>CM076575.1:709585292-710092845 GCA_034641835.2 Pinus albicaulis | reverse complement strand
GAAGCTGGGAGTAGTCTCTGCTGTGAAGAAAATCAGAACTGCTTAAATTTAGAAGATCAAATTGGATACACGGGTTTCCTGAAAGACAGTCACGTATATACGCAAATTTATCCACAGAAAGCCGCGTATGGTCAGTTGCTAACAAATTTTGGTTGGGGTCAGCAGTTTACAGCACATCTGCAACACTGTTTGATATCTCTGATGCTGTATGATATCTCTGGTGAAGTTTTATCTCTTATATTTCTGTCTCATTCTTTGATATTGGGTAAATATGCCTTGATGATCTTCTGTTGAAAAGTGTTCAGGATGCACAAGCTAAGGGGGAGATGAAGGAGTAAACTGATGTACAGGTTCAGGGGGAGCATTAGCCTTGCTGGGTATTATGCATTGTTGGCTTATGATTCTGAAATATGATCTCTCTTGAGGTCCTTCTGATATTGGTCATGAAAAATCATATTTGTAATTTGATGAAAAGGTCATGATGAGCCCTATGATGTAAAATTGTAAAATTCAGTCATGTAAGGACTTGTTCTAATTTGTAAACCCACTTGGTTGGGTACTTGAGTCAAAATGTGTAAACCCTCTTGGTTGGGTCTTTGAGTCTCATATGTAAATCCACTTGGTTGGATCTTTGATGTAAGTATGAGTCCTTGGTGATAGGAAGGTCATAGAGCCATGTACTACATTGAAAAGTATGTTATGGTAACTTCAGTGTACATCAGATTTACAGTGCTCTTCTATCTACATGAACGGAAAAACCTTGTGTTGGTTTTTATCCGCCCTTTGCCCTTGATGTCAAAGGGGGAGAGTGACATGGTGTTTGAATAGGGGGAGAATATCATTCTGCTTAATATAGTGATCAGACACTATCATGGTTGCCATCAAGCCCAAAGGGGGAGATTGTTGGCAATATGATGTTTAAATGTTGTCCTTGATGGCAACCCTCTTGATGAAGATGATGGCAACCTACTTATTGAAGATGCTTGATGAGTTTATTAATGATGTAAATCTGATGTTCTACAAATAGCTCAGAAGTACTAGAGAAGGAAATATCAGTGAGGGCCAAAGCAATGATGAAAAATGTGTGTTACAAGGCATACGCGAGTTTGTCAAGGAGAAAGCGCGTATGCATGCGGAAAAGTACGTGCCAAGTCGCGTATGGTATTTTGTGCTCCAAATTTAGAATACCAAGGGGCATTACCATGGTATTGACCCATTGTATTGAGCGCTGGATTGTCTATTTGATCCTGTCCAGGAAAACCATCGGAAGTAATGTGGTTTTTGACTCATGGTATTGAAAAAGGCTAAATCTATATAAGGAGAAGAATTTCATTGTGCAAGGGGTGCATGTGTCTGAGCTTTAATGAATACTTCACTCTGAAGTATATCTGCATGGTTGAACTCTGCTCTTAATTGATAGATCTGAATCTATGAGGCATCTATGAACATAATGAAGCTTCAAGATCTATAGATCTTGAAATATTGAATCTCTTGGATGATCTGAAAAGAAGTGATGAAGACCTGGCACAAATCTGTTGAAGAAGTTGAAGAAATCTGGGTAAGTTCATAGAACTGGTCTGATCTGCAAAATTTATCTTTTATAGATCGATACGCAGGTTCGTTTCGTGAAAACCGCGTGTATACACGACTCCATTCAGACAAAAGCGCGTATGGGCTGTTAAGGTTTTTCTGATAAGTTTCACAAATGTATATGCGGGTTCACTTCAGTAAAGGCGCATGTATACGCAGGTCTGTTTAAGGAAAAGCGTGTATGGTATTTGAATTGATGATTGCAAAAAATACAATTGAGATTCTGCATATCTGTTCTGAAGTCTGGGCTATCTTTGATATTCTGGTTACAGTGGTTTCACTGTTCTGACTGATGAAAATGATGTTTGGTGATAAGTGAAGAATTGTGTTGAAGCTGTTTGATCCAGTTTGAAAATTGATGAAATGTGGTCTGCAGTGGATCTGAGGGTTGAAGCCTTCAGTCTGATAATAGAAGCTTTCTGTCAGCAGAGGCTGGTGCTAATATCAGGGGGTAGTAGCTCCCTTCCAGGTGAGGCTGGTAAACGAGAGCAGGGGGTTGTAGCTCCCTTCTAGGTGAGGCTGGTAAATGAGAGAAGGTTGTAGCCTTCTGCAGGTGGGTGCCTGCGTGCTGGTATAAGTCTGCACCAGTACATGATTGTAAGAAGTTTTTCTTTATAATAAATATTGAAGACTGAGACGACGGCAGCGGTGGTTTTCTCCCAAATTGGGTTTCCACCTAAAAATCCTGGTGTTCATGTGTGTGATGATTATTCTGTTCTTTCTACACATGTTTAATGTTTCCTGAAATATCTGATGAATGATTAATGCAATGATCTGAGTTAAGAATTGAATGCATAATTATATCTCTAGTCATACGCGAGTTCTGCAAAGGATATCTGCGTATATATGCTAGTTGGCTTCAGCGAAGTAGCGTATGGGTTTTTAGAAAGGAAAAAATAAAAGGTTTTATTGTCTGCATTAAATACTGATTCACCCCCCCCTCTCAGTATTTTTCCCAACAATTGGTATCAGAGCAGGTCCTTCTCGAAAAGCTTAGCCGCTAGAAGGAAGATCAAGCAAGATGAGCAATCATGAGGGAACAGCGTCTATCAAGCCCCCGCTCTTCAACGGGAGCAATTTAATCTTCTGGAAAATGAGGATGAGATCCTATCTTCAGTCTATGGGAGCTGATGTATGGGCCATTGTTGAACAAGGATATCAATATCCAGCTACTACACCAACAGATCCAACTGAAAGGAAGAATTATGAATCAAACGCAAAAGCGGTCAATGCTATAACAGGAAGTCTAACTGAATCAGAATTTGTCAAAGTCATGCAGCTGAATACAACAAAGGAAATATGGGAAAAAATCATTCTAAGTTATGAAGGCGATGCAAAGGTAAAAAGTGCAAAACTCCAAACTCTCATAATTGAATATGAAAATTTAAAGATGCATAGTGATGAGAGTATTGCCAGTTTCTTTTTACGTATTGATGATGTTGTAAATCGTATGAGAAATCTGGGTGAAACAATATCCGACACTACTTTGGTTGTGAAAATTTTACGATCGCTAACGACAAAATTTGAATCAAAAGTTTCTGCCCTTGAAGAAAAACAGGATATTCAAAATCTTTCTGTGGTGCAACTTCATGGCATATTGACTGCATATGAAATGAGGAGAGGAGGACCATCTGAAGTAAAAGAAGTTGTTTTTAAAGCTTCTACAAAAGGAAAAGAAGTTCAAAAACCAGAAGGATCAGGATATATCTCAGAAGAAGATGAGGCAAACTTTGTGAGAAGACTCCAACTAGGAACCGGAAGATTCAAAGGTAAGCTTCCTTTCAAATGTTTTAATTATGGAAGGGTTGGTCATTATGCTGCAAAATTTCCTTATAAAGAAACATCTGCTAAAGAGAAAGAAGTAGCAAGAAGGAATAAGAACCAATCTAGCACTAAGAAAAGCTACTATACAAATGAAGACAGTGATGGGTTATCTGATAGTGAGGAAGAATGTGAACACGATCTTAGACTTCTCATGGCATTTGAAAATAATTCTAGAGACGATAAGGATGCTTTTATGGATGCTCTAGATGACAATGATTTTCCTGATCAAAACAATCAACTCAAAATATGCTTGGAAGAAAGTAAAATAATCATAGAGACTCTGAAAAGGTAGAATGAAGAAGCAAAGAAACATAATGAAAAATTAGAATGTGAAGTAGTAAGTCTAAGAAAATAACTTGAGAAAGTAAAGACTCTGAATCTTAGATTTGCTAAAGGATCTGAAACCTTAGATGAGATTATCAAGGTTCAACGTTCTCCTCTTATTAAGACAGGTCTTGGATATACCGGAGAATCTTCTCAGGCTTCAGCACCAAATTATCTAAAAACATCTACAACTGGTTTACTACATTCAGTCACTCAGCAAGGGAATAAAGAATCTTTACAGGTAAAGCATGATCATCACAATACAAGGAACACTAACAGGGATATCTCTCAAAGAAGCAACAATCAACAGGTAAATTCAAATAGAAGATTTAATTATCGCAGAAATTTCTACTTCAATGGACAATGTTTCTCATGTCACAATTTTGGTCATAAAGTTGTTCAATGTGTTGCATATAAAACCATCATGACAAGAGAAGCAAGAAAGAAAATGATGGATATTGAACCAAAGAAGAACACCTATAACAACTTTTATCCTCTTCAAAATGAAGTTGAATGTGCTTATTGCAATAACTTTGGTCATGAAGAATCTGAATGCAGGAGCAAAGTCCAGCCAAAACAACATTTTCCTTCAAGTTCCAAAGTATGGAAAAAGAAGGAATTACAGGTTGAAAATTGTGGGATAGTGTTATTTGCAGAAGGTGAAGAAAATCAATGGTACATTGATAGTGGGTGCTCAAGACACATGACAGGTGACAAAAGCAAACTTCTTGCATATAATGCTCTAGAAAAGGAAAAGAAAGTTACATTTTGAAATGATACTCCGGCTGTAATTAAAGGAAAAGGGTCTGTGTTTCTAAAAGAAAAGGTGAAGACTAATGATGTCATGTATGTGGATGGATTAAGGCATAACCTGTTAAGTGTAAGTCAAATGTGTGATCAAGGAACAGAAGTTGTCATTAGTTCAAAAGAATGTGTGGTTCGTGATCTTGATACAGGTAAAACTATTATAAAAGGGAAAAGAACTCCAAGCAACCTGTATGTATTGAAGAACTGCAAAGATCAATGTTACTTGAGAAAATCTTCAGAAAATTGGCTATGGCATAGAAGGCTGGGGCATTTGAGCTTCTCTCAAATCAACAAAACAAGCAGACTTCAAGCTATTCGTGGTCTTCCCAATATTACTCTACCAGAGAGTATCATATGCAAATCTTGCCAATTCGGTAAGCAGACCAAAGTACAATTTAATGCCAAAGAAGGATCATCAAGTAAGCCTCTTGAACTCATTCATACTGACATATGTGGACCTATGAGGAAAAAGTCACCACGTGGGGAAGAATACTATATCTTATTTATTGATGATTACTTTAGAATGTGTTGGATCGGGTTCATTAAACACAAAGATGAAGCATTTGAAAATTTTCAGATCTTCAAAGCATTGGTAGAAAATGAATTAGATCTAAAAATCAAGTGTCTTAGATCTGATCGAGGAGGAGAATATACATCAAATGAATTCTTTTAATTTCGTGGACAACATGGCATAAAAAGACAGTTTTCTGTAGCATGCACTCCACAACAAAATGGCGTAGCAGAAAGAATGAATAGAACAATTCAACAAATGGCTAGAGCTATGCTTGATGATTCTGGAACTCCTGACATGTTCTAGGGAGAAGCAGCACATACAGCAGCAAACATTCTCAACAAGGCACATGTTCGGGTAAATAGTGACAAAACTCCATATGAACTCTGGTATGGTAATTCTCCCTTTGTGAAGCATTTTAGAATTTTTGGAAGTAAATGCTTTATCAAAAATAATGATGAAAAGCTTGGTAAGTTTGAACCTAGATCAGATGAAGGGATACTTCTTGGTTACTCATCTACAAGCAGAGCATACAAATGTTACAATAAAAGGCTTCGAAAGATTGTTGAATGTATTGATGTTGTTATTGATGAGTCTCCTGCAGCTCCTAAAGAAGAAAAAAAAGCAACAGAAGAAGATGATGGTGACTTTTTTCCTTCTACATCAAATGGAAATAATATAGATAGTGGATCCAATGAAGAACCTAAAGATGATTTATTTGAAAAGGCTCCATCCAGATATGTTCAAAAGAATCATCCTGAATCTCAAATTTTGGGAGACAAGGAATCAGGTGTACAAACAAGGAGGACTCTTGTGGGATCTTCTAGCTATCTGGCATTTCTATCCATTATTGAACCACACAATATCAATCAAGCTTGCAAAGATGAATGTTGGATTCAAGCCATGAATGAAGAGCTTTATCAAATTGAAAAGAATCACACTTGGGAATTGGTACCAAGACCACATGATAAAAATGTCATTGGAACTAAATGGATATTCAAGAACAAGTTAAATGAGAATGGGGATGTTATAAGAAACAAAGCTAGACTGGTTTGCAAGGGGTATACTCAACAAGAAGGTATAGATTTTGAAGAAACTTTTGCTCCTGTAGAAAGACTTGAAGCGATAAGAATGTTTCTTGCTTTTTCAAGTTTTCAACAAATCAAAGTTTATTAAATGGATGTTAAATCTGCATTTCTCAATGGTGATCTAGAAGAAGAAGTTTATATAGAACAACCGGAAGGATTCCTTTTGGGCAATGACAAAAATCTTGTTTGTAGACTTAAAAAGGCCTTATATGGTCTCAAACAAGCTCCAAGGGCATGGTATTATCGGCTTGACAAATATCTTCATCAACAAGGATTCTCAAAGGGGTTTGCTGATAGCAACTTATACACAAAAACCGAAAATGATAAACTATTGATTGTAGTTGTATATGTTGATGATATCATTTTTGGAAGTAATGAAGAATCTATGAGTCAGAAATTTGCTTCTGTCATGCAGCAAGAATTTGAAATGTCCTTACTAGGAGAACTAACATTCTTTCTTGGCTTGCAAGTGCATCAAACTACAACTGGTATATTCTTATCTCAAGCAAAATATCTTAAGCAAATTCTGAAGAAGTATGGCATGGAAGAATGCAAACCTGTAAGTACACCAATGATAACCGGATGTAATCTCAGTTATCATGATGATTCTCTCGCAGTGAATCAACCAGAATACAGATCAATGATAGGAAGCCTACTTTATCTCACTAGGACTAGACCAGACATTATGCATGCAATTGGGATTGTTGGACGATTCCAAGCTAATCCAAAAGAGTCTCACCTTCAGGCAGTTAAAATAATACTCAAATATCTGCAAGGAACTCAAGACTTTGGACTATGGTATCCAAAGAATGCTGATCTTACTCTTCATGCTTACACCGATGCAGATTGGGCTGGAAATGTTGATGATCGGAAAAGCACTAGTGGTGGTGCATTCTATATGGGACCCCGGTTAGTGTCTTGGTTCAGCAAGAAGCAAAATTCTATTGCCTTATCTACAGCAGAAGCAGAATATGTGGCTGCCGCGTCTTGTTGCACTCAACTTCTTTGGATGATGCAAACCCTGCAAGATTTTCAAATCAAATGTACATCTCCTATCTCCATTATGCGTGATAATACAAGTGCCATCAGTATCTCAAAGAATCCAGTTATGCATTCAAAGACCAAGCACATTCCCATCAAGTATCACTTCTTACGTGAACAAGTGCTTGAACAAAAGGTGAAGTTGGAGTATGTTCCCCCCAAAGAACAAGTTGCTGATATATTTACCAAACCTCTGCCCAGGGAAGCGTTCGAATATCTCAGACAGAAGCTGGGAGTAGTCTCTGCTGTGAAGAAAATCATAACTGCTTAAATTTAGAAGATCAAATTGGATACGCGGGTTTCCTGAAAGACAATCGCGTATATATGCGAGTTTATCCACAGAAAGCCACGTATGGTCAGTTGCTGACAAATTTTGGTTGGGGTCAGCATTTTACAGCACATCTGCAGCATTGTTTGATATCTCTGATGCTATATGGTATCTCTGGTGAAGTTTTATCTCTTATATTTATGTATCATTCTTTGATATTGGGTAAAGATGCCTTGATGATCTTCTGTTGAAAAGTGTTCAGGATGCACAAGCTAAGGGGGAGATGAAGGAGTAAACTGATGTACAGGTTTAGGGGGAGCATTAGCCTTGCTGGGTATTATGCATTGTTGGCTTATGATTCTGAAATATGATCTCTCTTGAGGTTCTTCTGATATTGGTCATGAAAAATCATATTTGTAATTTGATGAAAAGGTCATTGTAATATTCATTCATGTAAGGACTTGTTCTAATTTGTAAACCCACTTGGTTGGGTACTTGAGTCAAAATGTGTAAACCCTCTTGGTTGGGTCTTTGAGTCTCATATGTAAATCCACTTGGTTGGATCTTTGATGTAAGTATGAGTCCTTGGTGATAGGAAGGTCATCGAGTCATGTACTACATTGAAAAGTATGTTTTAACTTTCAGCATGAACTCAGGGGGAGCATGGTAACTTCAGTGCATATCAGATTTACAATGCTCTTCTATCTACATGAACAGAAAAACCTTGTGTTGGTTTTTATCCGCCCTTTTCCCTTGATGTCAAAGGGGGAGAGTGACATGGTGTTTGAATAGGGGGAGAATATCATTCTGCTTAATATAGTGATCAAACACCATCATAGTTTCCATCAAGTCCAAAGGGGGAGATTGTTGGCAATATGATGCTAAATGTTGTCCTTGATGGCAACCCTCTTGATGAAGATGATGGCAACCTACTTAATGAATATGCTTGATGAGTTTATTAATGATGTAAATCTGATGTTCTACAAATAGCTCAGAAGTACCAGAGAAGGAAATATCAGTGAGGGCCAAAGCAATGATGAAAAATGTGTGTTACAAGGCATACGCGGGTTTGTCAAGGAGAAAGTGTGTATGCACGCGGAAAAGTACGTGCCAAGTCGCGTATGGTATTTTGCGCTCCAAATTTAGAATACCAAGGGGCATTACCATGGTATTGACCCATTGTATTGAGCGTTGGATTGTCTATTTGATCCTGTCCAGGAAAACCATCGGAAGTAATGTGGCTTTTGACTCATGGTATTGAAAAAGGCTAAATCTATATAAGGAGAAGAATTTCATTGTGCAAGGGGTGCATGTGTCTGAGCTTTAATGAATACTTCACTCTGAAGTATATATGCATGGTTGAACTCTACTCTTAATTGATAGATCTGAATCTATGAGGCATCTATGAACATAATGAAGGTTCAAGATCTCTAGATCTTGAAATAGTGAATCTCTTGGATGATCTGAAAAGAAGTGATGAAGACCTGGCGCAAATCTGTTGAAGAAGTTGAAGAAATCTGGGTAAGTTCATAGATCTGGTCTGATCTGCAAAATTTATCTTTTATAGATATATACGCAGGTTCGTTTCGTGAAAAGCGCATGTATACGCAGCTCCATTCAGACAAAAGCGCGTATGGGCTATTAGGGTTTTTCTGATAAGTTGAAAAAATGTATACGCGGGTTCACTTCAGTAAAGGCGCGTGTATATGCGGGTCTGTTTAAGGAAAAGCGCGTATGGTATTTGAATTGATGATTGCACAAAAGACAATTGAGATTCTGCATATCTGTTCTGAAGTTTGGGCTATCTCTGATATTCTGGTTACAGTGGTTTCACTGTTCTGACTGATGAAAAGGATGTTTGGTGATAAGTGAAGAATTGTGTTGAAGCTGTTTGATCTAGTTTGAAAATTGATGAAACGTGGTCTGCAGTGGATCTGAGGGTTGAAGCCTTCAGTCTGATAATAGAAGCTTTCTGTCAGCAGAGGCTGATGATAATATCAGGGGGTAGTACCTCCCTTCCAGGTGAGGCTGGTAAACGAGAGCAGGGGGTTGTAGCTCCCTTCCAGGTGAGGCTGGTAAACGAGAGAAGGTTGTAGCCTTCTGCAGGTGGGTGCCTGCGTGCTGGTATAAGTCTGCACCAGTACATGATTGTAAGAAGTTTTTCTTTATAATAAATATTGAAGACCGAGACGACGACAGTGGTGGTTTTCTCCCGAATTGGGTTTCCACCTAAAAATCCTGGTGTTCATGTGTGTTGCCTATGTGTGATGATTATTCTGTTCTTTCTACACCTGTTTATTGTTTCCTGAAATAACTGATGAATGAATAATGCAATGATCTGAGTTAAGAATTGAATGCATAATTAGATCTCTGGACATACGCGAGTTCTGTGAAGGATATCCGCGTATATACGCTATTTGGCTTCCGCAAAGTAGCATATGGGTTTTAGAAAGGAAAAGTAAAAAGTTTTTTTATTGTCTGCATTAAATACTGATTCACCCCCCCCTCTCAGTGTTTTTCCAACACAAGATGCAAGAGCAAGTAGCTAGGTTCATAAGAGGATGCATGCTTTGTTGTACCAACAAGCTTAGAAACAAAAAACATGGTCTATATCATCCCTTAACTGTACCCACACTTCTCTGGAAAAGAATTTCCATGGAATTTGTGGGACGTTTATCAACAACCAAGAAGGGAAATGAATACCTATTTGGGGTAGTTGATAGGTTCAACAAGATTTGTGGTTTGATGGTTGAGAAATCTAGGGAAGAGAGATTAAGTGATTTCTCTTCAATTAGTAATTGCTTGTGAGTGCGTTTTACTTTCTTATATTTGGATCTTCTTTTACTTAAGTTATTAGTTTTATTCTTCATCAAATAACTACCAATGCAGGAACATAAATAGACAAGAGACACAAATTGTACGCTATCACAGAGGGCCAAAACCTCTCACTCTTTGAGAGGAAAACCCTCACAAATTCTTCTTATAGAGATTCCAATTGACGAATACCAAGACCACGACCCTTGACCGATTTGCCACTCCAAGACAAAGACACAATTCTCTTGATAGACAAATTTTTGCTCCTTTCCTCTTCTAGACTCCTCTTACACTTCAATTCATACTTGCTTGTACTTTCTTTCATTGTGTTAGCACCAAAATGTGTTATTATTGTGACATCTTTGAACAATGATCAATATATTATTGTGGTAGCACTGAGACTTTCTCCTGAGATAGCATCGATACTTCCTCCCTGAGACAACACTAATACCTTGACCTTGAGATATCACCAATACCTTAACTATGAGATAACACCGACATTTTCACTATGAGATAGCACTATGTAATATTCCCAATTAGCCTTGCTAATTGGAATATTCCATTTTTGTTTAATTTTGCCGCTTTAGTTGGAAATAATAAATAAAGTGAGAAATAAGAGGGGTCACCTCACTTTAGTCACCTCACTTTATAATAAAGTGTTCTTTTCCTAGTAGATTGACGTTGTAACTTAAGAGAGGGGGGCCTTGGGGGTCCACATGAGTATGATGGGGGGAGGCATCAGGCTGACCCAAGGTAAACTGCGCAGGTCAAAGGAGAGTTAAGTTTTGGAGGGAGTTTGGCATTATAAAAGGAGAGGTTCTCACCTCATTTGGAGGATGCATATTTTGATATTGATATCGAGAGCTAGACTTTTGTCTGCTTCAGCACGCCGGTTGTTTAGTCGGTCTGCAGCACCGTTTAGTGCACGAGTGTCTCCGGTCGGAGATCTCACCCTTAGCCTCGGGGGACTTCGAGTGCCGGCCCTGGTAAGGTTTTCTGGTTTCACCCTTAGCTTCGGGGGACCTCGAGTGCCCGCCCTAGTAAGGTTAATTTATGGCTCCTATCTTTCATTTTCGTGAGCAGTTTCAGTGTGGAGAGCCTGGAGAGGAAGAAGCTCTTCTATGGCCGCGCGTATCTAGCAGACGGAGAGAGCAGCGCAGCTACAGAAGGACGCAGATCAGTTTGGAGTGAGGACGTTGTTCCAGGAGGAAGAGGAAGGACGCAGATCTGAAGGCACAGTGATAGATCCAGCCTTGGAGATTGTAGATCTGAGCAGATATTTGCAGATCTGGTTCTGTAGGTTGCAGATCTGGAGGGGTAGCACTAGATCCAACTTGGGAGATTGCAGATTTGAGGAGATATTGGCAGATCCAGCCTAGATCTGAAGAGATAACATCAGATCCAGCCTTTGAGGTTGCAGATCTGAGGAGATATTGGCAGATCTAGCATAGATCTGAAGAGCTAGCAGCAGATCTAGCCTTGTGGGACGCAGATCCGGAGAGATAGTAGCATCCTACCAGAGTGACTCCGGGGATCCAGCAGACTGCTGCAGAGGACGCAGACATCCGCCAGGGAGGACGGCATCCGATGAGTAGGTCTTATGTGGGTTCTCGGCAAACATTTTCAAGAGCTTTCACCTCGAGGAGTTGGTCTCATCTGGAGGATTTGTGGGTAGATCCAGCCCTTTGCCAGCATATTTCTTGAGCTTCTGAGCTGTTCCTGAAGGCACAGCGTTTTTGTAGGAGGAGGGTTTCTGGGGGCGATTTTCGGAGGTGGTCCATTTGCTTCACGGTTTCTGGGTTTTGTCCGGAGCAGCGAGTATAGGTGATCCGTAGATTTTTAGCTCATTCCGGCAAGGGGATCAGCCCCTAGCTTCAGTTCACTCCAGCAGCAGCAGTTTACGGCAGTTTCTTCCAGCAGCTGGGATGCAGTTTCTGTAGTAGCCATTTCCTGTTTTCTAAGAGGATTCTTCACTTGCCTTGAGCAAGGATAGGTGCCCTCATTCTGATTTTCTTGTACTCCTCTCTATGTACTTTCATATTAATAAAATGGCTCAGTTTTCTGGCATTCTATGTGTAATTGTTCCATGATCTGGTTCAACATTGTATTTTCTATATCTGTCTGGCATATTTCTGTTTATTACTGGTTATTTCCCTTTGGGGATATTACAGTGGTATCAGAGCATAATTCTGGCTCAGCCTGTGGTCTATGACATCAGAAAAAAAGAGATAATACAGAGGAATAGCAGTGCAATAGCAGAAACGGAGTTGGAAAAAGGGCCAAAATAAAAAGGGTCAAATTTTGAAGTTTGGAATTAGGAAAAACGTTTTCTGGGTTTTTCTGGGTTTTGGACAAGGATCACCTTCCCAAATCCTTAGAATTTTCTGAGTAGTTTCCAATGGGTAAATCGGAGGTCAAAGTTAAGCAGCGGTATGGTTTTGCAACAGCCGTGCGGTTTCTGTGGAGCCTGTGAGGGAGACAGAGCAGCGGAATCCAATGGAGGACATGATTGTGAAGTTGGCTGAGAAGATGGATACATTCATGCAGGATGTAACCAAGAGATTTGCAGCCATAGAGGACAGTCAGAGAGAACTCCCTAGGGGTTTTCAGATCGTTCATCATAATGCCACTTGGCATATGGCATCGTGTACACCCACACGTCCCACTATGCCCACATTCTTGCCAGAGGACCCAGGAATAGCAGTACAGCGAGAGGTAGAACTAGCTCGGATGACTGACATTCTTGCACAGTATCAGGCCTTAGGACAGGAATTCATGGATGCTCTCCCCTTCGAGGAATATATCCTGATCTGTTATGGCATTAGACTCCATGATCAACACCAGGGGCACCGGCATCATCATGGTGGAGACTACCACCGCACAACTAGTAGAGATTATGTTCAGCTCCAGCGTGATAATAGACCTCACAACTCTCACAGAGGGAACCAGCACTCACATGATAGGGGCTTACAGCGCACAGTGGACAAGTTGGATACCTCTTTCCAGCTTGACCGAGTATCGGAGAGGGAAACCATTAAAGTGGTTACCTCGCACTTGGAGGATGAGGGCACACAGGATTGCAGGGAGCCTGAGGTTACACCTAGTGTGACACAGGACTCACCATCATTGGAGACCTCCTCGACCGTGCCGGTTGATATCATAGTGGAGGTAGAGCCTACCATGGTAGAGTCGTCCACTGAGGTGATGACTGGAGCCATGTCCGAGTCTTCGGGTGGTAGCAGCACACAACAGATGGGTGAGGTGTCAAGAGATGTATCCACCTTCGATGAGGTACTAGCAGGTACAGAGGTATTGGATGATGGTCGCAGACAGCAGTATCATCGGCTTCGGACGGACCTTCGAGTTTTGAGAGAGAAGGCCGCGTCAGTACGGGAGACCATTTTGTTGCAGAACCAGGAGCTGGAGGGTATGAGAGCGACTTGTGCCAAGTCGGCGGCCAAGTTGGTCCACATTGGGGAACAGCTGGATTCCCTGATGGTACAACCAGAGGGCACATTGGAGCGTCAGATCATTCCCCTTCAGGTATGCATGGATGGGACTGGCGGTGTTATTGAGTCATCTCTTCCCGTTGGAGAGAGAGAGGCAGAGTCACCTAGTCAGATCTCATATGTTGACTTGGATAGCGGTATGAGACGATCAGAGTTGTACAGGGTACAACATCCATATGTTGAGATTGGATGGAGAGAGATTTTGAGTTGGTACTCGGTGGAGCGGGCTATGGAACACAATGACTTTCTTTCCTTCTCACAAGAGCAGATAGAAGATGGGGGACATCTTCGGATGGATAACATCTCTCATACTTGTGTTGGACATCCCTTGAGCCATACACATCATGATGGGAGGTTTTTGCCTACCACCTATTTGATTCTTGATGGGGTCTCACTGATCCTTGAGAAGTTTCTACTTCAAAATCCCATGAATTGCAAAGTCAGAAATTTGATTTGGGAGGATGGTAGCCCTCATGGGAGGAGTACCAGGATGAGGAGAAGGAGGCATCCACAAGTGATTGAGTGGATGGGGATGATGAGCAAAGAGCTAGGAGGCTATTTGCAGATCTATGACACCAGGCAGCAGAAGGCTTGGCTGCGCTGGTTACTCTTGAAAGAGTTTGGCCATCACTTGGCAAACACTCTTCCTAAGAGTAGGAGGATGGGGAAAAGATGGATGGATACTTGCATCATTGAGCAGCATAGAGTATGGATGCATGGTGTTGATGTGTTACTCATATCATTCATTGTGTCTTCGTCACATGAGTTGCATGATGGAGGTATGGGGAGGCAACACAATTTCTTGTTTTGCTGGGGAGAGCAAGGGCAGACTTGCCCCCACACTTTGCATGATGTTGCAGGAGGAGGAGATGGCACTATCTCCATGGTCTTGGATGGGGAAGCACTTCCATCTTGGGAGGTATTCCATATTTATTGCAGCATTTTTAGAGGAGTCTTTGACAAGGAGCATGTCAAAGAACAGAGTCTTGTACTGACAGGAACTCATTTGCATGAGCTCACAGCGTTGTCACCTTGGAGCAGAACATTATGGATGAAGTGTGCACAGCAAAGATATGGTAGATCTATAACCAATAGGTCCCAAGATCACGTCATATTTGTTGCACAAAGAGGAGGGAATGATGATAGAGACATCTATGGCATGTTCTTCTTGACTTGGGTTTCCAAGCATAAGGAGGATTACCTTCTTGCACCACATGAGACCTTCAGCATTTCCTTCATTTTGCTCTTGATCATGTCTTCACTTGCTGATATAGATCAGATCGGTATGGGAGGCTTGATTATGAGGGAGGCACATGAGTTGAATGTGCCTTTGAGCATCTTCTGCACTACATGTTCTAATAGGAGCATGGGAGGAGGCATGGCCACCACTACTACATATGTGTTCTCTTTTGAGGTGGGCCATGAGATTGATATTCATCCATTGTACAGCTATGGGCAAGTGTTTGGCCTTATGTTGTTGTCATATTCAACCATTTACTATCCATTAGTAGATGTGATGAATCTTGCACATTGCTTGCCATGTAATTTTCTGAAGTTGCAGTGGATGAGACTACGTTGTATCCTTGTGAGAGATTGTTTGCATTATGTATCCTCATGTAGAACCTTCAGCAAACATCTCATTAGGGTGATCCATGATGACCATGTCATATTCTTCAGGGATGGTTTATTTTGGGCCAGTTTGTTCTTCATTGATGGAGGAACCTTCTATGGTGGATTGTTTTTCACTTTGCCATTGGAGGGCAATGATTTGGCAGCCCAGGATCAACATAGACTCTACACTTTCCATGAGTGGAGGGAAGGACAGCATGGGGTAAGCTATGATGCTTGCCAAGTTCATATTCTCAGCCCACCTTCATTACCAGAGCTTGAGGTGGAAGGATATTTTCAGGAGTTGCCTTGTTGGGAGGTGGCTCATTTTGGTTGGATGATTGCTTGGGGATGGAGGATCCACATGAGAGAGATGTTCCTCACTTCATGCCTTGAGTGGAGAGGGATGATGAGCTGGTACACAGTCGATGGGACAACTTACACATTCATAGATGCAGAGCAGCAGCAGTCATGGTCTTTAGTCATAGCCAGAGGCAGTGAGCAGTCCGAATCATGGGGCTTGGGCGATTATTGGCCACAGTGGCGATGGGATCCAGGAGGACTATTGATGGGCTGGTACCATGAGAGGCCAGTTTGGGATCCTGGCATTGAGATATCCCTTCATATAAGGGTGATGCAGGAGACAGAGAGGTTTCAGTGGGACCCAGGCACATTTTGCAGTATCGGCGGGGAGCATCAGCTAGAGAGTAGCCTTGTTCAAGCATTGCTTGAGAACAAGCCATTTTTGCCGGATGAGGATGCCACTGGGGAGAGTGAGCAGACTTTACAGCATCCATCACTTCAGTTGCTTGAGGACAAGCAACGTTTTGCCGGGGGAGACTGTAATATTCCCAATTAGCCTTGCTAATTGGAATATTCCATTTTTGTTTAATTTTGCCGCTTTAGTTGGAAATAATAAATAAAGTGAGAAATAAGAGGGGTCACCTCACTTTAGTCACCTCACTTTATAATAAAGTGTTCTTTTCCTAGTAGATTGACGTTGTAACTTAAGAGAGGGGCCTTGGGGGTCCACATGAGTATGATGGGGGAGGCATCAGGCTGACCCAAAGTAAACTGCGCAGGTCAAAGGAGAGTTAAGTTTTGGAGGGAGTTTGGCATTATAAAAGGAGAGGTTCTCACCTCATTTGGATCATGCATATTTTGATATTGATATTGAGAGCTAGACTTTGTCTGCTTCAGCACGCCGGTTGTTTAGTCGGTCTGCAGCACTGTTTAGTGCACGAGTGTCTCCGGTCGGAGATCTCACCCTTAGCCTCGAGGGACTTCGAGTGCCTGCCCTGGTAAGGTTATTTCTGGTTTCACCCTTAGCTTCGGGGGACTTCGAGTGCCCGCCCTAGTAAGGTTAATTTCTGAGTTCTATCTTTCAGTTTCAGTAGCAGTTTCAGGTGGAGAGTCGGAGAGGAAGAAGCCCTCTAGTGGCTGCGCAGATCTAGCAGGAAAAACGCAGTTTCAGCAGCAGGAAGGACGCAGATCAGTTTGGAGTGAGGACGCTGTTCTAGTAGGGAGAGGAAGAACGCAGATCTGAAGGCACAATGATAGATCCAGCCTTGGAGATTGTAGATCTGAGCAGATATTTGCAGATCTGGTTCTGTAGGTTGCAGATCTGGAGGGGTAGCACTAGATCCAGCTTGGGAGATTGCAGATCTGAGGAGATATTGGCAGATCCAGCCTAGATCTGAAGAGATAATATCAGATCCAGCCTTTGAGGTTGCAGATCTGAGGAGATATTGGCAGATCTAGCATAGATCTGAAGAGCTAGCAGCAGATCTAGCCTTGTGGGACGCAGATCTGGAGAGATAGTAGCAGATCCAACCTTGTATGACTCAGATCCAGCAGATCTGGGCAGAGAGGACGCATATCCAGTCAGGGAGGACGCAGATCTGATGAGTAGGGTCTTTATGTGGGGTTCTGGCAGCATTTTTCAGTGTTTTCAGCCTTGAGGAGTTGGTCATCTCATCTGGAGGATTTGTGGGTAGATCCAGCCCTTTCACAAAGATATTTAGCTTCTGAAATAAGCCTCAAGGCAATGCTGTTTTGGTAGGGGAGGAGGGTTTCCTCTGGGGCGATTTTCGAGGTGGTCCATTTGCTTCACCTGCTTCGGGTTTTGTCCGAGCAGCCGAGTATAGGTGAGCTCGTAGATTTTTAGCTCATTCCGCAAGGATCAGCCCCTAGTTTCGCTCACTCCAAGAAAGAAAGAAGCTTTTACTATAGCTTCTTCCAAATGTACTGGGATGTGCTTCGTAGTAGCCATTTCCTATTTTCTCGAGAGGATCCTTCACTTGCCTTGAGCAAGGATAGGTGCCCTCAGTCTGATTTTCATCTCTATATGTACTTTCTCAGATTAATAAAATGGCCTCCGCTTTATTCGCATTCCTATGTGTAATTGTTCCATGATCTCGGTTCGCGCATCGTATTTTCTATATCTCGTCTGCATATTTCCGGTTATTATCAAGTTATGACCCTTTCGGGATATTACAGTGGTATCAAAGCATAATTCTGGCTCAACCTATGGTCTATGACATTGGGAAAGAGATCATACAGAGGTTTGCTGGAATTTTGGAGAGCAATAGTAGTTGCAGTACCAAAAACGAAATTGGAAAAAGGGTCAAATTTTTAAGGTTGGAATTAGAAGAAACGTTTTCTGGGTTTTTCTGGGTTTTGGGCAAGGATCACCTTCCCAAATTCCTAGAATTTTCTCGAGTAGTTTCCAATGGTAAACCGGAGGTCAAAGTTAAGCAAATGCGTATGGTTTCGTTAAATGCCCGTGCGCTTCTCGTGGAGCCTGTGAGGGAGCATTTGAGTAATAATCCAATGGAGGACATGATGGTGAAGTTGGCTGAGAAGATGGATACATTCATGCGGGATGTAACCAAGAGATTTGCAGCCGTAGAGGTCAGTCAGAGAGAACTCCCTAGGGGTTTTCAGATCGTTCGGTATGATGCCACTCGGCATATGGATTCATGTACACCCACACGTCCCACTATGCCCACATTCTTGCCAGAGGACACAGGAATAACAGTACAGCGAGAGGTAGAACCAGCTCGGATGGCTGACATTCTTGCAGAGTATCAGGCTTTCGGACAGGGATTCATGGATGCTTTCCCCTTCGAGAGATATATCCTGTACCAGTATGGCATTAGACTCTATGATCAACACCAAGGGCACCGGCATCATCATGGTGGAGACTACCACCGCACAACCAGAGATTATGTCTACCCAACAAGGATAACACCTCACAACTCTCACGTAGGAACCAAAGATCACATGATAGGGGCTTACACGCACGTTGGACAAGTCGATACCTCTTTCCAAACACTCAGCATCAGAGGGAAACCACAGTTGTTACCTCGCACTTGGAGGATGAGGGCACACGAAATTGCAGGGAGTTCGAGTATACACCTAGTGTGACACAGAACTCACCGTCATTGGAGACCTCCTTGACCGTGTTGGTTGATATCGTAGGGGAGAAGGTAGAGCCTACCCTAGTAGAGCCATCCATTGAGGGGATGACCAGAGTCGTGTCCGAGTCTTCGATTGGTAGCAGCACACAACATATGGGTGAGGTGTCAGGAGATGTATCCACCTTCGATGAGGCACTAACAGGGCTGCAGGGCATTGATGATGCAGGTCGTGGCATGCCAGATTACCTGGCCGGACGGACCTTCGAGTTTTGAGAGAGAAGGCCGCGTCAGTACGGGAGACCATTTTGTTGCAGGACCAGGAGCTGGAGGGTATGAGAGCGACTTGTGCCAAGTCGGCGGCCAAGTTGGTCCACATTGGGGAACAACTGGATTCCCTGATGGTACAACCTGAGGGCACATTGCAGCATCAGATCATTCCCCTTCAGGTATGCATGGATGGGACTAGCGGTGTTGTTGAGTCATCTCTTCCCGTTGGAGAGAGAGAGGCAGAGCCACCTAGTCAGATCTCATATGTTGACTTGGATAGAGGTATGAGACGATCAGAGTTGTACAGGGTACAGCATCCATATGTTGAGATTGGATGGAGAGAGATTTTGAGTTGGTACTCGGTGGAGCGGGCTATGGAACACAATGATTTGGTTCCCTTCTCACAAGAGCAGATAGAAGATGGAGGACATCTTCAGATGGATAACATCTCTCATGCTTGTGTTGGACATCCCTTGAGCCATACACATCATGATGGGAGGTTTTTGCCTACCACCTATTTGATTCTTGATAGGGTCTCATTGATCCTTGAGAAGTTTATACTTCAAAATCCCATGAAGTGCAAAGTCAGAAATTTGATTTGGGAGGATGGTAGCCCTCATGGGAGGAGTACCAGGATGAGGAGAAGGAGGCATCCACAAGTGATTGAGTGGATGGGGATGATGAGCAAGGAGCTAGGAGGCTACTTGCAGATCTATGACACCAGGCAGCAGGAGGCTTGGCTGCGCTGGTTACTCTTGAAAGAGTTTGGCCATCACTTGGCAAACACTCTTCGTAAGAGTAGGAGGATTGGGAAAAGATGGATGGATACTTGCATCATTGAGCAGCATAGAGTATGGATGCATGGTGTTGATGTGTTACTCATATCATTCATTGTGTCTTCGTCACATGAGTTGCATGATGGAGGTATGGGGAGGCAACACAATTTCTTGTTGCTTTGCTGGGGAGAGCAAGGGCAGATTTGCCCCCACACTTTGCATGATGTTGCGGGAGGAGGAGATGGCACTATCTCCATGGTCTTGGATGGGGAAGCACTTCCATCTTGGGAGGTATTCCATATTTATTGCAGCATTATTAGAGGAGTCTTTGACAAGGAGCATGTCAAAGAACAGAGTCTTGTACTGACAGGAACTCAATTGCATGAGCTCACAGCGTTGTCACCTTGGAGCAGAACATTATGGATGAAGTGTGCACAGCAAAGATACGGTGGATCTATAACCCATAGGTCCCAGGATCACGTCATATTTGTTGCACAAAGAGAAGGGAATGATGATAGAGACATCTATGGCATGTTCTTCTTGACTTGGGTTTCCAAGCATGAGGAGGATTACCTTCTTGCACCACATGAGACCTTCAGCATTTCCTTCATTTTGCTCTTGATCATGTCTTCATTTGCTGATATAGATCAGATCTGTATGGGAGGCTTGATTATGAGGGAGACACATGAGCTGAATGTGCCTTTGAGTATCTTCTGCACTACATGTTCTAATAGAAGCATGGGAGGAGGCATGGCCACCACTACTACATATGTGTTCTCTTTTGAGGTGGGCCATGAGATTGATATTCATCCATTGTACAGCTATGGGCAAGTGTTTGGCCTTATGTTGTTGTCATATTCAGCCATTTACTATCCATTAGTAGATGTGATGAATCTTGTACATTGTTTGCCGTGTAATTTTCTGAAGTTGCAGTGGATGAGACTACGTTGTATCCTTGTGAGAGATTGCTTGCATTATGTATCCTCATGTAGAACTGTCAGCAAACATCTCATTAGGGTGATCCATGATGACCATGTCATATTCTTCATGGATGGTTTGTTTTGGGCCAGCTTGTTCTGCATTGATAGAGGAACCTTCTATGGTGGATTGTTTTTCACTTTGCCATCGGAGGGCAATAATTTTGCAGCCCAGGATCAGCATAGACTCTACACTTGTCATGAGTGGAGAGAAGGACAGCATGGGGTAAGCTATGATGCTTGCCAAGTTCATATTTTCAGCCCACCTTCATTACCAGAGCTTGAGGTGGAAGGAGATTTTCAGGAGTTGCCTTGTTGGGAGGTGGCTCATTTTGGTTGGATGATTGCTTGGGGATGGAGGATCCACATGAGGGAGATGTTCCTCACTTCATGCCTTGAGTGGAGAGAGATGATGAGCTGGTACACAGTCGATGGGACAACTTACACATTCATAGATGCAGAGCAGCAGCAGTCATGGTCTGTAGTCATAGCCAGAGGCAGTGAGCAGTCCGAGTCATGGGACTTGTGCGATTATCGGCCACAGTGGCGATGGGATCCAGGAGGACTATTGATTGGCTGGTACCATGAGAGGCCAGTTTGGGATCCTGGCATTGAGATATCCCTTCATATCAGGGTGATGCAGGAGACAGAGAGGTTTCAGTGGGACCCAGGCACATTTTGCAGTATCGGCAGGGAGCATCAGCTAGAGAGTAGGCTTGTTCAAGCATTGCTTGAGAACAAGCCATTTTTGCCGGATGAGGATGCCACTGGGGAGAGTGAGCAGATTTTACAGCATCCATCACTTCAGTTGCTTGAGGACAAGCAACGTTTTGCCGGGGGAGACTGTAATATTCCCAATTAGCCTTGCTAATTGGAATATTCCATTTTTGTTTAATTTTGCCACTTTAGTTGGAAATAATAAATAAAGTGAGAAATAAGAGGGGTCACCTCACTTTAGTCACCTCACTTTATAAAATAAAGTGTTTTCCTAGTTGATTAACGTTATAACTTAAAGAGGGGGCCTTGGGGGTCCACATGAGTATGATGGGGGAGGCATCAGGCTGACCCAAGGTAAACTGCGCAGGTCAAAGGAGAGTAAGGACGCAGTTAAGTTTTGGAGGGAGTTTGGCATTATAAAAGGAGAGGTTCTCACCTCATTTGGAGGATGCATATTTTGATATTGATATTGAGAGCTAGACTTTTGTCTGCTTCAGCACGCCGGTTGTTTAGTCGGTCTGCAGCACTGTTTAGTGCACGAGTGTCTTCGGTCGGAGATCTCACCCTTAGCCTCGGGGGACTTCGAGTGCCTGCCCTGGTAAGGTTATTTCTGGTTTCACCCTTAGCTTCGGGGGACTTCGAGTGCCCGCCCTAGTAAGGTTAATTTATGAGTTCTATCTTTCAGTTTCAGTAGCAGTTTCAGGTGGAGAGTCGGAGAGGAAGAAGCCCTCTAGTGGCTGCGCAGATCTAGCAGGAAAAACGCAGTTTCAGCAGCAGGAAGGACGCAGATCAGTTTGGAGTGAGGACGCTGTTCCAGTAGGAAGAGGAAGGACGCAGATCTGAAGGCACAGTGATAGATCCAACCTTGGAGATTGTAGATCTGAGCAGATATTTGCAGATCTGGTTCTGTAGGTTGCAGATCTGGAGGGGTAGCACTAGATCCAGCTTGGGAGATTGCAGATCTGGAGGGGTAGCACTAGATCCAGCTTGGGAGATTGCAGATCTGAGGAGATATTGGCAGATCCAGCCTAGATCTGAAGAGATAACATCAGATCCAGCCTTTGAGGTTGCAGATCTGAGGAGATATTGGCAGATCTAGCATAGAAGATCTAGCCTTGTGGGACGCAGATCTGGAGAGATAGTAGCAGATCCAGCCTTGTATGACTCAGATCCAGCAGATCTGGGCAGAGAGGACGCAGATCCAGTCAGGGAGGACGCAGATCTGATGAGTAGGGTCTTTATGTGGGGTTCTCGCAGCATTTTTTCAGTGTTTTCAGCCTTGAGGAGTTGGTCATCTCATCTGGAGGATTTGTGGGTAGAATCCGACCCTTTTTCCGGCATATTTCTTGAAGCTTCGAGTACGTTCCCTGAAGGCACGGCGTTTTTGTAGGAGGAGGGTTTCAAAGGGCGATTTTCGGAGGTGGTCCATTTGCTTCACGGTTTCGGGTTTTGTCCGGAGCGAGCGAGTATAGGTGATCTGTAGATTTTTAGCTCATTCCGGCAAGGGGATCAGCCCCTAGCTCGATTCACTCCAGACGTTAGCGATTCTGACAGTTTCTTCCAAAGTTTGGGATGCGGTTTTCTGTAGTAGCCATTTCCTATTTTTACGAGAGGATCCTTCACTTGCCTTGAGCAAGGATAGGTGCCCTCATTACGATTTTCTTGTACTCCTCTCTATGTACTTTCGCATTAATAAAATGGCTCGGCTTTTTACGGCATTCTATGTGTAATTGTTCCATGATCCGGTTCAGACATTGTATTTTCTATATCACTGTCGGCATATTTACAGTTATTATCGGTTATTTCCCTTTGGGGATATTACACACTAAAATTCTTAATGTGAAATAGCACCAAAATTACGATCTGTGAGATACTGAAATTATAAGCTGTGAAATAGCACCAAAATTTTGTTTTGTGAGATAGAACCAAAAATTTTTAAATCCTTATCCGAACTTATGTCACCGTATAATCGAATTTATCTTCGCAAAATCCCGTGAGCTATATCACGAGAGATTATCAAGGGTATGTAATTTTTTATGATGAATAATAAATGTAAGAAAAAGATCAATCTCAAAAAAAATTCATAAGAAACAATTATCGATCGGAGAACTCTTTAAAAAAATCAACATGCTATCGCAGCGATGGTGAAAGAGTAGGCTGAAGAAGAATTTATTCTTGTATCTAGCCCTAGAGTCCCTAGTTCAAGATCTATTCTTAGAAGGAGATTCAAGTAGTATAAGATGATCAATCAAAAAAGCATAAGAGATATATTCAAAATTATACCAGAATTTGCTTACATGACAAGGATAAATCATCACTATGTTAAGAGGACTTGCTTGGTTACATGGAGGCTGAAAAAGGGGATACCTCGAGGGCTTAGGACCAAATCTCAAATAGGCCAAAGTATTATCTTTGTAATGTTACCTAAGACCAAATCTCAATAGGCCGATTATGAAAGGATTCCTTATTTGCAAGAAGGATAATGTCATTTATTTTCTAAAAACCAAAGAAGCGAGATCTTGTAGAGGATGAAATAACCCATGTACCTAGCCTCAAGACCTCTTACGAGTGAATGATATATACCGAGGAGATATGAAATATCCTAGACAATTATTAAGAAGTTGTCTAATTCAATGTAAAGGTTAGTCTACATTGTTTTTTACAAAATACATTGTTCAATGAAGAAAAGTCATGAAGCATTGGCTATTTTTGTTCTAGAATCATCATGAACATAATCTAAGTCTTTGTGTCTAAGACTAAGAAATTTAAGGCATGGCCTCGGTCCATCCTTTAATATGTAGATACTTCATGGTCTCAACAAAAGGAAGTTTGTGTAGAAATTGACACTCATTGAATCAAGCTTCAAAAGCTTATGATTGGATCTATGATTATAATTTAGAATGAATTCCTATCGAAAATTTGTGCTTTTATTAGGATGAAAAAGGAGACCAATTAAACCTTACCCGGAAGGAACAAATTATTCTCCATGTAAGGAAGACAATCCCTTGGAAGGAGACCTAAAATCCTTAGATTAGACCTACTATGGAAAGCTGAAAGGTCTTAAATGGTTCACACAAGTTATGTGGTAAGACCGAACCTCAAGAGTCGAAATGTGTTTCTTGTGATTAAAGCCTATTATGTTTTTTTACACATTGGAAAAGGCACTAAAACATTTTCATCTCGAAAGGAGTTTCTCTCAAATATTTTAAAAACCATTGGCATTTCACTCCTATCTTATGCAAAGCATATTACAATGTAAAATGTTTGAGAACTTAAGTGTGAAGGTTAATGTCTCCTAGAACCTCTAAAATTCGAGGTATTATCATTACTATAACCTTGTTTAAATTTCTCTTAGGAGCTATGTCAATGAAGAAAAAAAATATGGATACTTTCATCATGTACTAGTATGCCTTGTTCAAAGCAATGTGTCAATGTCCCAAAAATTCCACCTTACAAAAATCCGATGCATTATATGAAGATATTGAGGACAATTATGTGTACATCTACTAATGATTGGTATGGTATATTCAAGTATGGTACGAGTTGTGTATAAAATGTTGAAAATGCAAGGATGCTGGATGTTGAGGCTAGAAAGATTACAAAGCATTAACATTTGTTTCCATGGAATTTTTTATTGCACATCAAGGGAAGATGATTCACTATCACTAAGAATGCCATTGTAGAAATCTCATTCACAATAGAAAATAGGTTGAGCTCGTCTTTAAGATTAATGTTTGAAGTCATCTCAAGGAAGATGTCTAATTTGGAGAACTTAACGTGCTTATGCCACTTGGGTTGAAAGGCTCGAATTAAATAGTTGAATTTCTAATGTTGAGGAACTAATCAAGTATGATTGGAAAATAAGTATTAAATGTTGACTATAATGCCCAACCCTAAATCTATTGAAATGAAGATGATGCTACAACAAGTTTGAAGAAACCAAGTTACTTGTTTTGAAATATCCAAGGATAATAATTTGAAAACACCTACTTGATTAATTGATGAGCGAGTGATAGATTTCATCAAATGTAAAGGGCTTATCAATACGAGGGTTTTGTAAACCTAGTAAGAAAAAGGGACTTGGACAAGAAAACCCTAGGATTGGAAGTTTCCGCTAAAAGAATAAACCCTAGATCATGCAAGGAAGGAATCATATTGATGATGAGGATGTGGTTGATACTGAAAATTGGATTCAAGAAGGTCTGAAGATCAAGAGGAAGCTATCATTCTCCTCAAAAGATACGTATTTTATAGCTCTCTTCGTTAATCAATGTTGGAAATAGTAAGAGGGGGGTGAATCCGTATTTCACTCTTTTTACACAATTGGTTAGATTCCTTTAAACATTTAGAGCATCCAAACAAAACATGAAAAAAACATCACAAGGATATTTTCTCTCAACAAATCTTCGTTATGTGTAATTACATTCTCTCAACAAAGCTTTATTATGATGGTTACATCCAAGTTTACCGATTGAAGTAAGAGAAGTACAAAAAATCCCCAAGGATTTTACTAGCAAGGGATGGAAGGAAGCTAATGATCCCTAAATAAATTTTGGCTCCCATACCCAGGGGACAATGACCCAACTATAATATGCTCCTCATTTGTTATTGTTACAAGTTATTGTCTTTGTTGTTGCACTATCTTGCTACCACTATCTAGTGCCACTCATCCCTGCCACTATTGCTAATCGTATATTCTATAAAAAAAGTCAAAAATTGAACCCAAATGCCTTAGCCCGATGTAGCATGAAACCCTTAAACATCCTTGTCCTTACTTAGCATCGAAGATAGATGGTCTCGAAGTGAAGATCGAAAATGGAACTCCAATTCACTACCATTGTCATTGTCACACAACATATATACCTATGTTAAAGTAGCATTTTTATGAGAGCAAATTATTACTTTCAAGAAACTAAGTAATCCTCTTGCTCAAATCATATCATCTTTCACGCATTAACCCCCGCAACTTCTAACATTTATCAACTACCCACACAATTAACAATTTAACTAGTATTTTGGCACCGTGAGAACCCTAGCAATAAGACCGCACTTTAAACCACGACTATAATCATATCATCCTCTTGTTGTTGACCATATTCATGCTTACTAACATTACAACACTACTCAAGTTGAACATCTTGTCAAGCATCCAACCATATATGTTTAGCAATGGCACACCACTGCTTCATTTGAAATGTTGCACCAACATGTGTATTATGAATATTATGGAACTCTAACAATCTTATATTTCAATCATCTAAACCTTAAGCGAGTTAATGCCACTATCAAATATTTGGTGCAAGTGTGACAAACACATCATGACCTAATCCTAACATTGATTAAGCCTTTCACATTATTTTTCCTCTATTCTCAACAAAAACATTGCTTAGCAACGCATATACATATGTGAATTGTTGTGATATTGTTTAATATTCAACTACATAGTCGGCTACAAAAAACATACCCATTAATATATGCATATCTTGAAGCATGCTTACAATGATGTGCCATAATAGCATATATGTAGTAGTTATATTTAGACTTCAAACATAAACTTCTACAAGTTCATCAATGCGTCCTTCACCTCTGAATCCTCAATGCGTATAGGCCTATTGTCTAACAATTAAAATTATAGTGGTCATCTTATATAAGAATATTAGTCGGCTAGGGTGTTCTTTGGAGAGATGGTACATTGAAAAGAGATAGATCAGTTACAAAACTCTGTGCAAGTTTTGACCATCACAAAACCAACGATTTAGACAAGGCTTCTTTCTTCATAACCACGTTAGTGTATTCCTTAAGAACTACTCGAGAGGTGCTTCACATAATTACTACTTCATATCATAGCCGAGCAACGGATTGTTCCATCCGCAATGGTGTTCAAACTTTTTTGATCTTTCATAGTTGAGCTTCTTTTAATGCATGTTATACCTCATGAGGACGTAAATCACTTTTCAAATAATCTTCAAAGAGATGGAGAAACTCAAAATGTAACCTCCCTTGGAATCACCTATACACGAAATCCCTTAAAATATACAACGTCACAGGGCTTAAGCAATTCCGTAAGCATGTGTGAATTAGGCCATAACAAAAAACCCTAAAATTCAATCTTCAAATATGTCGTATGGCCACAAAATGCAAGTTCTCCTTAACTCACACAAAAAGGATGCTTCAAATCTACTTAAATGTGCCAAGCCGAATCTTCAAAAGGAAATTTCATAATACGCCCTTCTTTTGATCTGCGCTCAATCCATGGTCGGAGGACTAATGAATCTTCCTTCCAATATTGATGTATCGAAATTTTCTACAAAAAACATAAGATTAAACCCCAACGATTTAAAAAAAAGTAGGATATGCCGGACTTACTTCAAGATCCATTTTTAAAGGTCCAACAAAACCCATGGATAAAACTTTTTGCTACAAATGAGGCACACTCTCGGATATGTTTAAGGTACAAGGATTCGAAGATTTTTTGGAATCAAAATATGTGAATGATGCAAAGAAAATTTTCAGAATCAAATGATCTCCTTGATCCAAAAACAATCCGAAATAAATAAATAAAAATCCTTCTTCGAACTCTTCAAAATGGATGCTAACATGTAGAGTCCTTTTAAAGTCCATTCAACAAACATATGTTAGGAGAGATGTCAAGAAAGTTAGCCAACTTCCACTTTGGGAGAGAAATTGAAATTTTAAATTTCAATTTCAATGGACCTTAAAATTCCTTTGTATAATGGAGGGATATTTAAAATTTAAATTTCAAATATTTGAGCCTAAAAATTCCTTCACAATTTTTACTTGAGAATAACAATCCCCTCAAGATATTTTCCATAATAAACTTAATTTAATTCTTAATGAGCCTTATGCATTGAAAATTATCTTGACCAAAGAAATGCTACCACATCATCATCCTTAGGATTTTTTTATTACAATATGGGGTTAGCATTTTTAGCGGACATATCTCTCAAATTGTGAGACCCACAAAGCACTTTATATCAATAAAATCAGCATGACGAAAGAGAATCCAAAGATGTTGGTCTTCGAGAAAATTCATTGGCTCGCTTCTTTAAAATATTTAATGTGTGGTGTATGATAATATTCTAGGAGATCCAAACCCTAGAGCTAGGGTTTAATCAATGCATCATCTCATCCATTCATATCAACGTATTGGGGACATAAATGATGATATCCTCGCACTCGCTTTGACATCAATGACAACATACTCAACAATCTCTTCCTTTGTCATTGATGTCAACACATCGATCATCACCTAGTGTGTTGCATAAGCTCGCTTGACTTCATGCTCCTTTTCTTTATTTCTTTCCAATATTCTATCCCCCTTTGACATTAATGGAAAAGGGTGTTTAACATATCCTTTTCATCGACAATATCTTTATTTGACATGGTTCCCCCTAATAGTGTGTTCTCTTGTTGCATCATCTCCTTCATTACATAGGCTCCTCCTAACAATGTGATTTCTGTTACATCATGTCTTTCATTACATGTGCTTCTCTGGACAATGTGCTTTCCTGTCTGCAACATATCTTCCATCACACAAACTCCCCTTGCAGTGTGTTTTCTTGATGCATTATTTCTCCCCTTGATAATATGTCCTCCCGCTGCATTATGTTTCTAATTATGCAAAAATTCATTGCGAAACCTATTTTCTTTTCCAGGTCCTTGGTGGTCATGTCTTCTTGCACGGTGAATGTCTTTCCTTCTTGGTTCTATGAGGCCCACTTCAAGTTTCTTCTACAATCCCGTGCATAATGGGAAAATTTGTGGCGAGAGGTAGCATTCTACTTACGGTCTAAATAAAAAAAACAAAGATGTTGTAACTTATGTTATCATAGGCATATAGGACTTTGTCTTGTCTTCCAATAAATCTGCCTCTAGGGGTTTGATAAAACCATCTATCATTACTCCTTCTATATTCCACTGCAATATCTAGCTCTATGTCCATAGTTAGAACATGCATAGCAATAACCATGAAATGTGCTCGCATACCCGAGAGTATAGGGTGATGATCTCCTAAAGGTGTCCAACCCTTAAGTATATCCAATGCTTTGCTACTCTCCACTTTTGAATGCTTTTCTATGATTTGGTGTCTTAAATGCATCAACTTGACTCTTGAGACATTGATATTCCAACTTCCGGTGTTTGTTGACTTGTAAAAAACCTTGACTTTGGGGTTCTCTTCATCTTTGGCATGAGGCTTCTCTCCATCTATGTCATGTGACTTATCTTCATCATTGGAATCGTCATCCTTGCGGATGAAGACTCACTAACATATCCAAGTCTGTCTTGGTAAGTGGTAATCTTGTACAATTGAGAATGTCATCCAAGACCTCTCGAGCTCCTCAATATTTGATTCAACTTGCCCCACTTCTACTCTCAAGGTGATGATTTCTTGTTCATGTTTCATGCAATCCTCTTCCTTCTCGCTTCATTTGACTTATTATGACTTCCTTAATCATTTTGGCTTCTTCAAGTTCCCTCTTCAAGGAGGTGATTTTCTTACCAAGTTCTTTATTTTGCATGTTCCATTTATTTGGCCTTTCCTTGAGCTAGCACTCGTGAAGGTAGTTTCTCTGTTGTTTCCTCTTGTAACATGCTTTTGAGATGGTCCACTTATTTTCTTCATCAATTTCATAGTAATTTTTTCGTTGTTTGTAGGTTATCAATTTGATTTTGAAGAAAGCTAGCTTTAATCATGACTACTCTAAGTTCATCTTGTGTCCGTGAATTCTTGGTCATTATCTCTTCATGTTTTAAATCAATATTATTATAAAAATATCATAAGCTATTCTTGTCCTTTTCCAATTGATCAATTTTTCCTTTGAGAAATTTGACATCTTCTTTGCGAGAAGCATCTTCATCAACCTACTACTTTCTCTTTGCATCTATGGATCCGCCTTCCAACCGTAAGGTTTCTCTTGAAGGAACCCACTCGATTCCAATTGTTGGAAATACTAAGAGTGGGGTGGATTATTGTTTCACTTTTTTTTATACAATTGGTTATATTTCTTTAAACATTCGCAGAATACAAGAAACAACATCACATCACATAGATAGTGCACATAAGATTTTCTCTCAACAAAGCTTCCTTACATATGGTTACATACAAGTGTACTAGTTGAATTAGAAGGAAGTACAAAAAATCCTCAAGGGTTTTTACCAAAAAGGGCCGGAAGGAACCTAATGTTCCCTAAATGAATTTGGGTTCCTATACACGTGATAATCAACTCAACTACAATTTTTCTCCTCTTTGTTATTGTCACAAGTTGTTGTCTATGTTGTTGCACTTTATTGCTACCACTATTCAATGTCATTGCTACTAACGCGTAGATGATATAACAAAGCCAACACTTGAACCCAATCCCCTTAACTAATGTAACATGCAACCGTTATGCTTCCTTTTCCTTACTTAGCGTTGAAGATGGATGGTCTCTCAAGCCATTAGAGAAATTTTGAGGTCTAAAAATGGGCCTCAAAACAAAAAATGTAAAACCAAAATCAACTTTATAAGAACCAATAGGATTTAAGATGATGATTTCAACCATGGGGGATGATTCACCATTTTTAGAGTAAAAAAGTATAAATAAATAAAAAACTACTTTTTCAACTCGTATTTTCAACTTATCTCTCGATTGTTTTACAAAATTTTTGAGTGAGAGCACTTGTTGGATGCGTAATTTAATTCCTCATTCCGTGAGTACCCATGTTTCATACTTTCGATGGACGTCGCTACACAAAAAATGAGAAATACATGAAAAAGCGCGATTGTGGCACGTTTTTCATGTGTTTCTCATTTTCATGTGGCTCGGGTCCATCGAAACGCATGCAACATGGGTACTCCCTTAGATGAAGAATCCAATTTTTTTCATCCAAATCGAGTGCTCCCACTCGAAATTTGATTAAAAGCTCGTATGGAAATGAGTTGAAAAAGTACTTCCTAATACTTTTTCCCTCTCTAAAATTTGATGATGTAATATAATATTATTTTATTATTTTCTTTATCATTTTATAATATTCCTTAGGAGGTCCATTTTAGACCCCCAAGGGAATTTCTTTAATGGAAGATCAAAATGGAACTCCAATTCCACTACCTAATGTGTCACTATCACACAACACATATACGTTTGTTAAAGTAGTATTATTATGAGAGAAAGTATCACCGACAAGAAACCTAGGTAATCCCTCTCGCTCCAAATCTTATCGCATTTCTTTCATCAACCCTAAAACTTATGACATTCATCGACTACTCGCATAATAAAAAATTTAACCAATAATATGACCTCTTATATATCGCCAAGAACCCTAACAATGGGCCGCACTTCAAACACCGACCGTAATCGCGATCATCCTTTGTTATTGAACATATTCATGCTTATCGTACATTACAACACTACTCAAGTCAGGACATACTATCAAACATCCAACCATATATGTTTATCAGTGGCACCACAGCTTGCTTCCTTTGAATTGTTGCACCAACATGTGTATTATGAAGATGATGAAAGCGCTAGCGAGTATTATATTTCAATTAGTTGAACTCTAAGCACTCAATGTCACTATCAAATCTTTTGGAGTAGTGTTACAAAGAAAGCATGAAATAACCCTAACATTGATTATGCCTTTCACAAAGTGTTTTCCCTTTATTCTCAACAAAACATTGCTTAGCAAGGCATATGCCTACGCGAATTCGTTGCAATATTATTTTAATACTCAACTATATTCATCTACAAAAAAACATGCCAAATAATATATTCATATCTTAAAGCATGCTTACTGATGATGTGCTAGAATAGAATATATGTAGTAGCCTATATTCAAACTTCAAATACAAACTTCTACAAGTTCCTATCGATCCATCCTTCACACGTGAATCCTAAATGCACAAAGGGCCTAGTGTACTATCGATTAAAATGACAATGAAAAATCTTATATAGCAATATTAATCAACAAAGATATTCTTTAGAGAGATAATCGATTGACGAGAGATGTCTCGCGATTTACAAAACTGTGCAAGTTCATGCTCATCACGTACCAACGATTTAGACAGTGGTTGCTTCCTTCAAAAGCACGTTAGTGTATTCCTTTAAATCCGTGACAAGAAAATGTCTTGAGGCCTTATTGGAAATTTCTCATATGTGCTTCGGGTTATAACATATCGGCCCTCGAAGTAATTACTACTCTAGATTATAGGCCGAGCAAAGGATTTTTCCTGCATCTACGATGGTGTTAAAACCTTTGATCCTTCATGGTTGAGCTTCTTTTTAATCTAAGACATACCTCATGAGGATGTAGATCCACTTTTCAAATCAACTTCAAGGAGACAGAGAAACTCTAAAATGAAACCTCACTTAGAATCACATATACACAAGAAGCACCTTAAAATACTATACGATGCCACATGCTTACGCAACTCCGAAGTTGTATGATGTGAGGCCACAACAAAAAAACCCGTATGCGGTAGGAGAAAACTACCCTTAAGAAATGAAATTTTCCACTTTGCGAGTAGGCTACAAACTTATTGAGGCACAAACCTCATAAGAATGCAAAAAAACACTCTTTATAGGCTACAACCTCATTGAGGCACCAACCTAGATAATGAGCTGAGATCGACTTGCTCGCGGGATCTAACTCTGATTGAGGCTTGAACCTTCCGTGGAGGCACCAATATCCTTCTTTCCAATTCCTTGCTTGTGAACCTTTATTTTCATATCATTTTCAAACTAGATCCATGATCATTATATATCACTAAAGTTATAAGTACAATACATGCAACCTACAATCTCTGCTCACCACATAGTCCTTGGTGACTATCACAAACAACTAGCCACTGCAAGCTGCAACAACTTGCTATCACCACTGTTACTACAACTATTGTCATAAAAATTTTCTGAAAGCTTAATCACATAAACAATTATCACTATCTTTCATGTTGTTTCCCATACCTGCGCTACAAATTCACCATTCTGAGTCACTCAATCCACTTCTCATAACTTGTTTTTTCACAATTCATCCAAACCCTACTGCTGACCCACTCATATCCTTTCAAAACCCACAAATGAACTATGGTCACCAAATAAGTGGCAAAAGGGAATCACACACCTCCTGGTTAGATCCAGCTGTCTAAACCATAGATCACCCAACTACTTTTAGAGAAATCAATTTCGAGCAAATAATGGCCTCAAAAACCCAAAATAACCATATAAAACTATATACATCTTAATTTTTCTATGGAACATCAAATTACTGGGCACACTAGCCAAAATGGATACTTTCTAGTGATGATGCTACAAAATTCCTATTGATCGGTATACTAACCATTTGGAAAAAAATTACCATATGGGTGAATAAAAATTGCTGACCTATCAGCGAAATCGGTGGACAATTGAACTCAAGTATCGCCAACACAATAAAAACCACTACCAATCAACTCTGCGTCATATGAATTAAACCAAGGTCTTTTTGGATTGGTTTTGGCTGCTGTCAATTGAGCATAGTCATGCACTTAATGATTTCCATCCACCGTGTCAATCAAACTTTACTTCTAATGATAAATTTATGTGGCCATGTGTGAACTCGCATCTGTATCCATATATCGATCTTGTGACTCATATAAAATATACCTGGTGAAGTTGCTAGCAACACCCTCCAAAAAGAAATCTGACATCATTTTAAAATTTTGGAACGTAACAGACTAAATGCGTTAACAACCGGAAAATCATACAACGGAAGATGACATTAATTAATTTCAACCCAAAGGGATCTACGATGGCCGGAAGACATTACGAGGATGCTGAAAGTATTTTTAAAAATCTCAAAGGTTTGAAGAAAATCACTGAACTAGTGTTTAAATGTTGATCGCACGCATTGTCCTTCGAGAAGAGTGCCTTCTACGTGCCCTTTGGGCTCCGGACAAGCGCGCATTCCGAGAGTGGGAGAAATGTCACTATCCAGAGACCACATAAATCAAAGGACAAGTTACTCAGACTTGAAGGCACGAAGGCCGACCCTGCAGCGCCTCCTTAGACACTATGTGATGCAAGCCACAATGGAATATTTGGAGCACACAAAGGAATCATGGGACAGTCTCCCTTGGGTCACCATCCACAATGTACCAGGGAGGGAAGGGAGGATTGAAAATCTATATAAAGCCACCATGAGATGTAAGAATCGCGAGCACATTACTGTTAAGGCGCGGCCACTTTCCCAAGCCAATACCAGGTAGTGTGTGACCCGTAGGTTGAAGACAAAGACCCACCAGGTTGCCCACCCAACAAGCCCGATCCACAGAGAGATAGAGGGATGTGTGCCGAGGCAAGCTTGGGATAAACACATCCTTGCATCGGGACCTAGAACCACTGTCTAGGGGCCCTCATGGCAAGAGGGTTAAGTATTTCTCTCCTTACTACCGCCGCTCAATAAGAGGGGCCTCGTAACCACCGATTTGCATTATTGTGTCGTTTGACTCATTTCAAAGCTTCTCGATACTTATTTATGTTTATTTTAGTTTAGTTTTTAGATTACATTTGCATCATTTTTGCTTCCATATAGTATGCTTATTTACTCCACTTCTTTCGCTGTTACTAATAGTCAAAAGGTAAACCACACCCCTTAAAGCCGGGTGTGATTTCATACATGTGTGCGGCCGAACACACCACAACAGGATTGGGGACTCCACTAACATTTTATTACCAAGTTTATGTGGTTGTACCTTCTTTTGCGGAGACCCTCTGCCTATGTTGTGGAGTGGAGAGTCAAAGTCCTCTCGATCTCTCTTACAGTCCCTAGATTCACCCTAAGTGACGAGACTAAAGAAAGAGAAGTTCCTAAATTTTTTACTTGCGAGGGAATTTGCACACGTTTCTTCCTCACGGACTCAGTAGGGCGCGCGTTCATTGTTGACCCGATGCGCGGAAAGCGCACCCCGTTCAACCTTTTGCGCGCAATTTCTACGTAATGAGAAATTTCTCCTCGCTAAATTTTGTCTTTTTTTGCTTGTAAGAGTGCTTGGCGGTACTAATGACATCTACCACGACCGTTTGGTTGTGGTACCCGCAGCCTTGTTAAAAACTCACTTTCATAGCTTCGCACGTAGGAGTAGTGTCGGCTTTTACTTCAAGTTGATTTTTGCAAAATCTTCTACATAGTTTAAGTAGGCCAAAGTAACTTGCATTCTCGAAAGAAATTTATTTTTTGCAAATTTTGGTACTTACACCTAGATAACTAGTCCAAGAAAAGTGGCCCAAGACCATGCATGGCATAGCTAGTTTTCTGTGCTCTAGTGTAAATTTTTTTAGTTTAGTTCAATTTTTTACAGAAAGTGGGAATTAAGTGCGGGACTAGGATTGAATTTGCTTTATAGTAAGAGCAAGTAATCTCTCGCTACCTTTTCACCCTCGGTGATCCTGAGGTAGCACATGGAACGCTCCATATTCACAATTCTCCATCTCCCTATAATTAGTCACATAGTTTAACTAGGAAAAATTTGAAAGTTGTCCATTATCCGCACATATTTTCCATTTGAGCCGTGAAAAAATACAACACATAGTTTAAATAGATTTTGTAAAGGATCAACGATATCCACACGTTCAAACTATGTGCTCGTCCACGTTATGCTCACACACACTCACCCATTAAGCAAAGCAAAGACACCTAAAACTAACTCAATCAAACTCACTAAATTCTCCCCATAGGGGCCACAAAAGAATTTATGGCTTAAGTTAGGATCAAGGGGGTAGGCATCCAATAAGCCGCCTTGATCATAATTCATATTAAAACATAGAATTTTTTATTTAGGGAGCTTCAAATACACCTATCAACCCATGGCAAAGAAAACCCGAGCATGCGAGAGACCCATTTTCGAGAGGGACTTAGGCTTAGGCGTAGTGTGTGCGGTATCAATTGGGGCTACCTCGACCCGCCAGATGGCTGGCATCTTGTTAGCTAACTGCAAAGAATCCCAAGACCTCGAACGCTCATGTGGGATGGTGGTTCTTAGTGGCCACAAAACTAGGGCAACCTTTACCCCATAGGTGACGGTACAAGCAAGCGCTCGGACCCTCTGCCACTTACCTTGGTGGATTCTTCTTTCGCCGACTAGCGTCGCCAACCCCTACGGGACATTGTGCCGCACTCGCAAGAAATATTCTCAAGGCCGAGCACTTTTTGAGTGTGTGAGGATGCATGACTTCTAGGATTTTGAGTATCATACGCAAACGAACAAAAACCAGGTGTCGTTCGCGAGTCACATAGATGAATTTAAAAGGAAACCCTATTTTATTTTTTCACTTTGTTTTATGTATGTGACAAGAAGTTTTCTTTTCGATCATGAGAATCTATTCTCTCAAATTTTTTCCAAAACTATGGGTGACACTTTGACGGTCGCCGAACCTCATCGATCCGTGCTATCTTCCTTGACCCTCCCCCATTACCTGAGGGTTCCAGCAACTTTTTCCATTCGGGCATCAAAGATACGAACACTTCCACCATCATCGGTCATCATCCTTTATTGGAAAGTGCCGTAATTGGGAATGCTGAGTCGCGTCCCTAACACCACACCACATACCACCTCCTACCACAACCCGCCGGAGCGCGTAGGAGTGAGATCCCATACGCGAAGCCAAGCGAATACACAACGAGTGGCACATCACGGACTAACCCTCTGTTCCAAACTGCTGCACGCTGGGGCCTCCACATATTGCAATGGTGTCAACCTCTCGGTCACCTTTCTTAGCTTCGTTGAATCTACCTGGTCAACGCAAGCTAACAAATGACCCCATCACCCATGATCCTACATGGCCTCTGTTTCATACCCACAAGCTCCCTTCGGATATGCCAAAATCTCAAAATGGAAAGCAAGGCAAGACCCAGGTAATCAGTGGTTTCATGACCTTTTCACCTATGGTGCTCAATCGAATAGTATCAATGACGACGACTATTCGATTGAGGTCACTTCAACACACTCGCACGGAAGTAGCCACGAAATGGTCGGTGGAGCAACCCTCGACTTCACATGGAACCCTTTAGTGCGCCTTTCTCTTGCGTTCCACGATATTTTCAGCTGCCCATTCACCATGAGATTCCCAATGGGACCACCACTCATTTTAGACAAACCCCTGTCACACACATCTTTGGACCATCTCCATGAATGGGAGGCGACGTCGCGCAGTGCAAAGTTAAAGCTCGATGACCTTTGCTCCTCTTTATATTTTGTTCTTGAAAACTCTTACGACCAAAGACTTTCAAAGGATGTAGCGCGGCGAGACTCCCACATCCTGGAGGACGCAATCGACCAAAGCTCGAGAATCTTGGTGCCGATTTACAGGTCGTCAATCGGGGATACATTATGTAAACACCACGCCTAACGCCCGATGCCTACAAACTTACCAAGAAGTGCCAAGCACGTTGAACTCTACGAACGAGGCTACTGGGTCAATGACCCAGGCTTTCTAGCGGCGGCGTGCAAACGCGAAGTTACGCACTTATATTTCTACCTAGAACGTGGCATCAACCTCGGTTTTCGCAGTCATCACATGCCTCCAAAACAATTTGACTAATAGGGCGCAAGCATTTGTCACTGAGAGGACCTGTAACCTTCGGCTCAAGGGAATCAAATACATGAAAGCAAAGGCGACGGAAGTACTCCACGAGTCGGGGCAGAGCCCGACCACATTGTGCTCGGTCATACACCGCCCACACAATTCAAAACACGCATAGGTGAACATGTGCGGCCAGATCCCAAAACCAACCACACCAATATGACAGGAGAACTCACCCTCCCTACTTTCGTGGTAAAGAAAAAATCCAAAAACAAGCCAAGCGGAACCCCGGGCAAGGCGAGCAGCCGGCTAAAGAAGCGCCACGCGATCCCGTGACTCGAGTAGCTGACGAGAGCTCACGAAATTGTCTTCTCTTTTGCACAAACTTCACTTCATTTCATCATTCCTTTATCATTTCACAAACCTAAAAACTAACAAGAATGATTAATATTGCTGTAAAGGTTGCATACAATGATTAACTTATTATACTTTTGTGATTTTTGTTGTCTTAATGATTTTTGAATAGTTTTAGCTACTACACGGCCATTTGCTGTAGCCATTCAAGAAACGTTCAAAGTAGTTGCTTTTAGTGTTTAAGTATGTTCCCGGTGTGGCAGCTTTGCGAGGATTGGGCCACATGGACGTTTCTCAGAATGATGCCTACATGGATTCTATCCTACTCACTCAAAGATCCAGGCATCGACGGATAAAGTCAGTGCCTAAACCCTATGGTCAAAGGTGGGGTCAAAAGCATATGTTATCCAAAATGCAAAGTAGGACTCTTGATTTGAGGTCCACGAGTCCTATTACAAGTCTAAATCTTTCAAACTTAGCAAGAGTCCACAATCCTATTGCAGCAAGCCCTAGTCAAAATTAGCCACCTATAGCAGAGATATATCTCATAATCGGCTATGTAATTTCCCTTTAAATATTGGTTGTACAAGACGAGACAGGCCTCATAAAAAGTACAGACATGAGTCAGCATTTTCGCTGGCTGAATACTCTGTTTTTCTAGACTACTGTTTTAATAAAAGAAGATCATTTCTTTCGATGATGTTTTGATCACATCTTCAGGAGCTAAGTGAATTCACCGAATTGGTGAGCGAGCTACTTCTAAGGGAGTGTTTCTTATGTTTTCTAGCTGAGTTATTCCACTTTATGTTTTACCATATCTCTCTTTGCTTTTTGCTTAGATTGCATTTCATAGTCCGCAATTGATCGAGCCCTCACTGGGTTTTCAGTCTATCGAATAATATGTGAGTGACTTATAGACACACGATGAGTTGTTTATAGACACATTAGTTGTTTAAGCATTTTATTTCATGTCATTGCTTTGCTTAATTTTACGATTGTTGAGTTTTCACTAGGTTTAGTCTATTAAATGATGAGTGAGTGACTTACAAACATCATGTCTAGCGGTTTCAGTATCAGCCTGCTACAATCAATTTAGATATGAAGATCCCCACATATTGCAATTAATCTCCTTTCAAAGAGTCATTCTAATTAAACTTTGAAAGTGAATGGAATATGTAAGAATGGTTAAATGAATAAGATTCCTGAGATGTAATGTTTTGAGTTATCAAATGCTTTTCCTTTGTTTTCATTTCTCTTTGAAATCTCAATTGAGTTGTAAGATGCATGGATTAGATTTGCTTCGTTAAAACACTTGTTTGATCTCTTCTTGATTAGAAATTAGACTTCAAAATTGTCCATAAAACTCTTTGTTTTCTTTCATAGTAAGATTAATTCATTTTTTACAACATTTCATTTTGCTTCCTTTTGATTAGATTTAATATCATCTCTCTAGTTTAGAATAGAACACTAAGAATCAAAACATAAAAAACTCCCCAAAACAACAATAAAACATCAAAACAACGAAGTAAGAAAAGGGATATTTAGGCACATATAATGCACCACACTTCATCGCCTTTACTCAGCCACGGTCGAGAGTAATTTATGTTAGCAATTTGGGACACTTTAAATTGACTTAACATTTTGGCGTCGTTGCCAGGAAGTGTAACTCAGGGTAACCTTAATTCTTACGTCAAGCTTCAATCACCTACCACACCTACTATATCATGTGGTGCGGTAAAGAGCCACACATCCACATCATGAATTCATATTTTTGCGTGTAGAAGAAGAGGCGTGTAGACAAAGGAGGTTGAAGAAATGGGTGATGGAGATGATGACAATGAGGAAGATCCTTTTGGATTTCCCATTCAAGAAGCCGATATCAACGTTCAAATGAAGAACATCCAATCCATCAGTACTTTCTAACTTCAAAGGTATGTGATCAGAAGACCCGAAAATCTTTCTTTTTGAATTTGAAATAATTTGTAGATCTGATGGCTACTCATTGCAAAATTCAAAAATTGGAATTTGTTTTCCGTGCAACATTAAAGGATAGAGCTCTCTAGACGTTCATGAATTTAGGAGAAAATTCTGTAAGGACATGGGATGATATGAAAAGAGTATATTTGGAAAAATATAAAGATCATTGCATGCACGTGACCTTAGAAATGAAGTCTTTAAGATGAGACCAGAGGATGAAAGCCTAGAAGATTTTAGTGGAGAGATTTACTTATAATATCAGGTAAATATCTAAATGTCGCAGATAATCTAAGATCGGATGCATTAAAAAATCTCCTACTAAATGCTATAAAGGATGAATGGATTGATCTTCTTAACTGCGAGGTGGGAGAAAGGAGATGTCTATCAATTGCCATTTCGTGGAAATTTGTGAACTATGCAAGGAGCATATCAAGAGGAAAAGAAAAGTGTGTAAGATCCCCTCAAGATCCATTTATGGCAAGAGTAAGTAAGTCAACATCGGGATTGGTAAGTCAAACTAAACCTAACAATTTGCTAAACATTCTTCATAATTTAAATGAACAAAGCCGACATGCTAAGAATGCAAAACAAGCAAAAATTTCCGCTTCATTTATATTTTTCCCCAATGTGTAGAAAGAAACATTCTTTGCATGAATGTCCACTTGATAACATTAAAATTTGTAAAATTTGTGCGAGGATCATATACTGCGAAGAATTTCCCATCATTACCGGGCTTAAAGGAAATTTACTAGAAGAATAATGGAGCACCAAGCTACAAGAGAAACTTTGTTATGTAGCCCCAAGAGGAATATAGCAACCTCATCAACACAATATGATTTGCACATCCTTGCGCGAGTTTTCAGGGTTATGCTGGCAACAATCTCAAAGGTAATTGGAAAAGCTCCCTTTGCCTTGGCAACCTTGGGCATCTCAATCCCAACCTCAAAACCAATCTCGGCAACAAAGTTGGAAAAGGCCCTACAAAGGAAATCCAACCATATCCTCAATCAACTTTCCCTCTCTATCCTCAATACAATCATCACGTTATCCATACCATTTACACTCCACCACAACATCAATATCACCCTCATTTGACCTCAATTCAACCTTTCCCATTATCATCCACACAAGCACCCCAAAGATCCATTCCCACTCCCACTACATGCACAACCATTTCCTATATCCACAACAATAAAACACCTCAATCAACTTACGATTTCTCAGGTATTGCAAAATGATTCACCAACCATCATTGAAGGAACAATGACCAGGAGAAGAATATTCGGATGAGGTCCAAGAATCATGCATGTCTATCGATGAAGAGAAGTTATTGGAACCGCAGAGATCGAAAAAGTCTCATGCATGCCTATCACCAGACTCTATGAATGAAAATCACATCTCCGAGGACTTTGCATTTCACGAGTGAGCAGAAAGGACAAGCAGTGCAAGATTACATCGAGATCTTGGTTCAAGTCAGCATCCTTGACCCGCTAATAGCTCAATTTCTTCAATATCTTCTACGACAACTCATCTAAATCAGGAACGGCTGGTGGCATCCTCATATAGTGGTACATATCAAAGAGTATCTTTCAAAGCTTTGCATGTGAGTTTATCTGTCATCTTGATACAGTACATAGTTCCAATGTGAAAGTGATTCATATGTACTTGGGTAAGATTTTCTCTCTCAAGTAGAGTGGGACACATGTCAGAGAAAAGTAAAAAGAAAATAAGTCCGTATTGAAGAAACGACTGCGCTGCAATTGGACATGAACTTTGCTTGAAAACCAGCAGACTGTTCAAAGCATCAAAAGTTCACACAATAGTTCTGCCGCAATTTCATGATAGGTTTCAATTCCTTTTCTAGTATGCCTCCATTCTAAATCATTTTGGGTTCCTATGCTCGAGTCGCACGATGTGGGAGTTCACCCAAGGCCCACCAGCAAAGTCGTATCTTGTCCCATCAACCTCAACAACTTATCCGGGATCCAGGATCCCGAGATTATTTGGAGTTCCTTGAAGTTTCTCTGCAGCACATCAATGGAAAGCCTCCTCGCGATAGCGATGGGAATACAACAATGTCTCTTGATTGTCAAACCTTGCGGTGAGCTCGACTTCGACACATTCATTCGCTGTTCCTCGTCAAGGTGCACTCGGGTACCTTGACACTCATTTGACATTATCGGTGGAGTTGTCTCGCATTGGTTAGAACGATTTATCATCATTGATCGGTAATCCAATGAAATTTCTTCCCATGCTCGACTTTGACACATTCATTCGCATGGTAAGAAACTGCACCATGGATTTTGGCTTCGATGAAGACTAATGCGTATGGAATCAACAACAACTTGCACGTACATTTTAATTATTTTTCTTAGAAAGTGACGATGTTCATCTTTTTTTTCAATTCCAACAACGACCGCCGGAAAAGTGGCAATGGCTACGCCTATTGCTCATGTGCTCGACTGTTTATTTTTTGCAACTTTTTCCGGAGACGCGTTTTTGGCACAAATATTGCAAGAGATTGGGCTTGCGAAATAAAAATTTCGAAAGGCTTTTGGGTTTTCTCAAAATATGATAAATTGAGAAGCATATGCTGGGACAAAATTCAAAAATAAGAAATTTTTGAAGGACATTTCAAGATGTTTTTAAGGCATGCATTTTCATTTTTTAGCATTATGGACAGCTTTAGGACAGCATTTTGGTATTTTTTGCCACCAAAAGTGATTGCCTTTTCTTCTATCAAAAATAAAATCTGGCTTGTGTGGTAGTAGAAAATGTAAAAATACATAGTTTCCCTTTTTGAATCACTCAATTCGCCGCTTCAAATGAGTTCGTGGCGTATTTTTGTTGCAACATTGGGCGACGTAGAAGGGTGAAACGAGGAAAAATTTGATTTTTATACAGCAACTTTCAAACCGTGCATCCGATTTGGTCCTGAAATTTTTATGGTAAATGCATTTAGGGTAGGTTAAATAAACATGTAAAATTTCAGAAAATTTCAATATGTATTCTTCAAGAAATTTGGCCACTTTTCACCTACAACCATTTCTCATTTTTCAGGAGAATCCGTGCAACCAATGGCTGAAATTTTTCGTCGGAAGATGCATAATAATAATGGTAAAAACCTCGGAAAATTTTAGGGAATTTACGATGTACCATTTGAGATAAATTTCAAAATTCACTTCCATTTTACAATTCCACTCCCATCTCACTCCACTTTCACTCCATCTCCGCCACTTTCATTCCATTTCGCTACAATGTCATGATTCCACTTTCACAACATTTCTCATTTCACATCCATATTCCGCAGCCATACTTAATTTCTTTTTATAGATTGCATGCTGTAGCCACATCTTATTCGACGAGTTTCGACACGTGTACATCCTACGAAAGAGATGATGATTGCGGAAATTGAAGGATTTTGTTTTCGAAGACCAACATGCTAAGAGGACCAAAGGAACAATGTTCATCAAAGCACGACAATTAACAAGGTCAAGATTCCGGGTAAAATTGTGAAAATTGTTTTGATAGCAAAACATGAAAGATATAATATAGTTAAATCACATGTTTCCTAAAGATAATCTATCATCTCGAGTCGAGTCCTCGCCCATCATAAAAACTCCTCAACCAAATCCCTTACCTTCCACTCCGTAATGGTTTGATCTTACTGAATGATTAAATGGTCAAAAGTCCTAGATGTGACCTATTAGGTCATGTCCTTAGATCGTATCATTTATTGATGATTTTTTAAAATCATCACAAAATCTCTTCGCGGTATTTCATTTCATTTGCAAAATCTTAACCTGGTCATTTCCATCATTTACCATTACCTTGCTCATTCATCCGTATCCACTCACTACCATTACATTTTGTAGCCGCTTTCATCTGCGGAGAAATAGAGAAGTCATTTTAAGGGCAAAACACATCCCTCTCATGCCTACTTTTCTTTAGGCAGCGGGATCGCAGATAGGCGTTGGAGCCTAAGCCAAGGTACCAAGGAGAAATGGGGCCACGTGAGAACATACAGCTAATTGGGATCAAATATTTAGAAGGATACCCTCGGAGTTAAGGGGATATTATAGCAGTTGCGGGCCGAAATTTGTGGAGAGAAGTTCAATGGATTCCACAAAGAAATCACGAAATCATTTGCTAGGTCATTCGATGGACTCGCGAGATATAAATTGGGGATGTTAAGTTCACTCATCACAGGAGTCATTCATGGTTTGAAGCCGCTAAATTTCCAAGACGGAGAATGCTTTGGTATTAAAAAACAAGGAGTCCCATAATGAAACTTGGGAAACAAATGCTAAAAGAACCCAGGTATGGACATTTCGGTGTACTAGGAAAGGGTATTCCTAGTGTACGGCCTACGAAAAAATAAATGGAGGAATATGTTGTTAATTTTACAAAAATTCATAACATGTGAGGGTAGATTCGGCATCTTATATGTCTATCATATCGACGATGATGAATTTCTTATGTGATGAAATAAATCTACCTTTCTTCCTACTTACATAGCTCCAAAAGGATGAGCTTCGTAATGTTCGGGAAAAAGACTTTGGCTCATCATGTCTTTTACATCATCATGGCTTAATTAAAATGTTAATTGAAAGTACTCATTTGAAGAAAATAGGAGATAGGCACTGGGATGAACTCCTCCTAAAGAAAACCATTTTGAAGAACCCGGGAGAAACATTATCTAAAGAAGAGCACGTGAGAAAAGTAGGAGGGGGGAAATTGTTAAATACTGTTGAGATCCAAACCCCGATACATCAACACGGAAGATAGTGAGGAAGTAATTTCTGAAAAATTGGTAAAGATCGAGAAACAACTCGCGGGAATAAAAGAAAGAAGAACTATATAGAGAGTGAATGCCTTTGAAGAAAAAGATGAAAATCCACCTAAGAATTGAGAAGAAGCTCTCAGGCTTAAAGGCATGGTGAAAAAGACATGCCTTAAGGAAAACGGAGAGTAATAAAAATTGAAGAGGAAGAAACTCCAATCCAAACACCGCCTGATAGATCTCATTTACACCAGTACGAAGAAGGACCTGGTCACGAGGAACCCCGGACATAGATCCAGCCCCAACAATAGCTTTCGACTATGTGGAATCACTAAAAAAATGGCCTCGAGAAAATCAAGAAAGATCTCTCGCACAAGAACCCTCCAGCAATAGAATTTTGAGAAGAGACAATTATGAATTGAGACATGCGAATAAACATATCGAGAATGAAAATGAAATCTTAAGAGAGCAAAGGTCAAAATTGAAGAATGGCATGAAAAACACTCTCCCTCGGCAAATGCAAAACACGTATCAAGCAAAGAGGAAGCTAAAGGAGAAAAATAAGAAATTGAACAAGGCACTCATTGATCTTAGAGTTCCAAATTATCTCATGAGGAAACCAGAATGGTATTGACTACCAAAAGAAGCGCTTAAAAATGAGGCTAGATGCTCCTGCGAGAAGTTTCGGAAGCACATGGAATAAAGTTTTGATGAAATTGCATGAGGACATGCAAGAGTTTTTGCAAATGGGGGTATGTTGAGCGAAATTGTCTTCTCTTTTGCCGAACTTCACTTCATTTCATCATTCCTTTATCATTTCATAAACCTAAAAACGAATAAGAATAATTAAGATTGCTTAAAGGTTACATACAATGATTAACTCATTGTACTTTTGTGATTTTTGTTGTCTTAATGATTTTTGACACGCTTTAGCTACGAGACTACGCTCGATACATCGTAGCCGCTCGAAGCGTTCCATGAAGACATGTTTTAGTGCTTTAAGTATGTTCTTGAGTGCTCGGTTGGAGGATTGGGCCACATGTGTTTCTAGAATGATGCCTACATGGATTCTATCCTACTCACTCGACCCGCGTCGACGGAAAAGCGTGCCTAAACTCATGGTCAAAGGTGGAGTCAAACTATGTTATCCAAATGTAGTAAGACTCTTGATTTGAGTGCTAGCAAAGTCCTATTACATGTCTAAATTCGAATTATCAAGAGTTCAACGGTCCTATTGCAAAGTCTGGTCGAATTGGCCACCGTAGCAAGTATATCCGATAATTAGTTATGTACTTTTCGCAAATATTGGTTGCTTACAAGACCAAAAAGACGAGTCGAGAAAAAGTGCGTATGCAGTTCCTATTTGCGGTGAATGCCTACTTTGTTTTCCGGACTCTCGTTTTAATAAAGAAGACTCATTTCTTTGATGCTATTTTGATCACATCTTCGAGGAGCTAAAGGAATTCGATCAATTGCAGCAAAGTGCACTCATGCTAAGGAGGTTTCTTATGTTTTCTAGCTAAGTTATTCCGATTTACGCATTTGCCATCTCTCTTTGATTTTTTCTTTTTTAGATTGCTTTCATAGTCTACAATTACCTTTTGAGTCTCACTAGGTTCAGCTCTCATTTGAATAATAGTGAGTGACTTGTATAGACACAATATTTGCTTTAAGCATTTTATTTCATGTCATTTTCTTTCTTAATTTATAGTTGTTGAGTTTTCATTGGGTTCCAGTCTATTGAATAATAGTGAGTGACTGCATACACGATAAGCCTGCCTAGCATTTCATTTCATTTGATTAATTATTTTAGATAAGAAGATCCTCATTACATTGCGATTAATCTCTTTCAAAGACATTCTAATTAGAATTTGAAATTGAATGGAATATGTAAGAATGGTTAAATGAATAAGATTAAGATGTAATGTTTTGAGTTACAAAATGCTTTCTATTGTTTTCATTTCTTGAAATCTCAGTTGAGTTGCAAGATCCATGGATTATATTTACTCGTTAAAACACTTGTTTGATTCTCTTCTCGATTAGAAATTAGACTTCTAAAATTTGTCCATAAAACTCTTGTTTTCTTTCATAGAAGATTATTTCATTTTTTACAACATTTCATTTTCTTCCTTTTGATTAGATTTAATCTCATCTCTCTAGTTTAGAATAGAACACTCAGAGAATCAAAACATAAAAACTCCCAAAACAACGATAAAACATCAAAACAATGAAGTAAGAAAAAGGGATATTTAAACACATATAGTGCACCACACTTCATCGCCTTTACTAGCCCTGGTTGATAATTTATGTTAACAATGTAGGACACTAAATTGACTAAACCATAACTCCAACGGGACTCGACTGAGCAGCCAAGCAATGCCCAACGGTAGAGCAAAAGGCCACCTCTTCGAACAAACCATTCATGTTCGATATGTGGTGAGTACGGATACTATACTCACCATTGTCTCGATCTCCCCGAGCTAAAGAAGCTATAGAGTAACCAAGGACAAGGAGGATCTTCCCAACAACCAGATGTGATGCAAGAACCTTTCCCCAAACAAGGGATGGTAAGCACTCACCAGCAAAATACAGACAATTCCAGGAAAAGTAGCCATGAAATCTACATGACTAAGAATAAATGTTTTTCCAAACACGGAATCGCAACTACGACACCCCACTAGACACCAATACGTCAGGGGTAAGTACCAGTGCATCGACTACACCTTTGACCATTTCAAATATGCCTATAGAACCATTGCCAAAAATGGCAAAGGGACCTAATAGGCGAGTAGGAAACTACTCCAAAGTGGCCCATAATTATATCATCGTGGACGATTTATCACAATCTCCCGCTGCCATGTCAGCTTTGGAAGTTTTGCAGTCATTCCCAAAACAATGGAAATCCCTCCTTTATGCATTAGGTGTTATCGACCCTGCCGATACACGCCTGATGGCTTTTGACTTAGACAAAGCCACCCCCTGGCTTCCTTCCATGATCGCCTTCCAGATACCAGTGTCAGTGCAAAATATCACTATCCATCAATGTGTCATAGATGAGGGTGCATCCACATGCATCATGTCCAAAAATGTTTGGCAGAAGTTAGGTTCTCCCGAACTAAAACCCTCAGTCATCACACTTAGAACATACGATGGTCGTCCCTCAACTCCCGTCAGTCTCTACCAAATGTCTCGGTCTGTTTAGCCAGAAATATGGTCCATATAGACATCGAAGTCTTGGACACTCACTTGGATTATAATATACTCCTCGGATGGAGTTATATGTACCCCATGTATTCCATAGCATCCTCTGTCTTCTGCATTATGATGTTCCTCCACGAGGACCGCATCATTACTATAGACCAGTTGACACACAGCGAGAAGCCTACCCTAGAAAACACGGATTTAATTCTACCCAATGTAGATACAACCTCGAATGCTCTTTCACAGTACCAAGAATATGGCCCCGACCAATTCAAAATGTCGTTTGTTATAGGGTCATTCCTAGGAGATCCTCCCATTATCCCTGAGGCATCACCCGATGTCACAGGGGCTCTGATGTGCATGATGTCCACATCAAGTTCCGAATCTAGTCAGGACATGGACACAAGCAATAACGACACTGAGGCATCAGCCATGACAGTCTCTCTAGCCTACGCAGCCTCCCAAACCCCTTTCCTCTACCCCCAGCTGGCTTCGTCTCCCAGCAGGTTTTGGAAATGCTGGTGTTACCCAATATATCGTTGGCATTCCTAGTTTGGTACCTCGTTCCCCCTTCCAGAACATGAGCCACCCATGTTACTTCCACAGGGTTGAAGCCCCTCAGTCCCGAGGAGCCCCCACTCGTCTAAGAAACAGTTGAGACCACCCCTGCAAAGGAAGTTCCCATTGCAAATCAGTGATCACAACTAGGAAAATCGAGAAGAGAAGAAAGAAGATGGTGACCCTCGCCATATAGCGGGAATCACCAGTCTATGTCATATGCAACATAATAGGTCACCCTACCCATATCTTTCCAGAGCTGGATGAATTAAAACCACTCCTTGGCTCCGGAACAGACATCGCAACGTCGCATTCCTGTAAAAAGGAACCTACCACCAAAGTTAAAGGAAAAGTGCTGCATACCAATCACGGATGCGCTCTCTATAGCAACTATGGGCATTATACCCACCATTGCCTAGAGATTCCGCGATATAGGGGCACCTTACATGCCATCGAGCGATCCTGTCAAGAGGATCCCTCCATCCAGTATTTCGGTGACGAACCTCATACCATATTGTACCCACAAGAGGAACAACAGTCACCAGAAGGATATCCATTTGTCCCTCCTGCCCCCAAGCCACCATACACCAACTAGAGACAGGGGAACCTGGTTGCCTCATCCTCTTGAATTATCACGCGCGTCGATTACTATAGACGGTTTGATCGAGTCTTTGACCCAAGGTCACCTGGGTAGCAGTAATCTGTATTCAGGGAGTTACCAGGCGCATCGTCTACTACAGACGTTTTGATACGAGTATTTGACCCAAGATCACCTAGGAAGCAGTAGCACCCATGATACTCAGAGAGTTACCAGGAAGGTAGATTCTGTAGACGACTTGATTAGGTCTTCGACCCTAGATCTCCTAGGCAACAGTAACAACCAAGTAGGTAGATTCTGCAGATGGCTTGATCGGGTCTTTGACCCAAGATCACCTAGGCAGCAGTAGTACCATGCGCATTGATTCTGCAGACGGTTTGATTGGATGTTTTACCCAATATCACCTAGGCAGCAGTAGCACCATGCACGTCGATTCTGCAGACGGTTCGATTGGGTCTTTGGCCCAAGGACACCTAGACAATAGTAATCAGTACCCTAGATACTCATATGATTCTACTCAAAACGTATCATAACCTAGCTATCATGAAAGTCACCCCAACACTCATATACCAACCAGGGACAAGGGAACCGATATCCCCCATTCCCCTCACAGAATTGACCAATGGCACAATGTAATGCGTCGGTCAATATCGTGCAACCCTTCCTAGGCTCATCAACAACCATACAACTTGGATAATTATGACAATCCTCCAAATGCTACAAAAATAAGCTAAGGAACAAACCGAAAGGGAGATCCTGGATAGGGGAAGTAACCAGCAACGCAACCCCTGATCTCAGTCTGGGGGAAACCCCAACTAAAATCAAAGCTAGGAGCCAAGTAGCAAATCCCAAGGGAAAACTAGAGCTTAGAGTATCTGACCACCAGATCGAAAGCAAAACTGTGATCAGCACTCCATAACAAACAGAGGTGATGCCACACATTCGCACTCCTGAAAAATTATTTTTTCAGAGCAGGCAGGTATGCCCTCTCTCATCTTATTTTTTAAATCACATGACTTTCAATAATATTTGATAAATAAGATGCTTTCACTTGGGGTATTTTTTTTTGCAGGAAAAGCTCACAAACCATCCACAACGTTATCTCCTGAAAGTCCCAGAGCAGGTATCATTCTACCCCCAGCATGATAGACTCCCAGTCAACTCTACATATCCTGACATCATTTCTCCATCAGAAATCAACCATAGAGTCCTCTTATCTGACCATTTTTATCATCACCTCACCCTGCACATGGTAAACATCCTCGTTGGTCGGTAGAGCCTCCCCTCCATGGCGCTCGTCACCCATAGTAGACCATATCACAACAAAAGTGATGCCATGGACATACCACTTTAGTCCGGGAAGCACCTCATGCCCATCCATTCATAATGCATAAGGTCAAGTTTACCATACAAACTTAAACCCCCCTCCCGGACGACTAGGTTGTACAAGAAGATAAAGAGCGCACCATTGCGCCTCGCATTTGGCCCACCATACCTCCACCAGCATAATCCCATCTGCGATAATTTTTCATCCACTTCATCAACCCCACACATGAGACCAACCAATGGGACCCCCACCCTCAGCAAAACACCTTCCTCACACCATTAATGAGCGAACACTTTCATGTTTTGGGGTACCCATCTCTATTTTTTGTACAAACCAAACCCCATTATTTTATTCTTTTGGTAAGTGTACAAAGACCGCAAATGGTGCATTTCGTCCCTCCACCCTCTCATTTCATTTTTTCCCCCATGGAAGTAGTCCCTAATCACCCTTGGTCAGATTATTTCACCCCAACACACAAACCATCACGACATTCATAGCCGATTTACACCCGCCCTGGAATTCCTACCGACTCCAGGGATTTCCCCTTCAAAAATAACTATGACTGTCGCCAAGCTGCTTAAATATACTCTGACCTCAAGCCACTGAATTCCCATCATTAGCCTTCATTCACCACTCGCCAACATGCCTATGTTAAACCCATCGCATCCAAGTCCCCAGCCCCTCAGGTCGGCAACCCATGGTTCGATTGAGGCTTCCTTTTTGTCGATCTCGACACCTCTTTTCCAAAAAGGAAGCAATAACTTGGATTACCCCTCTCCATACAAGGGGCATCCTCGGGTGGCACTGTGGGAGACATCATTGTCCATAGATGTCGTAGATCCTCCTAACATTCAACTATGACAAAAGCTTTCATTTCAAGTTGGTATCGTACCTTACAACCATTGCACTTTGATCAGATCCGTCGAAGACTCGTGCCTCCATAAGCGTCTCTGTCAATAATGCTTACATGGGAAGGTCCCTGCCAACACCTATGCGTACACTGTGTAGCTATATGCCATACCAAGTTTATGCATATGGGTACCACATTCCACCTATTTTCAAAGAAAAAACGCCCCTGAGGGCGTCAATAGTCGTCGTCAACAACTGCCAACATCACTACCATAGTAGTGACACAGACAGAACATATACCTGTCAATTTTTTTAAACTAGCCATAACATCACGAGCATGGGACATGCCTGCCTCGTTTAAAATTTGTATATGAATTGTAAATTGTATTTTCTTGCAGGGATACCTTAGACATGGTCATTCTTGGAAACAGTGCAGGGTGCTTTCAATCCCAAGGCTTCACACAGGTCTCTCTCTCTCTCTCTACACACGATACAGAAACGAAACTATATTGTATTTTGGCTATACAGTCCTTCCTAGACCTCACACATTAGGGGGAAACTGTTAACACTGGAAAATCGTATAGCAGAAGATGACATTAATTAATGTCAAGCCAAAGGATTTATAGGGCTAGAAGACATTACAGGATCCGAAAAGTATTTAAAAATCTCAAAGGTTTGAAGAAAATCAAATTTGAACTAATCTTCAATGCTTATTGCGCACATTATCCTTCGAGAAGAGCACCTTTTGCGTGCCTTTTGGCCCGATAAGTGCGCATTCCTGAGAGTGGTGAAATGTCACTATCCGAGACCACATAAAGCAAAGAACAAGTTACTCCTTACTTGAAGCCGCCTAAGGACAACCACCAACGCCTCCTTAGACACTATGTGAGCACACAATGGAATATTTGGAGCACACAAAGGAATCATACCTCTCCCTTGGGTCACCATCCACAATGTACCAAGGGAGGGAAGGAGGATTTGAAATCCCCTATATAAAGAGATGAAGAATCGGTGATCACATTGTTATGCTGGCCATAATTTCCCAAGCAATACCAACGGTGTGTGACCTGGAGCTGAAGACAGAGGGGACTCACTTGTTGACCACCCAACAAGCTCAGTCCACACAGTAGAGAGAGAGGGAGACTACACCGAGGAAAGCTTGGGATAAACACATCCTTACATTGGGACCTAGAACCATTGTCTAGGGGCCCTTTGGCAAGAGGGTTAAGTATTTCTCTCCTTACTACCAGTGCTCAATAAAAAGGGCCTAGAGCCATTGTTTGCATTATTATGTCATTTGACTCATTCAGAGCTTCTGTTTATTTTTGTTTAGTTTACTTTAGTTTTTAGATTACATTTGCATGCTTTTTGCTTCCATATAGTATGCTTATTTAATCCACTTCTTTCTGCCTGTTACCAATAGTTAAAAGGGGTAAAACACACCCCTTAAACTTGTGTGATTTCGTACATACGTGCACTGAACACACCACAACAATATCCCCTTTTTCTTTCAATTAATCTAGGTCATTTCATGCTTGGTTAAGTTTTACTAAGTGTTCAAGACTGCTTCAGAAAGACCCTAAGTGTTAGTACTCTTTTATCTCACAATCCTAGGGAAAATTTCCTTCATGGCACACTTCTCTTCCACAAACCTAGCACACTTTCAAAACACAGGCCAATACACTCTTTAGAAGAAACTCCCTTACATCTTCAAACACCAGTAAATCCCCCTTGTCGCAAGAACATGCACTAGGAAAACTTCCTTAATCTAGTGCTAGTACACTTTCTAGTGGCATTTGACACTCCTTATCACAAAGATCTGCGCTAGGCGCACTTCTAACTTCCACTGTAGTTGCACGTGTCAATTTTCCTATATAAAGAGCTCAACTCCAAGGGATCATTACATATTCATTTCTCTCATTAGAGCTCTATGCACTTTTGGAGCACAAGGATAGCCTCTCACCCTTGGTTGCACATGCACTATCCTCTAGGTAAGTCTCTCCTCTATCGTACTTGGAGATTATGATTACTATGTTATCGTTTAAGTTCTTCCATGTTGGTTTTTAATGTCCATTCATATTCCTAGACTGTTGGTATTCCTATCATATGTTATTTGTATATAGATGTGCATGTATGACGAGTCTCATTCTATTATTATGTGCTCTATTTCTTTCCTTTCATTCCTAACTTAGTCGATTTTGATTAATTTCTTGTCATCATACCTTACACCAACTCTAAACACATGGACCCTTCAATCTAAGTATCAGTGCATTTCTCTCTCTTAGTTGGTGGAATAGTCAAATACTTGTCTCCAACAGTCACGATTTGTGCCCATCACAAGGTTATCCTTTCCTCATTGGAACGTAGTGCACTTCTATAACCTAGTATCAATGCCCTTGCTCTGTGAAAATGTGCCATGTTCCCATCCTCACCTTGAGTAGTGCACTGCACACTTCCATTGGAAAAGCATGCCAAACTTTGTCCCTTGTATATGCGCCATGCACCTAACCTATGAACCCTCTCTCATTGGTGGTGCACTACACTTTCTTAGTGCCTAGGCCTTTAACATCTACTTATAGATCTTGCGTCATGCACCAAGGCTAAGCTCTCCTAATAGTGCTAGTGCATTTTTCTCTCTCAGTGACTAGTCCAATAAATCTTGCCTCTAGCTTGTGTACTTGCACCCAAAGCCAACATATTTTCCCCTCACAATTGATATTTTTCATAAGTAAACAAGGTAGAGTAGGTGTTTCTATGATATTTATTGTGTTCTTTTCCTTCAGTGAATTTTATTTTCTAGGCACTATAGATCCGAAGACTATCAGTCTATCATCTTCTACTGACACCGTGCCTCCAATTAAACAAAAAGTACCAACAAGATAGCCACTAAAATAAATATTGAAGGTGTTGTGGAAAATCTAAAAACCAAAGAACTGATCCTAATAAACACAAGGTGCCTCATAGAAAAGTATACCACCTTGACATGGAAGATAATATTCAAATAATTCGTCAAGAAGGAGTTCCCAAAATATATATATAGGACAATGAAGTGTATATTAATGTTAAAAGGTTCAGATTTTATATGGTTTCTATCCAATATCCAACTTTACCCTGTGCATAGGTAATCAGGTGGATATTGTAGCATATTGATCTTAAAATCATTCCTCAAAAGTGAAAATGGACAAGATCTTATCACATACCATCGCCATGACCTTCATTCATATTACAAGATTTAAAATTTGGAGGAATATTTGAATTCAAAATTCTATGCTGCTTTCTCTCTTTAGTACACGCGAAGGACATTCTCAAGTCTACTTGGTGGCAAGATATGAGCATGTTTCATCGGAAGCCTAATGGGATTTACAAAACTAATTAATTGAAGAAAGTATAGCAATATCTAATGGACATGTGTTGCATCTTGTATAGGCATGAAAACACATAATTATTTGAATAAAGATGGGTTTATATGGTCTACCCATATTCTTATGAGGGAAAACATTTCGATTGGTTTTACCCGATATCCCAACAATTGCAAAAAAGTGTTACAAATGTGAAAAATGTCTTGTAAGGCGAGCAACCCAAGTTTTACATATCATTATACTTGCTAGATAAGAGCTGTGCCAAGAATGAATTCCTAGGTTTGGAACTGAAGTGGACCAAATAGAAACCTCATGTCCATATACTGCAAGATATTGTCAGAAACTAGCTACAGGGGGATGTATGTGAAGATAACTAAGTAGTTCATTGCGGTGTTATATTAGATGATATTTGGAGTTGAGGCATCTTGCATGACTAATAAGGCCAGGGAAGTTGTAGCTAAAGTTGCATATTAGTTCACATCTTCTCAGGGTACATTCATCAGGGTGTTTGGAGGTTATAAGATTCCACATCATATTGTGAAGTTTGTAATAGCTAAAGTGGTCATGCAAGAGGTTGGTTACCATCTCTACTAAGGATTGTCTCAACATTTGCAAAGGTCGAAGCAGTCACTATGGCCTATTTTTCCTTTATAAATAGGGTCATATGAACTCAAGAATTTAAAGGTAGTAGAGGATGAAATTGAAGAAATTAATCGGCTCATATTCGGTGAGATTTTTTTTCACCGATACGACCCTAGAAGTATATGAAAGAAAAATTATTCAAAGCTGAGGTATATGTGTCCATATGCTTATGTCTCTTAGGAGGATGAAGAAAATATCAAGAAATGCTATAATGCCTCTACAACAGTAGGACTAGGTGAAGAAGCAAGCCCTTATAATATAATACATGTGACAAATACACATCAAGAAGGGACCAAACAAAGAATGGACATTGAGGATAATATAAAGTTGATGAGGAACTACGAACAAGATTCTGAGGAGGATAGGAGTAAGAAGTTTAAATTTGATTTGAACATTAAAGGGGCAATTGAGGTGAAAAGGAAAATAAAAGAACTTGAAGAGAATATGAAAAAGAGATAAGAAGAAGAGCGCAAATAGAAAGAAGAGAAGGAGAAAAAGAAACAAAAGGATACACATAAGAAAAAAGAGGAACAAAATGGAAGGAAAAAGGAGGAAGCCCTGAAGAGAAAACAAAATGAAGCTCTTAGAAAACACAGGGAAGAAGAAGAGAAACGAAGATTACAAGTCAAAGAAGAGAACATGAAGAAACCTGAAGAGGAATTTTCAAATAAGTTAGAGTAATATTGATCCGGATTGGATCTTTATATTTTTTATCATCCATATCTATTATTTTAGAGTGAAAAAAGTGGAGGAATTAGCTCACAACACTGGTTTTACTAGCGACACCTATTTTGGAAAAACAAAGTCTAAAACCTTTCGAGAGTGTTTTCAGGCATTAAATGAATATTTTTGGGGGTAAAACCTTTTTTATTTAGCATTACACCATTTCATTCTATTATACATATAGATACATTTCCAACGACGCAAGAATCACGTCAATTAGAGTCTGTATGTGAAAGTTATTCCACTTAGAAGTTGACCTTCCTGTTTTCACCACCATGATTCGAGAGGATGCCACATCAGCCCCCAATATTCATGGAAAAGGGGCTATCCACGTGTTGAGGAGGTAAATCCTCGTTGCGGACAGAGGCGATCCCTACTAGCCCAGCAGGGGTCTAGCAACAATCAAACAATGCTATGACGCAGGTTCCTAGTTACGAATGGAAAGACTAGGAATAGAAGCCTACCTGGATTCCAACGCTACGATCTGAAGAAGAAGCGTCCCCGTTCCTCAGCCTCGGCAGATCACAATCCCTCCACGATCTCCGCGGATGAACACCTGCACATGGAAGAAACGAACATATACAAGCATAGAAACCAGCATATGTAACTAAACATCAGTCAGAAAGGACATTACTCACATTAACATGATGGAAAACGGAGTGGAACCATAATCATAATCATCTATTAAATAAACAGCGAAGAGAGATTACAACCAAGTTCTGACGTTGCGGTCTCCTTCGGACGGGTCTCCAGTCGTCCACGTCTCGCAAAGCTCGCCAAGGAAAGGGAAAACCTCTCCAGAGTCTCGTGACAATGGTCTCCTTACTTGAGTCAACCTTAAGGGAAAGAGAGGATTCTTTACAATACAAAGGCTCTTGGGAATATGGAGATTCAGAGCTTAGGCACTTCAAGACCAGCTTGCCATGGATTTGAGCAGGCTTTTATAGATGGGGAAGGAGGAGTTGGGATCCCTATTATTATGGGATTGGCCCTATCAACAAGGAAGGTTCCATGGGAGGTGGCAAAACAACTTCCCTTCCATAGAACTCCCACAGCCAAACCTCCCAACTCAAGATAGGAAATGGTTTGTGAGTTTGTTGGAACTCAACTTCCACCATCCTTATTTAAAAAACAATCCCTAAATTGGGTGGCGCGACTACGTCTCTATGACAGAGCGCCAGTTGGCGTGACCTCTTTGCAGAATTTTCCCCATTGGCGCGAGTACTGAACTGCCTGCCCGCGCCAATGCCAAAAGGGATGTTATTCATGATTTTTGCAAGGAGATGTCTCAAGGGAAAATAAAGCTCATGCTCAGAGGAATGCATTGATGATGTTTTCAAGGCATGACAATGTCCACACGTCACAGAATGGGTCCTCCATTGTGCGGGATGGGGAATGGTAAGGACAGTGACAAATTACTGTGTAACAGATGCCCCCTAAAGTATGAGGCCCGAGAGGGAGAGGGGTGAAATGCTTTACGAGAACATGTCCAACTGAAGGCCCGCCGTCGGAAAACCTGCGCAGAAAGATACAACTGATATCTCAAGTACATGATGTATAAGTGGTATGGGCGCAGCCATCCGAAACAGAGTATGCTATAATCCGGATCCAGGGTATGGGCGCAGCCATCCAACTAAGATCAAACAAATAGACTCAGGTATGGTCGCAGCCATCCAATCAATGAGTCATGTACATAATGATAATAATCCACAATCACAGCCTGGATTACAACAGACACAATCCAGGGTCTTGCGCTCCATCTCGACCCAACAGAGTACAAGTTCAAGCATGTGAATGTGTGAGATGAAGTCGAACATGCAAGAACATCGTCTGATTACTAGCCAATGATGAAAGCTGTTAACAGACGCGAGAGAAACCACCAATAATGACAATGGTCCTCAAGGTACTACAGGTACAATCTACGGCGTACGAATAAATGAGTTGACGTCGAACACCCGCAGAATCACTCGATCGAAGGCCAATAGCGTGAAGCGCCTCTGCGTCGAATACGATGAACACCTTACATTGAGGCATCGAGCTCAGAGTACCACAAGGGTACGGCAGACCAACTTCTGGATAATGAGTTGAAGTCGACGGGAAGTGACCTTGATCGAAGGTGGGCCATAATGATTCCCACATCATCGACACGAGACGGAGAACATGATGTTTTTGTTGTGAATCGGGATCGTGAAAACAGAGGAAGGTTGATATTTGCAGAGGCCAACTTCTCTTGAACATATAAACGGCACGACAGTGGACTTGGCAGTATTTGACATCAAACGGATCAGAGGTCATGGTGACGAGGCAATGAGCAGATGAGAGGTCAAAAAGGATCACCCAAACCCACGGAGGCAAGTGAAGAACGAGATGATATTGTCCCCAACCCGACACAAATGTAGACAAGTGCCATGTTCAAGAGCGACATACTGCCGACGACAACGACAATGGTTCCATTTTTCCCCCACCATTTCGGTGAGTACCTCTTTATTTTTACACAAGCTTGAAGAGGATACCATATGCTTGTCATATAAATCCGCCCTTCGGGCGAATCCATCCTAGTGCATTTAACGAGTCCTAGGAAGGAGAAACTCGGAGAACGTCATTTCGACGAAATCCAATGTCATCAGGGTTTAACGAGTCTGACAAAGGAAGAACTCGGCGTCTTTTCATGTTTAGAGAGTTTGAAAGGACAGCGGAAAAGAAAACTCCACAGGTCCCTTTTCGTAAATAGTTCCCCAGATCCGAAAAGGTAGAAAACAATATCCGGGAAAACCTCCTAGTCGCGATAGGCTAGGGTATTCCTTTTTCGTAATCAATCCATCCCGGCCCGAAAAAGGGTTAAACTTATACTGGGTGAATGTCGATTCGTGTCCATTTTAACGAGATCGAAACGACAAGGGCCTCGGCAATCTTTTCATGTTTAGAGAGTCAGAAAAGAGCTGAAAGATGACTCCTCCTGGAGGAACGAGTGGCATAAAGGGTAGCCGCTAGTTACGTATGGTGGGAAACTTACTCTGAACAAAAGGAAGTCGAGGAAATTTGGCTAACAAGACCACTCATCGCAGCGGTTCCTTAGGAATGGGTAAAACAACCAAGTGAAGGCATATGATCGGCCAAGCAGATAGTGACGATGGAATGAGAAAACCAAGGCTCATCTGGCAAAAACAAGCTGATAAAATGGCAATCACAAGAGGTAAGATGGGAATGGTTTCATTTTTACACAAGCTTGAAACAAAGATAAACTATGCTTGAAACCGGTTTCATTTTTACACAAGCTTGAAACAAAGAAACTATGCTTGAAATAGTAAGCATGCCCCCAGCATGGTGACTCAATTCGAGGTACATGCCCCCCAAGCTTCAATCCATATGGAAGGAAGATGGAGTGAAGGTTCAAATTACGAGATCTAAGAAAGACTTGACTGGGATTTTACGAGATATGATCAAAGACTCGAATTGAAAAGGAACGTGTTTCATTGTTTTAACGAGGTTGACACATTAAAAGAACTATCCTCAGACACCCTTGTTTCATTTTTTAAGGAGCTTGACACAAGACAAGGAACTCTGCTCCAACAACTTTGTTTCATTTTTTAAGGATCTTGACACAAGACAAGGAACTATGCTCCAAGAACCTGGTTTCATTTTTTAAAGAGCTTGACCCAGGGAGGAAACCGTGCTCTAACCGACATACATCAAAATGAACCAGAAGGCGGTGCTTCCAAGAGTTCCACTCCTGATGGAAGGGAAACATCCTGGAAGTCAGGACCCAATGCCCCCAGCACATTATGCACAACGACATCATCACTGAGCACGGGCACGTGGTAGGTAGACACATAGTTGACCTGCGGTGGAGCAGATACAACGAGTGGATAAAAACCCGGAGGGGGTGATGGTGGACCAGTTGCCACATTAGGACCAAAGAACGAAAGCTGATCAATGGTCACGATCCGTCCTTCATGTGGAAAGCACATCACGCGAAAGAGGGAGGAGACGAGCGCTCCCATGGCATAGGTGTAATCGCGCCCCAGGAGCAGATTGAAATCCAAGGGGCCTGGAATGACCATCACGTCCATGTGGACGGTTTTACCTCCCAAAGTAACAGGTAACCTTGGAAGGATCCCCAACGGTTGACTCGTTCTTCTATTGAATGTCAACAGATTCTGCGTAACGGGCGCAAGCGGCGGTGAACCGAAAGCTTGCCAGGTAGTTGAAGACAGAATACTAACAGAGGCACCTTCGTCTATAATGGTGCTGGGTACAACCAGACCAAGAGCCTGTACTGTGATCTCGAAAGGCACGTAAGACGGAAGGCGGAATCCTGCAAATCGATTCCAGTCAAAGGAAGCGACCAAACTACTCGGAGGGGCTACCATCGACAAGCGAAGGTCTTCCCCTGATGTTACGGTACAAGAAGCATCCTCCATGACCTCCATCTCGAAGTCGGGAGGGATATCCTCTGGAGCCTCCATCATGGGAGGCGGAGGAGGGGCTTCTTGAAGTACAGGGACAGGAGAATCTTTCTCCAAGTCTGAAGAATCTGAAGAGATCAGAAGGACATGGGGGGTGTGAGGTCCACTCTCGACAGAAAAGACCTGGTGCACCGTGGACGGGGCCAGTTCAACTGATCCTACGACCAATGGTTGGTGAGGGACGGATTCGTGAATTTGAATTTCTGGGGGAGTGGGATCGACCAAGGATGACTCTTGACCAATCATAGGATCAGCTGGCGGAGGACTCAAAGAAAGCCAATTATAACCAGGTGGAAGGCGTGGTGTAGAACCGGTCGGGTTGCCCAAAACTCGTTTGGCTTCATCCATATAAGGACAAAGGTGAATGGCATGGTGCCCTTCACACAACTTACAGGGATTGGTGATCTTACCCTGCTTCTTAGAGTTCTTATCAACATTAGTTGAAGACGTGCCCCCAACTTGACTCCCGGAAGCCAAAGGCAACGGTGGGCGGCCGTTGGACCATACTTCGAGCACCTTGGGAATGCCAGGGCAGTCTCGAAGAAGATGGTCTCCCGTGCACAACAGGCAAGGGAACTTGACTTTCCGTGGAGGGCTGGAAGGTTTATCAAGAGGAGATTCCTCATGGACAGTAGCTGTACATTTAGCCTCTCGCTTATCAGACTTCTTCTTCTTTGTCTTCTTCTTCTTCTTTTTAGCCACCTGGTTACTCGAATCCAGGCTTTCACCAGGCAAAGTAGAAGATGAGGACGTAGAAACAGGCGAAGAAGGGGAGAGGTCCACCTTGGAATCAACATGATGTTGTTCCGTCGGAGGAACTGATTGAACAATAGTGGAGACATTCGGAACTACAGAGGTTGAGAACAACCAAACAGGCAACCCAACCGTTAATCCAGGAAGGGACAACGTCGCCATGTAAGGAGCACCAACATTTCCAAAAGGAGGAAAATGACCAGGATTCCCTTCTGAGGGGATTCCTTGGTTGGTGAACTCTGAAAAAGTTGCCATCAAACTCAAAACCACACACGGGCCGAAAAAGAGTTAAGGGCACACGATCAAACGGTCAACAAACAATATCTAAGCAGGCGTGTAATCGTGGGTGATTAATTTTACCACATTGGAAAGTAAACAAATTCTACCGTTTCATGTTTTAAGAGTCAAGAAACGATAAAAAGATGACTCTATCTCTTTCAGAGTTGACACAAGCGTGAAAGGACAAGCGCTTGACGGTCTTTTCAAGTTTAGGGAGTCAGAAAAGACCAAATGACTGCTCAGGAAAACTAGGCACAAAGGGTGTACCAAATATCCGTGAACTGCAATATACACCTTGGTTTCAATAATGAAACAGAAATCGACCAAGGACTTTCCGTACGTGTAGGTAGTCTCCCCGAATGCCGTGTTCGGTGTATCACGGGTATAGGGCGGCAGACTCGGCTTCCTGTGGATAAAGGATTGAAAACCTAGAGGGGTCTCCCTTTATATACGCGACGGTACGGGGAGCGCAAGTCCGTACTAGCGCCGTCTAAAGCCAACAGGCGAATGACAGCTGCTAGGTTTAACGACGCCGGAACACGTCTCTAGCCTAGACCTTCTAAATGTGTTTCGTTAAGTTCCAATGCTGCCTTAGGTTAATTGAATAAATTTTACAGTTGATCTTCAATTAAGTTTCAATTTTCAGGCCCTATCGTATGTAGTGTCTCAAAAGACGCCTAAATGCAAAGCTACATGAGAAAAGAAATATTTTCAATTCGATGAATGCTATCTAGTTAAGGGAAGAGCTTCAAACAATGATGCAACAAACAGCAAAACTGAAAACGAAACTTTTCAAAACTAGATGACTTTCACTATCCGAAAGTATTCTAAAACATTCAGCAAAGCGAATTATGAAATGTAATCTATGCAAAATTCTTTTTCCGAAAACTATGCAATTGTAATCTATGCACAATTTCCTTTTTCTTTTCAAATGATAAGAATGCACTCAATGCATTTTTCGATGAAATGAGAATCTACTTAATGCAAGCTTTTAACAAAAGAGAATGCACTCGAAGCAATTTTTAGTTTTCAATCACTAAACAATGTGATCTAAGTCCAATGATGAATCTCAAAAACACTTTTCGATGCAATGTGATCTAATGCATTTAAACGAAAAGCAAACTATGAGACGAAAACTAAAAAAATGCAAATCTTCTTAATCAAGGATGAATGCAAAAGAGATGTAAACAAACACTAGGAATGCAATCGTCGTTTCAAAATACTTTGTGACAAAATCCCTCAAAAGTTGACAAGACATATGCGGTCAAACACAAAAAGGACTTCCAAAGCAAGAGATCAAAACAAGGCATTCATCCCCTTTTACATCAAACAATTATAGAAAGAAGACATTCCAAACAATGAGCAATGTAATCTATGCTCATACAGAGGAAAGGCCGGAAGGGAAAGACACACTGGTGAAGGATTTAGGGAAAAAATCTTCAAATTTCACACATCCTGAAATTGGCCCGACTTGTACATTGACAACTAGCGCCAAGTGGCGCGACTTGTACATGGACAACTAGCGCCACTGGCCAATTGGCGCGGGTTGCTAACTGACAACAAGCGCCAATTCCTGAAAATGAAAAAACAAAGAATTTCTCCCAACCAAAACCAAACTTCCCACTTCAAGCTAAATCTAAAACAAACCCAGAAGCAAAGTACTGACCAAAAGAAACTTCCGAACAAGGATAACCCTACCACCCACAGGAAATGGCGCGACTGTCTGGCTGTAATCCGCGCCAGACAGGGGATGGCGCGAGTGATGAACTGGCAACCTGCGCCAATTGGCGCGACTGTCAGGCTCGAAACCGCGCCAATCAAGCCAACCATGAAAAGATGAAAATTCGGAAAAACAGAGGTTAGATCTAATCCTCTGGGGCTGAACCAAAAGCCAAAACACAAGAAGAGCCCAACCCAGAAGGTTCATCAAGCAAGGAAAATCAAGAGACAAACGACAAGGCAAGACAAAACTCCAAGTTGTTCAGTCCGTAAACCAAACCGGAGATTGACTGAAGCAGCGTTGATCTACTCCGCTAATGCAGGGCAAAAGCATTTTGAAGGCTATCTGGCTGTACTTCAGGCTCCGTCTATAGTTTACAAATCAAACAACAAGCTGGATCCCCAGTGGAGTCGCCAATTTGTTGAGGAGGTAAATCCCCTCTGCGGACAGAGGCGATCCCTACTAGCCCAGCAGGGGTCTAGCAACAATCAAACAATGCTATGACGCAAGCTCCTAGTTACGAATGGAAAGACTAGGAATAGAAGCCTACCTGGATTCCAACGCTATAATCTGAAGAAGAAGCGTCCCCGTTCTTCAGCCCCGGCAGATCACAATCCCTCCATGATCTCCGCGAATGAACACCTGCACATGGAAGAAACGAACAGATACAAGCATAGAAACCAGCATGCGTAACTAAACATCAGTCAGAAAGGACGTTACTCACATTAACATGATGGAAAACAGAGTGGAACCATAATCATAATCATCTATTAAATAACTAGCGAAGAGAGATTACAACCAAGTTCTGACGTCGCGGTCTCCTTCGGACGGGTCTCCAGTCGTCCACGTCTCGCAAAGCTCGCCAAGGAAAGGGAAAAACTCTCCAGAGTCTCGTGACAATGGTCTCCTTACTTGAGTCAGCCTTAAGGGAAAGAGAGGATTCTTTACAACACAAAGGCTCTTGGGAATATGGAGATTCAGAGCTTAGGCACTTCAAGACTAGCTTGCGATAGATTTGAGCAGGCTTTTATAGATGAGAAAGGAGGAGTTGGGATCCCTATTATTATGGGATTGGCCCTATCAACAAGGAAGGTTCCATGGGAGGTGGAAAAACAACTTCCCTTCCATAGAACTCCCGCAGCCAAACCTCCCAACTCAAGATAGGTAATGGTTTGTGAGTTTGTTGGAACTCAACTTCCGCCATCCTTATTTAAAAAACAATCCCTAAATTGGGTGGCGCGACTACGGCTCTATGACAGAGCGCCAGTTGGCGCGACCTCTTTGCAGGATTTTCCCCATTGGCGCGAGTACTGAACTGCCTGCCCGTGCCAATGCCAAAAGGGATGTTTTTCATGATTTTTGCAAGGAGATGTCTCAAGGGAAAATAAATCTCATGCTCAGAGGAATGCATTGATGATGTTTTCAAGGCATGACAATGTTCACAGGTCACAGAATGGGTCCTCCATTGTGCGGGATGGGGAATGGTAAGGACGGTGACAAATTACTGTGTAACACCACGTGATTATTATGTAGAATATGCTAGAAGAGTCTATATTGTAACTTTGGTTAAGATTTTAAGTAGTCAAACCTAGCCACTAGTAGGCTATTTGGATGTGTTATAATTGGACCACTAGGAGGAAAAGGGATTCCATTTTTTTTAGTGAATTTGTTCCATAGCTGATAAAAAATATCCAAGAGGGATAGGAGTTAGAGTAGAAAGAGAGACACAAGACATACTTCTTTGTACTCGCAAACATATTTCCATTCAGATAAAAAGAGCATAGCAACCTCACCTTCCAGCTGGGTTTTTCTCCCTAAAGGGTTTCCAAAAGCACATATTGTGTCAAATGTGTGTGTGATATTTTTATTTTGTCATTCTCTATTTTCTGAATAATTTTAATTCGCATGCATGAACTATTAACAATAAAATCTACAAATTCAAAATCTAAGAAAAATGTAATAGTGTAGAATTTCATATTTTAAATATAATATTATCAGATCTATTGTGAGGAACTGCCCAGTGGAATACCCATGAAAGTTTATGGATCATATTTATATTAGAGCAGGTTTATTTGGTTGTATTGTGGAGATTTGCAGGGATCTAGATCAGCTGGGCCAAAAGTTATAAAACCCTAATCATGGCCAACGAATCTATAAATAACCCTTGTGATCATGTAGAGGAGAGTTTTTCACGGCTGGAATAATAATTCATTGATATAAATCATAAATTAAATATCCTCATGGTGGCCCTGAGTAATAAGCTTGGGATATTTAGAGAATATGAGGGCTCAAATGCACATGGCGAATTAGAAGGGGGATGAATGTATTAAGAATAAACGAAGAATTAACAAAAGAAAGAACCTGAAAAAGATCAATTTAGTTCAAGTACTATGAATCAATCACAACCCCTATTTAAGATGGAAGAAAAGGTCAATATCAATTTGTACCATGGAAAGATCAACGCTTTGAAGCTGAATCATTGGTTGCAGTAAATGGAAGTGTATTTCAACATCCACCAAATTGAGGAAGAACAAAAGATTTCATTTGCATGAATAAAATTAGAGGTCCATTCCTTGACTTGGTGGGAGATCCACACAAAGACCCTGAGGTTGGAGGGAGAGCCTCTAGTGAATAAGTGGGAGTATTTTAAAACGCTCATTAAGTCAAATTTTTACCCTATTGGGTACATAGAGGACCAGTGGATCCAACAACACTACGTCATGAAAAATCGAGGGAAAAGCATGCAAGAGTACACCATAGAGTTCAAAAAGTTGACCATAATGTTGGGCATCTCCCTAAAGAACCAAAATGTACTCCTCAAGTATTTTGGGGGTCTACACCACCATCTATAAGAGAAAGTGATGTTGTCCAAGCCAAAAACAATGGTTGATGCTTGTGTATATGCACAATACCTAGAGAATATATGCCTGAAGAGAGTGAAAACAAGTGGATTGAATAAAAAGGAGAAATAGGATGCTTCTAAGGAGGGGAAGAAAAAAAAAGGGGGGGGGTGGGGGAAGATAAAATACAACAACCAAAACACACTAGCGCAAATATCCCAACAACCACTACAATCACTGCAACATTAATAACCATACATAGGAGAAGTGTTGGATGTTGCATCCAGATCTAAACCCAAAGAACAAAAATAAAGATAATAAAAAGAAGAATATCATGGCCATTGAGTCTAGAAACCAAGTTGAAATCATCTCAGACGTGGATTAGAATATTATATGTACGTCAGTGCAAAAGGAGGTGAATCTTTGTAGCCTTCAATAACTAGAAGATAAAGAAATGTCCAAACTCTTCCATATAAAAATACAAGTAAAGAAGACAAAGATCGATGCTATGTTTGACTCGAGATCACAGGAAAATCTCATTACAACAGAGCTGGTCAAGAAGTTGGGGTTGGAAGTTCGTGATCATCCAAATCCATATCCAATGGGATGGGTAAATAAGGATGAAAAGTTGAAGGTAAAAAAATAGTGCAAAATTAAATCTTCCATCAGTGTTGATTTTATTGATGAAGTAAAACTAGATGTGGTTCCCCTTGATGTATGTGGATTCATATTTGGGTTCCCACATGTACATGCGAGATAAAATATTCATGCGGAGAGCCAACCAATCTCATCTCGTCAAGGATGGAAAATCGTTCTCCATCAATGCGCACAAGGGAAAGTCAGAAATATCATTGGTAAGTTCCAATCAAGCTAAGAAATTGACCAGTTCTAGCAAGATATTTTATTGTTTTTAAGAGAAAATCCGTTTGTAAAAGAGTTAGTAAGAGGAAATTCATCTCTGGTGGGGTGTACTAAAAAACATAAACAACACCTAGAAGAGTTGCTACAGGAATATAGGGATGTGTTCCGAGAGCATAAAGGGTTACCACCTAAGAGGGAAGTGGAGCACGAGATCCAACTATTGTCAGACTCCCTATTTCCAAACATTGGGCTATACAAGTAGTCTATTATAGAAGCAAGTGAGGTGAAGAAACATTTACAATAGATACTAGAACATGGTGTCATTTGACCGAGTATGTCACCATGTGGGTCACCCATCATCATTATGCCAAATAAAGACGAGACTTCATAGGTGTGAATAGATTACAAGGCGTTGAACAAAATCACACTCAAGAACAGATATCCCCTACCCAAGATAGATGATATGTTGGATAAATTGAAGCAACCAAAGTATTTCACCAAGATGAACGTAAAGTCTAGATATCACTAGGTTCAAGTCAAAGAAGAAGATACCTGGAAGACCACCTTCAAAACCAGGAAAGGTTTGTATGAGTGGTTAGTCATGCCATTTGGCCCATGTAATGCACCGACTACATTTATGAGACTAATGAATGATGCACTACACCATTTTATAAATCCATTTGTTATTGTCCACTTGGATGATATAATACTAAAAAATGCTACCTGGGAAGATCACATGTCACATTTGACACAAGTGTTGGAGACATTAAAGAAGCACCAACTGTTATAGAATCTCAAGAAGTGTGATTTTGCATAGCAGTCTTTGGTGTGTATGGGGTATGTGATAGGTGGATAAGAGTTGAATATAGATCCTAACAATATGGAGGGCATCATGAAATGGTTGGTGCCTACTAATGTTTTTTATGTCATGATTTTCATTAGGGAAGCACAATACCTGATGAAATTCATAGCCTCAATTTCAGCAGTAGAAACATCGTTCCAGGCCATAACAAAAAGTGGCAAGACTTTCCAGTGGGGAAAAGGTCAACGAAGGGCTTTTGAGGAGCTAAAGAATAAGATCAGTCAAGCACCAATTCTAGTATTACCAAACTTGCAACAACCCTTTGAAGTGGATATAGATGAAAGTGAGTATGTTATGTGAGTGGTCTTGATGTAGGGAGGAAGGTTTGTATCCTACCATTATGAAGTATTTCATGGGGAAAATAGAAAATAATGCACACAGATCACTATAAGCTCTATGCCCTACCTACGACAAGACGTTTTATGCCCTGGTGCAAGCTATGAAAAAGTGGAAGCATTGTCTGATGGGAAAGGAGGAAATAATCCACACAAATCACCAACCACTATAGTACTTGTAGGCTGAGAGGAAGCTATAGAAAACCAAGCATTAAAACTGGATGGGGTTTCTATAACAGTTTCATTTGGTGATCATGTATAAGAATGACAGCAAAAACAAGTTGGATGATATGCTTTCTAGGCCACCCACACCAAAGATCACAACTTTGGGAACTCTTATGCACATGTATCCATTCACCATGATGCATACAGAGAGGCATATTCAGAGGAGGACTTCAAGGAGGTGTTTCATCAGTTGCAGAGTCAGAGTCATGTGCATGATGGCGAAAACATTTTTGACTACCATCTCCAAGATGAGTTACTCTACACGTTGGATAAGTTATGTGTTCCTAAAGGTGAGTGATTACAACTGATTAGAGATACTCGCGCCTCCAAGTTTGCAGGAAAATTTGGTGTAGGGAATACTATGACCAACATGTAGAGGTATGTGTATTGGCCCAAGATGTTGGCAATATGATGCTAAATGTTGTCCTTGATGGCAACCCTCTTGATGAAGATGATGGCAACCTACTTATTGAAGATGCTTGATGAGTTTATTAATGATGTAAATCTGATGTTCTACAAATAGCTCAGAAGTACTAGAGAAGGAAATATCAGTGAGGGCCAAAGCAATGATGAAAAATGTGTGTTACAAGGCATACGCGAGTTTGTCAAGGAGAAAGCGCGTATGCATGCGGAAAAGTACGTGCCAAGTCGCGTATGGTATTTTGTGCTCCAAATTTAGAATACCAAGGGGCATTACCATGGTATTGACCCATTGTATTGAGCGCTGGATTGTCTATTTGATCCTGTCCAGGAAAACCATCGGAAGTAATGTGGTTTTTGACTCATGGTATTGAAAAAGGCTAAATCTATATAAGGAGAAGAATTTCATTGTGCAAGGGGTGCATGTGTCTGAGCTTTAATGAATACTTCACTCTGAAGTATATCTGCATGGTTGAACTCTGCTCTTAATTGATAGATCTGAATCTATGAGGCATCTATGAACATAATGAAGCTTCAAGATCTATAGATCTTGAAATATTGAATCTCTTGGATGATCTGAAAAGAAGTGATGAAGACCTGGCACAAATCTGTTGAAGAAGTTGAAGAAATCTGGGTAAGTTCATAGAACTGGTCTGATCTGCAAAATTTATCTTTTATAGATCGATACGCAGGTTCGTTTCGTGAAAACCGCGTGTATACACGACTCCATTCAGACAAAAGCGCGTATGGGCTGTTAAGGTTTTTCTGATAAGTTTCACAAATGTATATGCGGGTTCACTTCAGTAAAGGCGCATGTATACGCAGGTCTGTTTAAGGAAAAGCGTGTATGGTATTTGAATTGATGATTGCAAAAAATACAATTGAGATTCTGCATATCTGTTCTGAAGTCTGGGCTATCTTTGATATTCTGGTTACAGTGGTTTCACTGTTCTGACTGATGAAAATGATGTTTGGTGATAAGTGAAGAATTGTGTTGAAGCTGTTTGATCCAGTTTGAAAATTGATGAAATGTGGTCTGCAGTGGATCTGAGGGTTGAAGCCTTCAGTCTGATAATAGAAGCTTTCTGTCAGCAGAGGCTGGTGCTAATATCAGGGGGTAGTAGCTCCCTTCCAGGTGAGGCTGGTAAACGAGAGCAGGGGGTTGTAGCTCCCTTCTAGGTGAGGCTGGTAAATGAGAGAAGGTTGTAGCCTTCTGCAGGTGGGTGCCTGCGTGCTGGTATAAGTCTGCACCAGTACATGATTGTAAGAAGTTTTTCTTTATAATAAATATTGAAGACTGAGACGACGGCAGCGGTGGTTTTCTCCCGAATTGGGTTTCCACCTAAAAATCCTGGTGTTCATGTGTGTTTCCTATGTGTGATGATTATTCTGTTCTTTCTGCACATGTTTACTATTTCCTGAAATAACTGATGAATGAATAATGCAATGATCTGAGTTAAGAATTGAATGCATAATTAGATCTCTGGACATACGCGAGTTCTGTGAAGGATATCCGCGTATATACGCTAGTTGGCTTCAACAAAGTAGCGTATGGGTTTTAGAAAGGAAAAGTAAAATTTTTTATTGTCTGCATTAAATACTGATTCACCCCCCCCTCTCAGTATTTTTCCAACAATTGGAATCGGAGCAGGTCCTTCTGAAAAAGCTTAGCCACTAGAAGGAAGATCAAGCAAGATGGGCAATCATGAGGGAACAGCATCTATTAAGCCCCCGCTCTTCAACGGAAGAAATTTAATCTTCTGGAAAGTGAGGATGAGATCCTATCTTCAGTCTATGGGAGCTGATGTATGGGCCATTGTTGAACAAGGATATCAATATCCAGCCGCTACACCAACAGATCCAACTAAAAGGAAGAATTATGAATCAAACGCAAAAGCGGTCAATGCTATAACAGGAAGTCTAACTAAATCAGAATTTGTCAAAGTCATGCAGCTGAATACAACAAAGGAAATATGGGACAAAATCATTCTAAGTTATGAAGGCGATGCAAAGGTAAAAAGTGCAAAACTCCAAACTCTCATAATTGAATATGAAAATTTAAAGATGCATAGTGATGAGAGTATTGCCAGTTTCTTTTTACGTATTGATGATGTTGTAAATCGTATGAGAAATCTGGGTGAAACAATATCCGACACTACTTTGGTTGTGAAAATTTTACGATCGCTAACGACAAAATTTGAATCAAAAGTTTCTGCCCTTGAAGAAAAACAGGATATTCAAAATCTTTCTGTGGTGCAACTTCATGGCATATTGACTGCATATGAAATGAGGAGAGGAGGACCATCTGAAGTAAAAGAAGTTGTTTTTAAAGCTTCTACAAAAGGAAAAGAAGTTCAAAAACCAGAAGGATCAGGATATATCTCAGAAGAAGATGAGGCAAACTTTGTGAGAAGACTCCAACTAGGAACCGGAAGATTCAAAGGTAAGCTTCCTTTCAAATGTTTTAATTATGGAAGGGTTGGTCATTATGCTGCAAAATTTCCTTATAAAGAAACATCTGCTAAAGAGAAAGAAGTAGCAAGAAGGAATAAGAACCAATCTAGCACTAAGAAAAGCTACTATACAAATGAAGACAGTGATGGGTTATCTGATAGTGAGGAAGAATGTGAACACGATCTTAGACTTCTCATGGCATTTGAAAATAATTCTAGAGACGATAAGGATGCTTTTATGGATGCTCTAGATGACAATGATTTTCCTGATCAAAACAATCAACTCAAAATATGCTTGGAAGAAAGTAAAATAATCATAGAGACTCTGAAAAGGTAGAATGAAGAAGCAAAGAAACATAATGAAAAATTAGAATGTGAAGTAGTAAGTCTAAGAAAATAACTTGAGAAAGTAAAGACTCTGAATCTTAGATTTGCTAAAGGATCTGAAACCTTAGATGAGATTATCAAGGTTCAACGTTCTCCTCTTATTAAGACAGGTCTTGGATATACCGGAGAATCTTCTCAGGCTTCAGCACCAAATTATCTAAAAACATCTACAACTGGTTTACTACATTCAGTCACTCAGCAAGGGAATAAAGAATCTTTACAGGTAAAGCATGATCATCACAATACAAGGAACACTAACAGGGATATCTCTCAAAGAAGCAACAATCAACAGGTAAATTCAAATAGAAGATTTAATTATCGCAGAAATTTCTACTTCAATGGACAATGTTTCTCATGTCACAATTTTGGTCATAAAGTTGTTCAATGTGTTGCATATAAAACCATCATGACAAGAGAAGCAAGAAAGAAAATGATGGATATTGAACCAAAGAAGAACACCTATAACAACTTTTATCCTCTTCAAAATGAAGTTGAATGTGCTTATTGCAATAACTTTGGTCATGAAGAATCTGAATGCAGGAGCAAAGTCCAGCCAAAACAACATTTTCCTTCAAGTTCCAAAGTATGGAAAAAGAAGGAATTACAGGTTGAAAATTGTGGGATAGTGTTATTTGCAGAAGGTGAAGAAAATCAATGGTACATTGATAGTGGGTGCTCAAGACACATGACAGGTGACAAAAGCAAACTTCTTGCATATAATGCTCTAGAAAAGGAAAAGAAAGTTACATTTTGAAATGATACTCCGGCTGTAATTAAAGGAAAAGGGTCTGTGTTTCTAAAAGAAAAGGTGAAGACTAATGATGTCATGTATGTGGATGGATTAAGGCATAACCTGTTAAGTGTAAGTCAAATGTGTGATCAAGGAACAGAAGTTGTCATTAGTTCAAAAGAATGTGTGGTTCGTGATCTTGATACAGGTAAAACTATTATAAAAGGGAAAAGAACTCCAAGCAACCTGTATGTATTGAAGAACTGCAAAGATCAATGTTACTTGAGAAAATCTTCAGAAAATTGGCTATGGCATAGAAGGCTGGGGCATCTGAGCTTCTCTCAAATCAACAAAGCAAGTAGACTTCAAGTTGTTCGTGGTCTTCCCAATATTACTCTACCAGAGAGTATCATATGCAAATCTTGCCAATTCGGTAAGCAGACCAGAGTACAATTTAATGCCAAAGAAGGATCATAAAGTAAGCCTCTTGAACTCATTCATACTGACATATGTGGACCTATGAGGAAAAAGTCACCACGTGGGGAAGAATACTATATCTTATTTATTAATGATTTCTCTAGAATGTGTTGGATCGGGTTGATTAAACACAAAGATGAAGCATTTGAAAATTTCAGATCTTCAAAGCATTGGTGGAAAATGAATTAGATCTAAAAATCAAGTGTATTAGATCTGATCGAGGAGGAGAATATACATCAAATGAATTCCTTGAATTTTGTGAAAAACATGGCATAAAAAGACAGTTCTCTGTAGCTGGCACTCCACAACAAAATGGCGTAGTAGAAAGAATGAATAGAACAATTCAACAAATGGCTAGAGCTATGCTTGTTGATTCAGGAACTCCTGACATGCTCTGGGGAGAAGCAGCACATACAGCAAACATTCTCAACAAGGCACATGTTCGGGTAAATAGTGAAAAAACTCCATATGAACTCTGGTATGGTAATTCTCCCTCTGTGAAGCATTTTAGAGTTTTTGGAAGTAAATGCTTTTTGAAAAATAATGATGAAAATCTTGGCAAGTTTGAACCTAGATTAGATGAAGGGATACTTTTTGGTTACTCATCTACAAGCAGAGCATACAAATGTTACAATAAAAGGCTTCGAAAGATTGTTGAATGTATTGATGTTGTTATTGATGAGTCTCCTGCAGCTCCTAAAGAAGAAAAACAAGCAACAGAAGAAGATGATGGTGATTTTTTTCCTTCTACATCAAATGGAAATAATATAGACAGTGGATTCAATGAAGAACCTAAAGATGATTTATCTGAAAAAGCTCCATCCAGATATGTTCAAAAGAATCATCCTGAATCTCAAATTTTGGGAGACAAGGAATCAGGTGTACAAACAAGGAGGACTCTTGTGGGATCTTCTAGCTATCTGGCATTTCTATCCACAATTGAACCACACAATGTCAATCAAGCTTGCAAAGATGAATGTTGGATTCAAGCTATGAATGAAGAGCTTTATCAAATTGAAAAGAATCACACTTGGGAATTGGTGCCAAGACCACATGATAAAAATGTCATTGGAACTAAATGGATATTCAAGAACAAGTTAAATGAGAATGGGGATGTTATAAGAAACAAAGCTAGACTGGTTTGCAAGGGGTATACTCAACAAGAAGGTATAGATTTTGAAGAAACTTTTGCTCCTGTAGAAAGACTTGAAGCGATAAGAATGTTTCTTGCTTTTTCAAGTTTTCAACAAATCAAAGTTTATTAAATGGATGTTAAATCTGCATTTCTCAATGGTGATCTAGAAGAAGAAGTTTATATAGAACAACCGGAAGGATTCCTTTTGGGCAATGACAAAAATCTTGTTTGTAGACTTAAAAAGGCCTTATATGGTCTCAAACAAGCTCCAAGGGCATGGTATTATCGGCTTGACAAATATCTTCATCAACAAGGATTCTCAAAGGGGTTTGCTGATAGCAACTTATACACAAAAACCGAAAATGATAAACTATTGATTGTAGTTGTATATGTTGATGATATCATTTTTGGAAGTAATGAAGAATCTATGAGTCAGAAATTTGCTTCTGTCATGCAGCAAGAATTTGAAATGTCCTTACTAGGAGAACTAACATTCTTTCTTGGCTTGCAAGTGCATCAAACTACAACTGGTATATTCTTATCTCAAGCAAAATATCTTAAGCAAATTCTGAAGAAGTATGGCATGGAAGAATGCAAACCTGTAAGTACACCAATGATAACCGGATGTAATCTCAGTTATCATGATGATTCTCTCGCAGTGAATCAACCAGAATACAGATCAATGATAGGAAGCCTACTTTATCTCACTAGGACTAGACCAGACATTATGCATGCAATTGGGATTGTTGGACGATTCCAAGCTAATCCAAAAGAGTCTCACCTTCAGGCAGTTAAAATAATACTCAAATATCTGCAAGGAACTCAAGACTTTGGACTATGGTATCCAAAGAATGCTGATCTTACTCTTCATGCTTACACCGATGCAGATTGGGCTGGAAATGTTGATGATCGGAAAAGCACTAGTGGTGGTGCATTCTATATGGGACCCCGGTTAGTGTCTTGGTTCAGCAAGAAGCAAAATTCTATTGCCTTATCTACAGCAGAAGCAGAATATGTGGCTGCCGCGTCTTGTTGCACTCAACTTCTTTGGATGATGCAAACCCTGCAAGATTTTCAAATCAAATGTACATCTCCTATCTCCATTATGCGTGATAATACAAGTGCCATCAGTATCTCAAAGAATCCAGTTATGCATTCAAAGACCAAGCACATTCCCATCAAGTATCACTTCTTACGTGAACAAGTGCTTGAACAAAAGGTGAAGTTGGAGTATGTTCCCCCCAAAGAACAAGTTGCTGATATATTTACCAAACCTCTGCCCAGGGAAGCGTTCGAATATCTCAGACAGAAGCTGGGAGTAGTCTCTGCTGTGAAGAAAATCATAACTGCTTAAATTTAGAAGATCAAATTGGATACGCGGGTTTCCTGAAAGACAATCGCGTATATATGCGAGTTTATCCACAGAAAGCCACGTATGGTCAGTTGCTGACAAATTTTGGTTGGGGTCAGCATTTTACAGCACATCTGCAGCATTGTTTGATATCTCTGATGCTATATGGTATCTCTGGTGAAGTTTTATCTCTTATATTTATGTATCATTCTTTGATATTGGGTAAAGATGCCTTGATGATCTTCTGTTGAAAAGTGTTCAGGATGCACAAGCTAAGGGGGAGATGAAGGAGTAAACTGATGTACAGGTTTAGGGGGAGCATTAGCCTTGCTGGGTATTATGCATTGTTGGCTTATGATTCTGAAATATGATCTCTCTTGAGGTTCTTCTGATATTGGTCATGAAAAATCATATTTGTAATTTGATGAAAAGGTCATTGTAATATTCATTCATGTAAGGACTTGTTCTAATTTGTAAACCCACTTGGTTGGGTACTTGAGTCAAAATGTGTAAACCCTCTTGGTTGGGTCTTTGAGTCTCATATGTAAATCCACTTGGTTGGATCTTTGATGTAAGTATGAGTCCTTGGTGATAGGAAGGTCATCGAGTCATGTACTACATTGAAAAGTATGTTTTAACTTTCAGCATGAACTCAGGGGGAGCATGGTAACTTCAGTGCATATCAGATTTACAATGCTCTTCTATCTACATGAACAGAAAAACCTTGTGTTGGTTTTTATCCGCCCTTTTCCCTTGATGTCAAAGGGGGAGAGTGACATGGTGTTTGAATAGGGGGAGAATATCATTCTGCTTAATATAGTGATCAAACACCATCATAGTTTCCATCAAGTCCAAAGGGGGAGATTGTTGGCAATATGATGCTAAATGTTGTCCTTGATGGCAACCCTCTTGATGAAGATGATGGCAACCTACTTAATGAATATGCTTGATGAGTTTATTAATGATGTAAATCTGATGTTCTACAAATAGCTCAGAAGTACCAGAGAAGGAAATATCAGTGAGGGCCAAAGCAATGATGAAAAATGTGTGTTACAAGGCATACGCGGGTTTGTCAAGGAGAAAGTGTGTATGCACGCGGAAAAGTACGTGCCAAGTCGCGTATGGTATTTTGCGCTCCAAATTTAGAATACCAAGGGGCATTACCATGGTATTGACCCATTGTATTGAGCGTTGGATTGTCTATTTGATCCTGTCCAGGAAAACCATCGGAAGTAATGTGGCTTTTGACTCATGGTATTGAAAAAGGCTAAATCTATATAAGGAGAAGAATTTCATTGTGCAAGGGGTGCATGTGTCTGAGCTTTAATGAATACTTCACTCTGAAGTATATATGCATGGTTGAACTCTACTCTTAATTGATAGATCTGAATCTATGAGGCATCTATGAACATAATGAAGGTTCAAGATCTCTAGATCTTGAAATAGTGAATCTCTTGGATGATCTGAAAAGAAGTGATGAAGACCTGGCGCAAATCTGTTGAAGAAGTTGAAGAAATCTGGGTAAGTTCATAGATCTGGTCTGATCTGCAAAATTTATCTTTTATAGATATATACGCAGGTTCGTTTCGTGAAAAGCGCATGTATACGCAGCTCCATTCAGACAAAAGCGCGTATGGGCTATTAGGGTTTTTCTGATAAGTTGAAAAAATGTATACGCGGGTTCACTTCAGTAAAGGCGCGTGTATATGCGGGTCTGTTTAAGGAAAAGCGCGTATGGTATTTGAATTGATGATTGCACAAAAGACAATTGAGATTCTGCATATCTGTTCTGAAGTTTGGGCTATCTCTGATATTCTGGTTACAGTGGTTTCACTGTTCTGACTGATGAAAAGGATGTTTGGTGATAAGTGAAGAATTGTGTTGAAGCTGTTTGATCTAGTTTGAAAATTGATGAAACGTGGTCTGCAGTGGATCTGAGGGTTGAAGCCTTCAGTCTGATAATAGAAGCTTTCTGTCAGCAGAGGCTGATGATAATATCAGGGGGTAGTACCTCCCTTCCAGGTGAGGCTGGTAAACGAGAGCAGGGGGTTGTAGCTCCCTTCCAGGTGAGGCTGGTAAACGAGAGAAGGTTGTAGCCTTCTGCAGGTGGGTGCCTGCGTGCTGGTATAAGTCTGCACCAGTACATGATTGTAAGAAGTTTTTCTTTATAATAAATATTGAAGACTGAGACGATGGCAGCGGTGGTTTTCTCCCAAATTAGGTTTCCACCTGAAAATCCTGGTGTTCATGTGTGTTGCCTATGTGTGATGATTATTCTGTTCTTTCTGCACCTGTTTACTATTTCCTGAAATAACTGATGAATGAATAATGCAATGATCTGAGTTAAGAATTGAATGCATAATTAGATCTCTGGACATACGCGAGTTCTGTGAAGGATATCCGCGTATATACGCTAGTTGGCTTCAACAAAGTAGCGTATGGATTTTAGAAAGGAAAAGTAAAAAGTTTTTTTATTGTCTGCATTAAATACTGATTCACCCCCCCCTCTCAGTGTTTTTCCAACACAAGATGCAAGAGCAAGTAGCTAGGTTCATAAGAGGATGCATGCTTTGTTGTACCAACAAGCTTAGAAACAAAAAACATGGTCTATATCATCCCTTAACTGTACCCACACTTCTCTGGAAAAGAATTTCCATGGAATTTGTGGGACGTTTATCAACAACCAAGAAGGGAAATGAATACCTATTTGGGGTAGTTGATAGGTTCAACAAGATTTGTGGTTTGATGGTTGAGAAATCTAGGGAAGAGAGATTAAGTGATTTCTCTTCAATTAGTAATTGCTTGTGAGTGCGTTTTACTTTCTTATATTTGGATCTTCTTTTACTTAAGTTATTAGTTTTATTCTTCATCAAATAACTACCAATGCAGGAACATAAATAGACAAGAGACACAAATTGTACGCTATCACAGAGGGCCAAAACCTCTCACTCTTTGAGAGGAAAACCCTCACAAATTCTTCTTATAGAGATTCCAATTGACGAATACCAAGACCACGACCCTTGACCGATTTGCCACTCCAAGACAAAGACACAATTCTCTTGATAGACAAATTTTTGCTCCTTTCCTCTTCTAGACTCCTCTTACACTTCAATTCATACTTGCTTGTACTTTCTTTCATTGTGTTAGCACCAAAATGTGTTATTATTGTGACATCTTTGAACAATGATCAATATATTATTGTGGTAGCACTGAGACTTTCTCCTGAGATAGCATCGATACTTCCTCCCTGAGACAACACTAATACCTTGACCTTGAGATATCACCAATACCTTAACTATGAGATAACACCGACATTTTCACTATGAGATAGCACTATGTAATATTCCCAATTAGCCTTGCTAATTGGAATATTCCATTTTTGTTTAATTTTGCCGCTTTAGTTGGAAATAATAAATAAAGTGAGAAATAAGAGGGGTCACCTCACTTTAGTCACCTCACTTTATAATAAAGTGTTCTTTTCCTAGTAGATTGACGTTGTAACTTAGAAAGGGGGCCTTGGGGGTCCACATGAGTATGATGGGGGAGGTATCAGGCTGACCCAAGGTAAACTGCGCAGGTTAAAGGAGAGTTAAGTTTTGGAGGGAGTTTGGCATTATAAAAGGAGAGGTTCTCACCTCATTTGGATCATGCATATTTTGATATTGATATTGAGAGCTAGACTTTTGTCTGCTTCCGCACGCCGGTTGTTTAGTCGATCTGCAGCACTGTTTAGTGCACGAGTGTCTCCGGTCGGAGATCTCACCCTTAGCCTCGGGGGACTTCGAGTGCCTGCCCTGGTAAGGTTATTTCTGGTTTCACCCTTAGCTTCGGGGGACTTCGAGTGCCCGCCCTAGTAAGGTTAATTTATGAGTTCTATCTTTCAGTTTCAGTAGCAGTTTCAGGTGGAGAGTCGGAGAGGAAGAAGCCCTCTAGTGGCTGCGCAGATCTAGCAGGAAAAACGCAGTTTCAGCAGCAGGAAGGACGCAGATCAGTTTGGAGTGAGGACGCTGTTCCAGTAGGAAGAGGAAGGACGCAGATCTGAAGGCACAGTGATAGATCCAGCCTTGGAGATTGTAGATCCGAGCAGATATTTGCAGATCTGGTTCTGTAGGTTGCAGATCTGGAGGGGTAGCACTAGATCCAGCTTGGGAGATTGCAGATCTGAGGAGATATTGGCAGATCCAGCCTAGATCTGAAGAGATAACATCAGATCCAGCCTTTGAGGTTGCATATCTGAGGAGATATTGGCAGATCTAGCATAGATCTGAAGAGCTAGCAGCAGATCTAGCCTTGTGGGACGCAGATCTGGAGAGATAGTAGCAGATCCAGCCTTGTGTGACTCAGATCCAGCAGATCTGGGCAGAGAGGACGCAGATCCAGTCAGGGAGAACGCAGATCTGATGAGTAGGGTCTTTATGTGGGGTTCTGGCAGCATTTTTCAGTGTTTTCAGCCGTGAGGAGTTGGTTATCTCATCTGGAGGATTTGTGGGTAGATCCAGCCCTTTTGCCAGCATATTTCTTGAGTTTCTGAGCTGTTCCTGAAGGTACAGCGTTTTGTAGGAGGAGGGTTTCTGGGGGCGATTTTCGGAGGTGGTCCGTTTGGTAAATGGTTTCTGGGTTTTGTCCGGAGCAGTGAGTATAGGTGATCTGTAGATTTTTAGCTCATTCCGGCAAGGGGATCAGCCCCTAGCTTCAGTTCACTCCAGCAGCAGCAGTTTACGGCAGTTTCTTCCAGCAGCTGGGATGCAGTTTCTGTAGTAGCCATTTCCTATTTTCTGAGAGGATTCTTCACTTGCCTTGAGCAAGGATAGGTGCCCTAATTCTGATTTTCTTGTACTCCTCTCTATGTACTTTCAGATTAATAAAATGGCTCAGTTTTCTGGCATTCTATGTGTAATTGTTCCATGATCTGGTTCAGCATTGTATTTTCTATATCTGTCTGGCATATTTCTGTTTATTACTGGTTATTTCCCTTTGGGGATATTACAGTGGTATCAAAGCATAATTCTGACTCAGCCTGTGGTCTATGACATCAGAAAAAAAGATCATACAGAGCAATAGCAGTTGCAATAGCAGAAACGCAGTTGGAAAAAAGGCCAAAATAAAAAGGGTCAAATTTTGAAGTTTGGAATTAGGAAAAACGTTTTCTGGGTTTTTCTGGGTTTTGGACAAGGATCACCTTCCCAAATCCTTAGAATTTTCTGAGTAGTTTCCAATGGGTAAATCGGAGGTCAAAGTTAAGCAGCGGTATGGTTTTGCAGCAGCCGTGCAGTTTCTGTGGAGCCTGTGAGGGAGACAGAGCAGCGGAATCCAATGGAGGACATGATTGTGAAGTTGGCTGAGAAGATGGATACATTCATGCAGGATGTAACCAAGAGATTTGCAGCCGTAGAGGACAGTCAGAGAGAACTCCCTAGGGGTTTTCAGATCGTTCATCATAATGCCACTCGGCATATGGCATCGTGTACACCCACACGTCCCACTATGCCCACATTCTTGCCAGAGGACCCAGGAATAGCAGTACAGCGAGAGGTAGAACTAGCTCGGATGGCTGACATTCTTGCAAAGTATCAGGCTTTAGGACAGGCATTCATGGATGCTCTCCCCTTCGAGAGATATATCCTGATCTGTTATGGCATTAGACTCCATGATCAACACCAGGGGCACCGGCATCATCATGGTGGAGACTACCACCGCACAGCTAGTAGAGATTATGTTCAGCTCCAACGTGATAATAGACCTCACAACTCTCACAGAGGGAACCAGCACTCACATGATAGGGGCTTACAGCGCATAGTGGACAAGTTGGATACCTCTTTCCAGCTTGACCGAGTATCGGAAAGGGAAACCATTAAAGTGGTTACCTCGCACTTGGAGGATGAGGGCACACAGGATTGCAGGGAGCCTGAGGTTACACCTAGTGTGACACAGGACTCACCATCATTGGAGACCTCCTTGACCGTGCCGGTTGATATCATAGTGGAGGTAGAGCCTACCCCGGTAGAGCCATCCACTGAGGTGATGACTGGAGCCATGTCCGAGTCTTCGGGTGGTAGCAGCACACAACAGATGGGCGAGTTATCAGGAGATATATCCACTATCGATGAGGCACTAGGAGATACCGAGGTATTGGATGATGGTCGCAGACAGCAGTATCATCGGCTTCGGACAGACCTTCGAGTTTTGAGAGAGAAGGCCGCGTCAGTACGGGAGACCATTTTGTTGCAGGACCAGGAGCTGGAGGGTATGAGAGTGACTTGTGCCAAGTCGGCGGCCAAGTTGGTCCGCATTGGGGAACAGCTGGATTCCCTGATGGTACAACCAGAGGGCACATTGGAGCGTCAGATCATTCCCCTTCAGGTATGCATGGATGGGACTGGCGGTGTTGTTGAGTCATCTCTTCCCGTTGGAGAGAGAGAGGCAGAGTCACCTAGTCAGATCTCATATATTGACTTGGATAGCGATATGAGACGATCAGAGTTGTACAGGGTACAGCATCCATATGTTGAGATTGGATGGAGAGAGATTTTGAGTTGGTACTCGGTGGAGCGGGCTATGGAACACAATGACTTTCTTTCCTTCTCACAAGAGCAGATAGAAGATGGGGGACATCTTCGGATGGATAACATCTCTCATACTTGTGTTGGACATCCCTTGAGCCATACACATCATGATGGGAGGTTTTTGCCTACCACCTATTTGATTCTTGATGGGGTCTCATTGATCCTTGAGAAGCTTATACTTCAAAACCCCATGAAGTGCAAAATCAGAAATTTGATTTGGGAGGATGGTAGCCCTCATGGGAGGAGTACCAGGATGAGGAGAAGGAGTCATCCACAAGTGATTGAGTGGATGGGGATGATGAGCAAGGAGCTAGGAGGCTGCTTGCAGATCTGTGACACCAGGCAGCAGGAGGCTTGGCTGCGCTGGTTACTCTTGAAAGAGTTTGGCCATCACTTGGCAAACACTCTTCCTAAGAGTAGGAGGATGGGGAAGAGAAGGATGGATACTTGCATCATTGAGCAGCATAGAGTATGGAAGCATGGTGTTGATGTGTTACTCATCTCATTCATTGTGTCTTCATCACATGAGTTGCATGATGGAGGTATGGGGAGGCAACACAATTTCTTGTTGCTTTGCTGGGGAGAGCAAGGGCAGATTTGCCCCCACACTTTGCATGATGTTGCAGGAGGAGGAGATGGCACTATCTCCATGGTCTTGGATGGGGAAGCACTTCCATCTTGGGAGGTATTCCATATTTATTGCAACATTATTAGAGGAGTCTTTGACAAGGAGCATGTCAAAGAACAGAGTCTTGTACTGACAGGAACTCATTTGCATGAGCTCACAGCGTTGTCACCTTGGAGCAGAACATTATGGATGAAGTGTGCACAGCAAAGATATGGTAGATCTATAACCAATAGGTCCCAAGATCACGTCATATTTGTTGCACAAAGAGGAGGGAATGATGATAGAGACATCTATGGCATGTTCTTCTTGACTTGGGTTTCCAAGCATAAGGAGGATTACCTTCTTGCACCACATGAGACCTTCAGCATTTCCTTCATTTTGCTCTTGATCATGTCTTCACTTGCTGATATAGATCAGATCGGTATGGGAGGCTTGATTATGAGGGAGGCACATGAGCTGAATGTGCCTTTGAGCATCTTCTGCACTACATGTTCTAATAGGAGCATGGGAGGAGGCATGACCACCACTACTACATATGTGTTCTCTTTTGAGGTGGGCCATGAGATTGATATTCATCCATTGTACAGCTATGGGCAAGTGTTTGGCCTTATGTTGTTGTCATATTCAGTCATTTACTATCCATTAGTAGATGTGAGGGATCTTGTACATTGCTTGCCATGTGATTTTCTGAGGTTGCAGTGGATGAGACTGCGTTGTATCCTTGTGAGATATTGTTTGCACTATGTATCCTCATGTAGAACCTTCAACAAACATCTCATTAGGGTGATCCATGATGACCATGTCATATTCTTCAGGGATGGTTTATTTTGGGCCAGTTTGTTCTTCATTGATGGAGGAACCTTCTATGGTGGATTGTTTTTCACTTTGCCATTGGAGGGCAATGATTTGGCAGCCCAGGATCAACATAGACTCTACACTTTCCATGAGTGGAGGGAAGGACAGCATGGGGTAAGCTATGATGCTTGCCAAGTTCATATTCTCAGCCCACCTTCATTACCAGAGCTTGAGGTGGAAGGATATTTTCAGGAGTTGCCTTGTTGGGAGGTGGCTCATTTTGGTTGGATGATTGCTTGGGGATGGAGGATCCACATGAGAGAGATGTTCCTCACTTCATGCCTTGAGTGGAGAGGGATGATGAGCTGGTACACAGTCGATGGGACAACTTACACATTCATAGATGCAGAGCAGCAGCAGTCATGGTCTTTAGTCATAGCCAGAGGCAGTGAGCAGTCCGAATCATGGGGCTTGGGCGATTATTGGCCACAGTGGCGATGGGATCCGGGAGGACTATTGATGGGCTGGTACCATGAGAGGCCAGTTTGGGATCCTGGCATTGAGATATCCCTTCATATCAGGGTGATGCAGGAGACAGAGGTTTCAGTGGGACCCAGGCACATTTTGCAGTATCGGCGGGGAGCATCAGCTAGAGAGTAGGCTTGTCCGAGCATTGCTTGAGAACAAGCCATTTTTGCCAGATGAGGATGCCACTGGGGAGAGTGAGCAGACCTTACAGCATCCATCACTTCAGTTGCTTGAGGACAAGCAACGTTTTGCCGGGGGAGACTGTAATATTCCCAATTAGCCTTGCTAATTGGAATATTTCATTTTTGTTTAATTTTGCCGCTTTAGTTGGAAATAATAAACAAAGTGAGAAATAAGAGGGGTCACCTCACTTTAGTCACCTCACTTTATAAAATAAAGTGTTTTCCTAGTTGATTAACGTTATAACTTAAAGAGGGGGCCTTGGGGGTCCACACGTATATGATGGGAGGCCTCATGCTGACCCAAGGGTAACTGCAAGGTGAAGGACGCAGTTAAGGTTTTGGAGGGAGTTTAGCATTATAAAAGGAGGGGTTCTCACCTCATTTGGACAAGCATATTTTGATATTGATATTGAGAGCTAGACTTTTGTCTGCTTCAGCACGCCGATTGTTTAGTCGGTCTGCAGCACTGTTTAGTGCACGAGTGTCTCCGGTCGGAGATCTCACCCTTAGCCTCGGGGGACTTCGAGTGCCCGCCCTGGTAAGGTTATTTCTGGTTTCACCCTTAGCTTCGGGGGACTTCGAGTGCCCGCCCTAGTAAGGTTAATTTCTGAGTTCTATCTTTCAGTTTCAGTAGCAGTTTCAGGTGGAGAGTCGGAGAGGAAGAAGCCCTCTAGTGGCTGCGCAGATCTAGCAGGAAAAACGCTGTTTCAGCAGGTAGAGGAGGGACGCAGATCGGAAGGCACAGTGATAGATCCAGCCTTGGAGATTGTAGATCTGAGCAGATATTTGCAGATCTGGTTCTGTAGGTTGCAGATCTGGAGGAGTAGCACTAGATCCAGCTTGGGAGATTACAGATCTGAGGAGATATTGGCAGATCCAGCCTAGATCTGAAGAGAGAACATCAGATCCAGCCTTTGAGGTTGCAGATCTGAGGAGATATTGGCAGATCTAGCATAGATCTGTAGAGCTAGCAGCAGATCTAGCCTTGTAGGACGCAGACCTGGAGAGATAGTAGCAGATCCAGCCTTGTATGACTTAGATCCAGCAGATCTGGGCAGAGAGGACGCAGATCCAGTCAGGGAGGACGCAGATCTGATGAGGAGGGTCTTTATGTGGGGTTCTGGCAGCATTTTTCAGTGTTTTCAGCCTTGAGGAGTTGGTCATCTCATCTGGAGGATTTGTGGGTAGATCCAGCCCTTTTGCCAGCATATTTCTTGAGCTTCTGAGCTGTTCCTGAAGGCACAGCGTTTTTGTAGGAGGAGGGTTTCTGGGGGCGATTTTCGGAGGTGGTCCATTTGCTTCACGGTTTCCGGGTTTTGTCCGGAGCAGCGAGTATAGGTGATCTGTAGATTTTTAGCTCATTCCGGCAAGGGGATCAGCCCCTAGCTTCAGTTCACTCCAGCAGCAGCAGTTTACGGCAGTTTCTTCCAGCAGCTGGGATGCAGTTTCTGTAGTAGCCATTTCCTATTTTCTGAGAGGATCCTTCACTTGCCTTGAGCAAGGATAGGTGCCCTCATTCTGATTTTCTTGTACTCCTCTATATGTACTTTCAGATTAATAAAATGGCTCAGTTTTCTGGCATTCTATGTGTAATTGTTCCATGATCTGGTTCAGCATTGTATTTTCTATATCTGTCTGGCATATTTCTGTTTATTACTGTTATTTCCCTTTGGGGATATTACAGTGGTATCAAAGCATAATTCTGGCTCAGCCTGTGGTCTATGGCATCAGAAAAGAAATTATACAGAGCAATAGCAGTTGCAATAGCAGAAACGCAGTTGGAAAAAGGGCCAAAATAAAAAGGGTCAAATTTTGAAGTTTGGAATTAGGAAAAACGTTTTCTGGGTTTTTCTGGGTTTTGGACAAGGATCACCTTCCCAAATCCTTAGGAATTTTCTCGAGTAGTTTCTAATGGGTAAATCGAGGTCAAAGTTGCTACGGTATGGTTTTCACAGCCACTCGTGCGGTTTCGTGGAGCCCGTGAGGGAGACAAGAGCAAATGAATCCAATGGAGGACATGATTGTGAAGTTGGTCGAGAAGATGGATACATTCATGCAGATTGTAACCAAGAGATTCGCGTTCGTAGAGGATACGAGAGAACCCCTAGGGTTTTCAGATCGTTCATCATAATGCCACTCGGCATATGGCATCGTGTACACCCACACGTCCCACTATGCCCACATTCTTGCCAGAGGACACAGGAATAGCAGTACAGCGAGAGGTAGAACCAGCTCGGATGGCTGACATTCTTGCAGAGTATCAGGCTTTCGGACAGGGATTCATGGATGCTTTCCCCTTCGAGAGATATATCCTGTACAGGTATGACATTAGACTCTATGATCAACACCAGGGGCACCGGCATCGTCATGGTGGAGACTACCACCGCACCGCGAGTAGAGATTATGTTCAGCTCCAGCGTGATAGTAGACCTCACAACTTTCGCAGAGGGAACAAGCACTCACATGATAGGGGCTTACAGCGCACAGTGGACAAGTTGGATACCTCTTTCCAGCTTGACCGAGTATCGGAGAGGGAAACCATTAAAGTGGTTACCTCGCACTTGGAGGATGAGGGCACACAGGATTGCAGGGAGCCTGAGGTTACACCTAGTGTGACACAGGACTCACCATCATTGGAGACCTCCTTGACCGTGCCGGTTGATATCATAGTGGAGGTAGAGCCTACCACGGTAGAGCCGTCCACTGAGGTGATGACTGGAGCCATGTCCGAGTCTTCGGGTGGTAGCAGCACACAACAGATGGGTGAGGTGTCAAGAGATGTATCCACCTTCGATGAGGTACTAGCAGGTACAGAGGTATTGGATGATGGTCGTAGACAGCAGTATCATCGGCTTCGGACGGACCTTCGAGTTTTGAGAGAGAAGGCCGCGTCAGTACGGGAGACCATTTTGTTGCAGGACCAGGAGCTGGAGGGTATGAGAGCGACTTGTGCCAAGTCGGCGGCCAAGTTGGTCCACATTGGGGAACAACTGGATTCCCTGATGGTACAACCAGAGGGCACATTGGAGCGTCAGATCATTCCCCTTCAGGTATGCATGGATGGGACTGGCGGTGCTGTTGAGTCATCTCTTCCCGTTGGAGATAGAGAGGCAGAGCCACCTAGTCAGATCTCATATATTGACTTGGATAACAGTATGAGACGATCAGAATTGTACAGGGTACAGCATCCATATGTTGAGATTGGATGGAGAGAGATTTTGAGTTGGTACTCGGTGGAGCGGGCTATGGAACACAATGATTTGGTTCCCTTCTCACAAGAGCAGATAGAAGATGGAGGACATCTTCTGATGGATAACATCTCTCATGCTTGTGTTGGACATCCCTTGAGCCATACACATCATGATGGGAGGTTTTTGCCTACCACCTATTTGATTCTTGATAGGGTCTCATTGATCCTTGAGAAGTTTATACTTCAAAATCCCATGAAGTGCAAAATCAGAACTTTGATTTGGGAGGATGGTAGCCCTCATGGGAGGAGTACCAGGATGAGGAGAAGGAGGCATCCACAAGTGATTGAGTGGATGGGGATGATGAGCAAAGAGCTAGGAGGCTATTTGCAGATCTATGACACCAGGCAGCAGGAGGCTTGGCTGCGCTGGTTACTCTTGAAAGAGTTTGGCCCTCACTTGGCAAACACTCTTCCTAAGAGTAGGAGGATGGGGAAAAGATGGATGGATACTTGCATCATTGAGCAGCATAGAGTATGGATGCATGGTGTTGATGTGTTACTCATATCATTCATTGTGTCTTCATCACATGAGTGGTTTGATGGAGGTATGGAGAGGCAACACAATATCTTGTTGCTTGGTTTGTTCCTAGGAGAGCAAGGGCAGATTTGCCCCCACACTTTGCATGATGTTGCAGGAGGAGGAGATGGCACTATCTCCATGGTCTTTGATGGGGAAGCACTTCCATCTTGGGAGGTATTCCATATTTATTGCAGCATTATTAGAGGAGTCTTTGACAAGGAGCATGTCAAAGAACAGAGTCTTGTACTGACAGGAACTCATTTGCATGAGCTCACAGCGTGGTCACCTGGGAGCAGAACATTATGGATGAAGTGTGCGCAGCAGAGATATGGTGGATCTATAACCCATAGGTCCCAGGATCACTTCATATTTGTTGCACTTACAAGAAGTAATGATGATAGAGACATCTATGGCATATTCTTCTTGACTTGGGTTTCCAAGCATAAGGAGGATTATCTTCTTGCAGCACATGGTTCATTCTTCTTCATAGCATGCCAAAACACTATGGAGGACTCATTTATGGATCCATGTACCATCTTACTTCCAGCATATGGTCAGATTTGTATGGGAGGCTTGATTATGAGAGAGACACATGAGTTGAATGTGCCTTTGAGTATTTTCTGCACTACATGTTCTAATAGGAGCATGGGAGGAGGCATGGCCACCACTACTACATATGTGTTCTCTTTTGAGGTGGGCCATGAGATTGATATTCATCCATTGTATAGCTATGGGCAAGTGTTTGGTCTTATGTTGTTGTCATATTCAGACATTTACTATCCATTAGTAGATGTGATGGATCTTGTACATTGCTTGCCATGTGATTTTCTGAGGTTGCAGTGGATGAGACTGCGTTGTATCCTTGTGAGATATTGTTTGCACTATGTATCCTCATGTAGAACCTTCAGCAAACATCTCATTAGGGTGATCCATGATGACCATGTCATATTCGTCGGGGATGGTTTATTTTGGGCCAGTTTGTTCTTCATTGATGGAGGAACCTTCTATGGTGGATTGTTTTTCACTTTGCCATTGGAGGGCAATGATTTGGCAGCCCAGGATCAGCATAGACTCTACACTTTCCATGAGTGGAGAGAAGGACAGCATGAGGTAAGCTATGATGCTTGCCAAGTTCATATTTTCAGCCCACCTTCATTACCAGAGCTTGAGGTGGAAGGAGATTTTTGGGAGTTGCCTTGTTGGGAGGTGGCTCATTTGGTTTGGATGATTGCTTGGGGTTGGAAGATCCACATGAGAGAGATGTCCCTCACTTCATGCCTTGAGTGGAGAGAGATGATGAGCTGGTACACAGTCGATGGGACAACTTACACATTCATAGATGCAGAGCAGCAGCAGTCATGGTCTTTAGTCATAGCCAGAGGCAGTGAGCAGTCCGAATCATGGGGCTTGGGCGATTATTGGCCACAGTGGCGATGGGATCCAGGAGGACTATTGATGGGCTGGTACCATGAGAGGCCAGTTTGGGATCCTGGCATTGAGATATCCCTTCATATAAGGGTGATGCAGGAGACAGAGAGGTTTCAGTGGGACCCAGGCACATTTTGCAGTATCGGCGGGGAGCATCAGCTAGAGAGTAGCCTTGTTCAAGCATTGCTTGAGAACAAGCCATTTTTGCCGGATGAGGATGCCACTGGGGAGAGTGAGCAGACTTTACAGCATCCATCACTTCAGTTGCTTGAGGACAAGCAACGTTTTGCCGGGGGAGACTGTAATATTCCCAATTAGCCTTGCTAATTGGAATATTCCATTTTTGTTTAATTTCGCCACTTTAGTTGGAAATAATAAATAAAGTGAGAAATAAGAGGGGTCACCTCACTTTAGTCACCTCACTTTATAATAAAGTGTTCTTTTCCTAGTAGATTGACGTTGTAACTTAAGAGAGGGGGCCTTGGGGGTCCACATGAGTATGATGGGGGGAGGCATCAGGCTGACCCAAGGTAAACTGCGCAGGTCAAAGGAGAGTTAAGTTTTGGAGGGAGTTTGGCATTATAAAAGGAGAGGTTCTCACCTCATTTGGAGGATGCATATTTTGATATTGATATTGAGAGCTAGACTTTTGTCTGCTTCAGCACGCTGGTTGTTTAGTCGGTCTGCAGCACTGTTTAGTGCACGAGTGTCTCCGGTCGGAGATCTCACCCTTAGCCTCGGGGGACTTCGAGTGCCTGCCCTGGTAAGGTTATTTCTGGTTTCACCCTTAGCTTCGGGGGACTTCGAGTGCCCACCCTAGTAAGGTTAATTTCTGAGTTCTATCTTTCAGTTTCAGTAGCAGTTTCAGGTGGAGAGTCGGAGAGGAAGAAGCCCTCTAGTGGCTGCGCAGATCTAGCAGGAAAAACGCAGTTTCAGCAGTAGGAAGGACGCAGATCAGTTTGGAGTGAGGACGCTGTTCCAGTAGGAAGAGGAAGGACGCAGATCTGAAGGCACAGTGATAGATCCAACCTTGGAGATTGTAGATCTGAGCAGATATTTGCAGATCCGGCTCCGTGCTGCGTATCCGGAGGGGGTACCTAGATCCAAATGAGATTGCGTATCCGAGGAGATATTGGCAGATGTGGCAGATCCAAATTTTAGATCTCAAGAGATAATATCGTATCCGGGCCTTTGAGGTTGCAGATCTGAGGAGATATTGGCAGATCTAGCATAGATCCGAAGAGCTAGCAGCAGATCTAGCCTTGTAGGACGCAGATCTGGAGAGATAGTAGCAGATCCAGCCTTGTATGACTCAGATCCAGCAGATCTGGGCAGAGAGGACGCAGATCCAGTCAGGGAGGACGCAGATCTGATGAGTAGGGTCTTTATGTGGGGTTCTGGCAACATTTTTCAGTGTTTTCAGCCTTGAGGAGTTGGTCATCTCATCTGGAGGAGTTGTGGGTAGATCCAGCCCTTTTACCAGCATATTACTTGAGCTTCTGAGCTGTTCCTGAAGGCACAGCGTTTTTGTAGGAGGAGGGTTTCTGGGGGCGATTTTCGGAGGTGGTCCATTTGCTTCACGGTTTCTGGGTTTTGTCCGGAGCAACGAGTATAGGTGATCTGTAGATTTTTAGCTCATTCCGGCAAGGGGATCAGCCCCTAGCTTCAGTTCACTCCAGCAGCAGCAGTTTACGGCAGTTTCTTCCAGCAGCTGGGATGCAGTTTCTGTAGTAGCCATTTCCTATTTTCTGAGAGGATTCTTCACTTGCCTTGAGCAAGGATAGGTGCCATCATTCTGATTTTCTTGTACTCCTCTCTATGTACTTTCAGATTAATAAAATGGCTCAGTTTTCTGGCATTCTATGTGTAATTGTTCCATGATCTGGTTCAGCATTGTATTTTCTATATCTGTCTGGCATATTTCTGGTTATTACTGGTTATTTCCCTTTGGGGATATTACACACTAAAATTCTTAATGTGAAATAGCACCAAAATTCTGACTGTGAGATACTGAAATTATAACTGTGAAATAGCACCAAAATTTTGTTTGTGAGATAGAACCAAAAATTTTAAATCCTTATCTGAACTTATGTCACTGTATACCGAATTTATCTTCTGAAATCCTGTGAGCTATATCACAGAGATTATCAAGGGTATGTAATTTTTTATGATGAATAATAAATGTAAGAAAAGATCAATCTCAAAAAATTCATAAGAAACAATTATCGATCAGAGAACTCTTTAAAAATCAACATGCTATCAGAGCGATGGTGAAAGAGTAGGCCTGAAGAAGAATTTATTCTTGTATCTAGCCCTAGAGTCCCTAGTTCAAGATCTATTCTTAGAAGGAGATTCAAGTAGTATAAGATGATCAATCAAAAAAGCATAAGAGATATATTCAAAATTATACCAGAATTTGCTTACATGACAAGGATAAATCATCACTATGTTAAGAGGACTTGCTTGGTTACATGGAGGCTGAAAAAGGGATACCTCAGGGCTTAGGACCAAATCTCAAATAGGCCAAAGTATTATCTTTGTAATGTTACCTAAGACCAAATCTCAATAGGCCGATTATGAAAGGATTCCTTATTTGCAAGAAGGATAATGTCATTTATTTTCTAAAAAAACCAAAGAACTGAGATCTTGTAGAGGATGAAATAACCCATGTACCTAGCCTCAAGACCTCTTACAGTGAATGATATATACCAGGAGATATGAAATATCCTAGACAATTATTAAGAAGTTGTCTAATTCAATGTAAAGGTTAGTCTACATTGTTTTTTACAAAATACATTGTTCAATGAAGAAAAGTCATGAAGCATTGGCTATTTTTGTTCTAGAATCATCATGAACATAATCTAAGTCTTTGTGTCTAAGACTAAGAAATTTAAGGCATGGCCTCAGTCCATCCTTTAATATGTAGATACTTCATGGTCTCAACAAAAGGAAGTTTGTGTAAAATTGACACTCATTGAATCAAGCTTCAAAGCTTATGATTGGATCTATGATTATAATTTAGAATGAATTCCTATCGAAAATTTGTGCTTTTATTAGGATGAAAAGGAGACCAATTAAACCTTACCCGAAGGAACAAATTATTCTCCATGTAAGGAAGACAATCCCTTGGAAGGAGACCTAAAATCCTTAGATTAGACCTACTATGGAAAGCTGAAAGGTCTTAAATGGTTCACACAAGTTATGTGGTAAGACTGAACCTCAAGAGTCTGAAATGTGTTTCTTGTGATTAAAGCCTATTATGTTTTTTTACACATTGGAAAAGGCACTAAAACATTTTCATCTCAGAAAGGAGTTTCTCTCAAATATTTTAAAAACCATTGGCATTTCACTCCTATCTTATGCAAAGCATATTACAATGTAAAATGTTTGAGAACTTAAGTGTGAAGGTTAATGTCTCCTAGAACCTCTAAAATTCGAGGTATTATCATTACTATAACCTTGTTTAAATTTCTCTTAGGAGCTATGTCAATGAAGAAAAAATATGGATACTTTCATCATGTACTAGTATGCCTTGTTCAAAGCAATGTGTCAATGTCCCAAAAATTCCACCTTACAAAATCTGATGCATTATATGAAGATATTGAGGACAATTATGTGTACATCTACTAATGATTGGTATGGTATATTCAAGTATGGTACGAGTTGTGTATAAAATGTTGAAAATGCAAGGTCTGGATGTTGAGGCTAGAAAGATTACAAAGCATTAACATTTGTTTCCATGGAATTTTTTATTGCACATCAAGGGAAGATGATTCACTATCACTAAGAATGCCATTGTAGAAATCTCATTCACAATAGAAAATAGGTTGAGCTCGTCTTTAAGATTAATGTTTGAAGTCATCTCAAGGAAGATGTCTAATTTGGAGAACTTAACGTGCTTATGCCACTTGGGTTGAAAGGCTCGAATTAAATAGTTGAATTTCTAATGTTGAGGAACTAATCAAGTATGATTGGAAAATAAGTATTAAATGTTGACTATAATGCCCAACCCTAAATCTATTGAAATGAAGATGATGCTACAACAAGTTTGAAGAAACCAAGTTACTTGTTTTGAAATATCCAAGGATAATAATTTGAAAACACCTACTTGATTAATTGATGACAGTGATAGATTTCATCAAATGTAAAGGGCTTATCAATACGAGGGTTTTGTAAACCTAGTAAGAAAAAGGGACTTGGACAAGAAAACCCTAGGATTGGAAGTTTCCGCTAAAAGAATAAACCCTAGATCATGCAAGGAAGGAATCATATTGATGATGAGGATGTGGTTGATCTGAAAATTGGATTCAAGAAGGCTGAAGATCAAGAGGAAGCTATCATTCTCCTCAAAAGATACGTATTTTATAGCTCTCTTCGTTAATCAATGTTGGAAATAGTAAGAGGGGGGTGAATCCGTATTTCACTCTTTTTACACAATTGGTTAGATTCCTTTAAACATTTAGAGCATCCAAACAAAACATGAAAAAACATCACAAGGATATTTTCTCTCAACAAATCTTCGTTATGTGTAATTACATTCTCTCAACAAAGCTTTATTATGATGGTTACATCCAAGTTTACCAGTTGAAGTAAGAGAAGTACAAAAATCCCCAAGGATTTTACTAGCAAGGGATGGAAGGAAGCTAATGATCCCTAAATAAATTTTGGCTCCCATACCAGGGACAATGACCCAACTATAATATGCTCCTCATTTGTTATTGTTACAAGTTATTGTCTTTGTTGTTGCACTATACCGCTATTTCTCACTATCTAGTGCCACTCATCCCCGCCACTATCGCTAACCGTATATTCTATAAAAGTCAAAAATTGAACCCAAATGCCTTAACTGATGTAGCATGAAACCCTTAAACATCCTTGTCCTTACTTAGCACTGAAGATAGATGGTCTCTGAAGTGAAGATCGAAATGGAACTCCAATTCACTACCATTGTCATTGTCACACAACATATATACCTATGTTAAAGTAGCATTTTTATGAGAGAAATTATTACTTTCAAGAAACTAAGTAATCCTCTGCTCAAATCATATCATCTTTCCTGCATTAACCCTGCAACTTCTAACATTTATCAACTACCCACACAATTAACAATTTAACTAGTATTTTGGCCTGTAAGAACCCTAGCAATAGACTGCACTTTAAACCCTGACTATAATCATATCATCCTCTGTTGTTGACCATATTCATGCTTACTAACATTACAACACTACTCAAGTTGAACATACTGTCAAGCATCCAACCATATATGTTTAGCAATGGCACACCACTGCTTCATTTGAAATGTTGCACCAACATGTGTATTATGAATATTATGGAACTCTAACAATCTTATATTTCAATCATCTAAACCTTAAGCAGTTAATGCCACTATCAAATATTTGGTGCAGTGTGACAAACACATCATGACCTAATCCTAACATTGATTAAGCCTTTCACATTATTTTTCCTCTATTCTCAACAAAAACATTGCTTAGCAACGCATATACATATGTGAATTGTTGTGATATTGTTTAATATTCAACTACATAGTCAGCTACAAAAACATACCCATTAATATATGCATATCTTGAAGCATGCTTACAATGATGTGCCATAATAGCATATATGTAGTAGTTATATTTAGACTTCAAACATAAACTTCTACAAGTTCATCAATGCGTCCTTCACCTCTGAATCCTCAATGCGTATAGGCCTATTGTCTAACAATTAAAATTATAGTGGTCATCTTATATAAGAATATTAGTCAGCTAGGGTGTTCTTTGGAGAGATGGTACATTGAAAAGAGATAGATCAGTTACAAAACCTGTGCAAGTTTTGACCATCACAAAACCAACGATTTAGACAAGGCTTCTTTCTTCATAACCACGTTAGTGTATTCCTTAAGAACTACTCAGAGGTGCTTCACATAATTACTACTTCATATCATAGCCGAGCAACGGATTGTTCCATCTGCAATGGTGTTCAAACTTTTTGATCTTTCATAGTTGAGCTTCTTTTAATGCATGTTATACCTCATGAGGACGTAAATCACTTTTCAAATAATCTTCAAAGAGATGGAGAAACTCAAAATGTAACCTCCCTTGGAATCACCTATACACGAAATCCCTTAAAATATACAACGTCACAGGCTTAAGCAATTCCAGAAGCTGTGTGAATTAGGCCATAACAAAAACCCTAAAATTCAATCTTCAAATAGGTCGTATGGCCACAAAATGCAAGTTCTCCTTAACTCACACAAAAAGGATGCTTCAAATCTACTTAAATGTGCCAAGCCGAATCTTCAAAAGGAAATTTCATAATACGCCCTTCTTTTGATCTGCGCTCAATCCATGGGCTGGAGGACTAATGAATCTTCCTTCCAATATTGATGTATCGAAATTTTCTACAAAAACATAAGATTAAACCCCAACGATTTAAAAAAGTAGGATATGCCAGACTTACTTCAAGATCCATTTTTAAAGGTCCAACAAAACCCATGGATAAAACTTTTTGCTACAAATGAGGCACACTCTCGGATATGTTTAAGGTACAAGGATTCGAAGATTTTTTGGAATCAAAATATGTGAATGATGCAAAGAAAATTTCAGAATCAAATGATCTCCTTGATCCAAAAACAATCTGAAATAAATAAATAAAAATCCTTCTTCGAACTCTTCAAAATGGATGCTAACATGTAGAGTCCTTTTAAAGTCCATTCAACAAACATATGTTAGGAGAGATGTCAAGAAAGTTAGCCAACTTCCACTTTGGGAGAGAAATTGAAATTTTAAATTTCAATTTCAATGGACCTTAAAATTCCTTTGTATAATGGAGGGATATTTAAAATTTAAATTTCAAATATTTGAGCCTAAAATTCCTTCACAATTTTTACTTGAGAATAACAATCCCCTCAAGATATTTTCCATAATAAACTTAATTTAATTCTTAATGAGCCTTATGCATTGAAAATTATCTTGACCAAAGAAATGCTACCACATCATCATCCTTAGGATTTTTTATTACAATATGGGGTTAGCATTTTTAACTGGACATATCTCTCAAATTGTGAGACCCACAAAGCACTTTATATCAATAAAATCAGCATGACGAAGAGAATCCAAAGATGTTGGTCTTCGAGGAAAATTCATTGGCCTGCTTCTTTAAAATATTTAATGTGTGGTGTATGATAATATTCTAGGAGATCCAAACCCTAGAGCTAGGGTTTAATCAATGCATCATCTCATCCATTCATATCAACGTATTGGGGACATAAATGATGATATCCTGCACTCGCTTTGACATCAATGACAACATACTCAACAATCTCTTCCTTTGTCATTGATGTCAACACATCGATCATCACCTAGTGTGTTGCATAAGCTCTGCTTGACTTCATGCTCCTTTTCTTTATTTCTTTCCAATATTCTATCCCCCTTTGACATTAATGGAAAAGGGTGTTTAACGTATCCTTTTCATCGACAATATCTTTATTTGACATGGTTCCCCCTAATAGTGTGTTCTCTTGTTGCATCATCTCCTTCATTACATAGGCTCCTCCTAACAATGTGATTTCCTGTTACATCATGTCTTTCATTACATGTGCTTCTCTGGACAATGTGCTTTCCTGCTGCAACATATCTTCCATCACACAAACTCCCCTTGGCAGTGTGTTTTCTTGATGCATTATTTCTCCCCTTGATAATATGTCCTCCCGCTGCATTATGTTTCTAATTATGCAAAAATTCATTGCGAAACCTATTTTCTTTTCCAGTCCTTGGTGGTCATGTCTTCTTGCCTGGTGAATGTCTTTCCTTCTTGGTTCTATGAGGCCCACTTCAAGTTTCTTCTACAATCCCGTGCATAATGGGAAAATTTGTGGCAGAGGTAGCATTCTACTTCTGGTCTAAATAAAAAAACAAAGATGTTGTAACTTATGTTATCATAGGCATATAGGACTTTGTCTTGTCTTCCAATAAATCTGCCTCTAGGGGTTTGATAAAACCATCTATCATTACTCCTTCTATATTCCCTGCAATATCTAGCTCTATGTCCATAGTTAGAACATGCATAGCAATAACCATGAAATGTGCCTGCATACCTGAGAGTATAGGGTGATGATCTCCTAAAGGTGTCCAACCCTTAAGTATATCCAATGCTTTGCTACTCTCCACTTTTGAATGCTTTTCTATGATTTGGTGTCTTAAATGCATCAACTTGACTCTTGAGACATTGATATTCCAACTTCTGGTGTTTGTTGACTTGTAAAAAACCTTGACTTTGGGGTTCTCTTCATCTTTGGCATGAGGCTTCTCTCCATCTATGTCATGTGACTTATCTTCATCATTGGAATCGTCATCCTTGCAGATGAAGACTCACTAACATATCCAAGTCCTGTCTTGGTAAGTGGTAATCTTGTACAATTGAGAATGTCATCCAAGACCTCTGAGCTCCTCAATATTTGATTCAACTTGCCCACTTCTACTCTCAAGGTGATGATTTCTTGTTCATGTTTCATGCAATCCTCTTCCTTCTGCTTCATTTGACTTATTATGACTTCCTTAATCATTTTGGCTTCTTCAAGTTCCCTCTTCAAGGAGGTGATTTTCTTACCAAGTTCTTTATTTTGCATGTTCCATTTATTTGGCCTTTCCTTGAGCTAGCCTGTGAAGGTAGTTTCTCTATTGTTTTCCTCTTGTAACATGCTTTTGAGATGGTCCACTTATTTTCTTCATCAATTTCATAGTAATTTTTCGTTGTTTGTAGGTTATCAATTTGATTTTGAAGAAAGCTAGCTTTAATCATGACTACTCTAAGTTCATCTTGTGTCTGTGAATTCTTGGTCATTATCTCTTCATGTTTTAAATCAATATTATTATAAAAATATCATAAGCTATTCTTGTCCTTTTCCAATTGATCAATTTTTCCTTTGAGAAATTTGACATCTTCTTTGCGAGAAGCATCTTCATCAACCTACTACTTTCTCTTTGCATCTATGGATCTGCCTTCCAACTGTAAGGTTTCTCTTGAAGGAACCCACTCTGATTCCAATTGTTGGAAATACTAAGAGTGGGGTGGATTATTGTTTCACTTTTTTTATACAATTGGTTATATTTCTTTAAACATTCAGAGAATAAAAAAAAAAACAGTAAACAACATCACATCACATAGATAGTGCACATAAGATTTTCTCTCAACAAAGCTTCCTTACATATGGTTACATACAAGTGTACTAGTTGAATTAGAAGGAAGTACAAAAATCCTCAAGGGTTTTACCAAAAAGGGCTGGAAGGAACCTAATGTTCCCTAAATGAATTTGGGTTCCCATACCAGGGATAATCAACCAGCTACAATTTTCTCCTCTTTGTTATTGTCACAAGTTGTTGTCTATGTTGTTGCACTTTATTGCTACCACTATTCAATGTCATTGCTACTAACTGTAGATGATATAACAAAGCCAACACTTGAACCCAATCCCCTTAACTAATGTAGCATGCAACCGTTATGCTTCCTTTTCCTTACTTAGCGTTGAAGATGGATGGTCTCTCAAGCCATTAGAGAAATTTTGAGGTCTAAAATGGGCCTCAAAACAAAAATGTAAAACCAAAATCAACTTTATAAGAACCAATAGGATTTAAGATGATGATTTCAACCATGGGGGATGATTCACCATTTTTAGAGTAAAAAAAGTATAAATAAATAAAAAACTACTTTTTCAACTCGTATTTTCAACTTATCTCTCGATTGTTTTACAAAATTTTTGAGTGAGAGCACTTGTTGGATGCAGAATTTAATTCCTCATTCCAGGAGTACCCATGTTTCATACTTTCGATGGACGCCGCTACACAAAAAATGAGAAATACATGAAAAACGCGATTGTAGTAACGTTTTTTCATGTGTTTCTCATTTTTCATGTAGTCGGGTCCATCAAACGCATGCAACATGGGTACTCCTTAGATGAAGAATCAATTTTTTCATCCAACGAGTGCTCCCACTCGAAATTTGATTAAAACTGTATGGAAATGAGTTGAAAAAGTACTTTAATACTTTTTCCCTCTAAAATTTGATGATGTAATATAATATTATTTTATTATTTCCACTATCATTTTATAATATTCCTTAGGAGGTCCATTTTAGACCCCAAAATTTCTTTAATGGAAGATCAAAATGGAACTCCAATTCACTACCAATGTGTCACTATCACACAACACATATACGTTTGTTAAAGTAGTATTATTATGAGAGAAAGTATCACTGACAAGAAACTGGGTAATCCTCTGCTCAAATCTTATCAGATTTCTTTCATCAACCCTAAAACTTATGACATTCATCAACTACTCGCATAATAAAAAATTTAACCAATATTATGACCTCTTATATACTGTAAGAACCCTAACAATGGACTGCACTTCAAACACTGACTGTAATCAGATCATCCTTTGTTATTGAACATATTCATGCTTATTGACATTACAACACTACTCAAGTTGGACATACTATCAAACATCCAACCATATATGTTTATCAATGGCACACAGTTGCTTCCTTTGAATTGTTGCACCAACATGTGTATTATGAAGATGATGGAAATCTAGCAGTATTATATTTCAATTAGTTGAACTCTAAGCACTCAATGTCACTATCAAATCTTTGGAGTAGTGTTACAAAGAAAGCATGAAATAACCCTAACATTGATTATGCCTTTCACAGTGTTTTCCTTTATTCTCAACAAAACATTGCTTAGCAAGGCATATGCCTACGCGAATTGTTGCAATATTATTTAATACTCAACTATATTCATCTACAAAAAAACATGCCAAATAATATATTCATATCTTAAAGCATGCTTACAATGATGTGCTAGAATAGAATATATGTAGTAGCTATATTCAAACTTCAAATACAAACTTCTACAAGTTCATCAATCCATCCTTCACCTGTGAATCCTAAATGCACAAAGGCCTATTGTCTATCGATTAAAATGACAATGAAAATCTTATATAGCAATATTAATCAACAAGGGTATTCTTTAGAGAGATAATCGATTGACAAGAGATATATCAGTTACAAAACCTGTGCAAGTTCATACCATCACAGAACCAACGATTTAGACAGGGTTGCTTCCTTCAAAAGCACGTTAGTGTATTCCTTTAAATCCGTGACAAGAAAATGTCTTAGGCCTTATTGGAAATTCTCATATGTGCTTCGGGTTATAACATATCAGTCCTCAAGTAATTACTACTCTAGATTATAGCTGAGCAAAGGATTTTTCCATCTACAATGGTGTTAAAACCTTTTGATCCTTCATGGTTGAGCTTCTTTTAATCTAAGACATACCTCATGAGGATGTAGATCACTTTTCAAATCAACTTCAAGGAGACAGAGAAACTCAAAATGAAACCTCACTTAGAATCACATATACAAGAAGTACCTTAAAATATACAATGCTACATGCTTACGCAACTCCAGAAGTTGTATGATGTAGGCCACAACAAAAACCCAGATGGAGAAAACTACCCTTAAGAAATGAAATTTTCCACTTGCAGTAGGCTACAAACTTATTGAGGCACAAACCTCATAAGAATGCAAAAAAACACTCTTTATAGGCTACAACCTCATTGAGGCACCAACCTAGATAATGAGCGAGATCCAACTTGCTCTGGGATCTAACTTGATTGAGGCTTGAACCTCTGTGGAGGCACCAATATCCTTCTTCCAATTCCTTGTGAACCTTTATTTCATATCATTTTCAAACTAGATCCATGATCATTATATATCACTAAATTATAAGTACAATCTGCAACCTACAATCTCTGTCACTACATAGTCCTTGGTGACTATCACAAACAACTATTACTACAACTGCAATAACATATCACCACTATTACTACAACTATTGTCATAAAAATTTTCACAAGCTATCATATAAACAATTATCACTATCTTTCATGTTGTTTCCCATACTCTGCTTCTACAAATTCACCATTCTAGTCACTCAATCCACTTCTCATAACTTGTTTTTCACAATTCATCCAAACCTACTGCAACCCACTCATATCCTTTCAAAACCTACAAATGAACTATGGTCACCAAATAAGTGGTAAAAGGGAATCACACACCTCTGGTTAGATCCGTATCTAAACCATGATCACCCAACTACTTTTAGAAATCAATTTCGACAAATAATGGCCTCAAAAAACCCAAAATAACCATATAAAACTATATAATATCTTAATTTTTCTATGGAACATCAAATTCTGGGCACACTAGCCAAAATGATACTTTCTAGTGATGATGCTACAAAATTCCTATTGATCGGTATACTAACCATTTGGAAAAATTACTATATGGGTGAATAAAAATTGTTGACCTATCAACCGTCAGGGACAATTGAACTCAAGTATTGGCCAACACAATAAAAACCACTACCAATCAACCTGCGTCATATGAATTAAACCAAGGTCTTTTTGGATTGGTTTTGACACTGTCAATTGAGCATAGTCATGCACTTAATGATTTCCATCCACCGTGTCAATCAAACTTTACTTCTAATGATAAATTTATGTGACAGGAATCGATATCTGTATCCATATATCGATCTTGTGACTATATAAAATATACCTGGTGTAGTTGCTACAACACCCTCCAAAAATTTGACTTCATTTAAAATTTTGGAACCCCCTAATGATCATATCTGTTAACACTGGAAAATCATACAACAGAAGATGACATTAATTAATTTCAACCCAAAGGATCTACAGGGCTGGAAGACATTACAGGATCTGGAAAGTATTTAAAAATCTCAAAGGTTTGAAGAAAATCAAATTTGAACTAGTGTTAAATGTTGATTGCACGCATTGTCCTTCGAGAAGAGTGCCTTCTACGTGCCCTTTGGCCTGATAAGCGCGCATTCCTGAGAGTGGAGAAATGTCACTATCCGAGACCACATAAATCAAAGGACAAGTTACTCCTTACTTGAAGCTGCCTAAGGACAGCCACCAACGCCTCCTTAGACACTATGTGAGCACACAATGGAATATTTGGAGCACACAAAGGAATCATACGTCTCCCTTGGGTCACCATCCACAATGTACCAAGGGAGGGAAGGAGGATTTGAAATCCCCTATATAAAGCCACCATGAGATGAAGAATCGGTGATCACATTGTTATGCTGGCCAGAATTTCCCAAGCAATACCAGTAGTGTGTGACCCAGAGTTGAAGACAAAGGGGACTCACTTGTTGCCCACCCAACAAGCTCAGTCCACACAGTAGAGATAGAGGGATATTGTACCGAGGCAAGCTTGGGATAAACACATCCTTGCATCAGGACCTAGAACCATTGTCTAGGGGCCCTTTGGCAAGAGGGTTAAGTATTTCTCTCCTTACTACCAGCGCTCAATAAGAGGGGCCTAGAACCACCGTTTGCATTATTGTGTCGTTTGACTCATTCAAAGCTTCTATTTATTTATGTTTATTTTAGTTTAGTTTTTAGATTACATTTGCATCATTTTTGCTTCCATATAGTATGCTTATTTACTCCACTTCTTTCTGCCTGTTACTAATAGTCAAAAGGGGTAAACCACACCCCTTAAACTGGTGTGATTTCATACATGTGTGCACTGAACACACCACAACAGGATTGGGGACTCCACTAACATTTTATTACCAAGTTTATGTGGTTGTACCTTCTTTTGTAGGAGACCTCTGTCTATGTTGTGGAGTGGAGCTGAAAGTCCTCTGATCTCTCTTACAGTCCCTAGATTCACCCTAAGTGACAGACTAAAGAAGAGAAGTTCCTAAATTTTTTACTTGCAGGAATTTGCACACGTTTCTTCCTCACAGACTCGTAGGGCGCGCGTTCATTGTTGACCCGTGCGCAGAAAGCGCACCTGTCTCAACCTTTTGCGCGCAATTTACAGAATGAGAAATTTCTCCCCAAATTTTGTCTTTTTTTGCTTGTAAGGTGCTTGGCAGCCCCTAATACATCTACCAGCACTGGTTGTGGTACCCCGCAGCTTGTTAAAACTCACTTTTAGCTGCTTTCTGTAGGAGTAGTGTCAGTTTTACTTCAAGTTGATTTTTGCAAAATCTTCACATAGTTTAAGTAGGGGCCAAAGTAACTTGCATTCTGAAGAATTTATTTTTTGCAAATTTTGGTACTTACACCTAGATAACTAGTCCAAGAAAGTGGCCCATGACCATGCATGCATAGCTAGTTTTCTTTGTTCTAGTGTAAATTTTTTTAGTTTAGTTCAATTTTTACAGTAGGAATTGCGGGACTAGGATTGAATTGTTTATAGAAGAGCAAGTAATCTCTGCTACCTTTTCACCCTCAGGTGATCCTAGGTAAGCATATGAACGCTCCATATTCACAATTCTCCATCTCCCTATAATTAGTCACATAGTTTAACTAGGAAAATTTGAAAGTTGTCCATTATCCGCACATATTTTCCATTTGAGCCAGGAAAAATACAACATAGTTTAAATAGGGGATTTTGTAAAGGATCAACGATATCCACACGTTCAAACTATGTGCTTGTCCACGTTATGCTCACACACACTCACCCATTAAGCAAAGCAAAGACACCTAAAACTAACTTAATCAAACTCACTAAATTCTCCCCATAGGGGCCACAAAAGAATTTATAGCTTAAGTTAGGATCAAGGGGGTAGGCATCCAATAAGCCGCCTTGATCATAATTCATATTAAAACATAGAATTTTTTTATTTAGGGAGCTTCAAATACACCTATCAACCCATGGCAAAGAAAACCCGAGCATGGTAGAGACCCATTTCAGAGGGACTTAGGCTTAGGCGTAGTGTGTGCGGTATCAATTGGGGCTACCTGACCCGGTTGATACTTGGTACTGTTAGCTAACTACCAAGAATCCCAAGACTCGAACGCTCATGTGGGATGGTGGTTCTTAGTGGCCAAAAACTAGGGCAACCTTTACCCTATAGGTGACGGTACAAGCAAGCGCCAGACCCTCTACCCTTACCTTGGTGGATTCTCTTTAGCTGACTAGGGGCGTCGCCAACTCTTACGGGACATTGTGCCAGCACTCGCAAGAAATATTCTCAAGGCCCAGTTACTTTTGAGTGTGTGAGGATGCATAGGTCTTCTAGGATTTTGAGTATCATACGCAAACGAACAAAAACCATTTTTTTATTGCTTGATCACATAGATTAATTTAAAGGGAAACCTATTTTATTTTTCACTTTGTTTTATGTATGTGACAAGAAGTTTTCTTTGATCATAGAATCTATTCTCTCAAATTTTTCCAAACTATGGGTGACACCTGACAGGTCCCAACGGAACCTCATCGATCCAAGCATCTTTTGACCTCCCCCCATTACCGGGAGGGGTTCCAGAACTTTTTCCATTCAGGCATCAAAGACAGAACACTTCCACCATCATTGGCTCATCCTTTATTGGGGCAGTCGTAATTGGGAATGCTAGTCAGTCTCCCAACACCACACCACATACCACTCCTACCACAACCCGCTGGAGGCAGAGGAGTGAATCCCATACGGGAAGCCAACTGAATACACAACAGGGTACATCACAGACTAACCCTTGTTCAAACCAGAACGTTGTGTCTTCACATATTGCAATGGTGTCAACCTCTCAGTCACCTTTCTTAGCTTCGTTGAATCTACCTGATTTAACCAAGCTAACAAATGACCCCATCACCCATGATCCTACATGGCCTCTCATGCCCACGAAGCTCCCTTCAGATATACCAAAATTCAAAGGAAAGCAAGCTGAAGACCCAGGTAATCATGTCATGACCTTTCACCTATGGTGCTCATCGAATAGTATCATTGACGACACTATTCGATTGAGATTATTTCAACACACTCTCACAGGAGTAGCCACGAAATGGTACGTGGAGCAACCCTCAGCTTCACATGGAACCTTTAGTGCCCTTTCTACTGCGTTCCTAACATATTTTCAGTTGCCCATTCACCATGATTCCGGAATGGAATTACTGACTCATTTTAGACAAACCCCTGTCAAACACATCTTGGACCATCTCCATGAATGGAGGCGACGTCGCAGTTTATGTAAAGTTAAACTCGATGACCTGGTTCTCTTATATTTGTTCTTGAAAACTCTTACAGCAAAGACTTCAAAGGATGTGGCGCAGCAGAATCCCACATCTGAAGAGGACGCAATCAGCAAAGCTCAGAATCTTGAGCTGATTTATACGCAATCAGGATACATTTATAACATCCTGCTTAACGCCCCGTGCCTACAAACTTATCAAGAAGTGCCAAGCACGTTGAACTCTACAGACAGGCTAATTGGGTCAATGACCTAGGGTTTCCTAGGCAGCAGCAGCCAAAACCCTGGTTACACATATATTTCTACCTAGAACGTGCATCAACCTGGTTTTCAGAGTCATCACATGCCTCAAAACAATTTGACTAATAGGGCGCAAGCATATCACTAAGGAGGACCTTAACCTTCGGCTCAAGGGAATCAATACATAGAAAGCAAAACTGACAGAAGTACTCCCCTCCAATAGTCAGGTGCAAACCCGGGACCACATTATGCTCAGTCCCCAACACACGACCCACCTATTCAAAACAATGCATAGGTGAAATTTGTGCAGCCGTCCCAAAACCAACCACACCAATATAACCAGGAGAACTACCCTCCTAACGTGGTAAAGAAAAAATCCAAAAACAAGCCAAAACGGAACCCTGGGCAAGGGGCAGCAACCAGCAGCGCCCACTGCAATCCCAGGCTCGAGGTAACTGTTGAGCCCTGAAATTGTCTTCTCTTTTGCCAAACTTCACTTCATTTCATCATTCCTTTATCATTTCATAAACCTAAAAACTAACAAGAATGATTAATATTGCTTAAAGGTTGCATACAATGATTAACTTATTATACTTTTGTGATTTTTGTTGTCTTAATGATTTTTGAATAGTTTAGCTACAAAATACAGTCATTTTGTAGCCATTCAAGCGTTCCGTAGTTGTTTTAGTGTTTAAGTATGTTCCAGGTGTCAGTTGGAGGATTGGGCCACATGGACGTTTCTAGAATGATGCCTACATGGATTCTATCCTACTCACTCAGTCCAGATCGACAGAAAAGCGTGCCTAAACTCATGGTCAAAGGTGGAGTCAAACTATGTTATCCAAATGCAGTAGGACTCTTGATTTGAGTCCAACAGTCCTATTACAAGTCTAAATTCGAATTAGCAAGAGTCCAACAATCCTATTGCAAGCCTAATTCAAATTAGCCACCTATAGCAAGTATATCTCATAATCAGTTATGTAATTTCCCTTTAAATATTGGTTGTACAAGACCAAAAAGACAGTTCATAAAAAGTACAGTACAGTTCAGATTTGCAGTGAATACTCTGTTTTCTAGACTCTGTTTTAATAAAGAAGATCATTTCTTTGATGATGTTTTGATCACATCTTCAAGGAGCTAAGGAATTCACTGAATTGGTAGCAGAGGGCCCCTACTTCTAAGGAGGTTTCTTATGTTTTCTAGCTAAGTTATTCCAATTTATGTTTACCATCTCTCTTTGCTTTTTGCTTTTTAGATTGCTTTCATAGTCTGCAATTACTGAGTCTCGCTGGGTTCAGTCTATTGAATAATAGTGAGTGACTTATAGACACAGTAGTTGTTTATAGACACATTAGTTGTTTAAGCATTTTATTTCATGTCATTTACTTTCTTAATTTACAATTGTTGAGTTTCACTAGGTTTAGTCTATTAAATAATAGTGAGTGACTTACAAACACAATAACTGTCTAGCATTTCATTTCATTTGCTTAATCAATTTAGATATGAAGATCCTCATTACATTGCAATTAATCTCTTTCAAAGACATTCTAATTAAATTTGAAATTGAATGGAATATGTAAGAATGGTTAAATGAATAAGATTCAGATGTAATGTTTTGAGTTATCAAATGCTTTCCTTGTTTTCATTTCTTGAAATCTCAATTGAGTTGTAAGATGCATGGATTAGATTTACCTGTTAAAACACTTGTTTGATCTCTTCTTGATTAGAAATTAGACTTCAAAATTGTCCATAAAACTCTGTTTTCTTTCATAGAAGATTAATTCATTTTTTACAACATTTCATTTTCTTCCTTTTGATTAGATTTAATATCATCTCTCTAGTTTAGAATAGAACACTAAGAATCAAAACATAAAAACTCCCAAAACAACAATAAAACATCAAAACAACGAAGTAAGAAAAAGGGATATTTAGGCACATATAATGCACCACACTTCATCAGTTTACTAGCCCTGGTCGATAATTTATGTTAGCAATTTAGGACACTAAATTGACTTAACATTTTGGCGTCGTTGCCAGGGAAGTGTAACTAGGTAACCTTAATTCTTACATCAAAAAAAAAAAAAACTTCAATCACCTACCACACCTACTATATCATGTGGTGCAGTAAGAGCCACACATCCACATCATGAATTCATATTTTTGCAGGTAGAAGAAGAGGTGACAAAGGAGGTTGAAGAAATGGATGGAGATGATGACAATGAGGAAGATCCTTTTGGATTTCCCATTCAAGAAACTGATATCAACGTTCAAATGAAGAACATCCATCCATTTGTACTTTCTAACTTCAAAGGTATGTGATCAGAAGACCCGAAAATCTTTCTTTTTGAATTTGAAATAATTTGTAGATCTTATGGCTACTCATTGCAAATTCAAAAATTGAATTTGTTTCCGGCAACATTAAAGGATAGAGCTCTTAGATGGTTCATGAATTTAGGAGAAAATTCTATAAGGACATGGGATGATATGAAAAGAGTATTTTTGGAAAAATATAAAGATTATTGCATGCACCATGACCTTAGAAATGAAGTCTTTAAGATGAACCAAAAAGAGGATGAAAGCCTAGAAGATTTAGTGGAGAGATTTACTTATAATATCAAAATATCTAAATTGCATAATTTAAGATTGGATGCATTAAAAAATCTCCTACTAAATGCTATAAAGGATGAATGGATTGATCTTCTTAATCTGGTGGGAAAAGGAGATGTCTATCAATTGCCATTTCAGGAAATTTGTGAACTATGCAAGAACATATCAAGAGGAAAAGAAAAGTGTGTAAGATCCCCTCAAGATCCATTTATGGCAAGAGTAAGTAAGTCAACATCAGGATTGGTAAGTCAAACTAAACCTAACAATTTGCTAAACATTCTTCATAATTTAAATGAACAAACTGACATGCTAAGAATGCAAAACAAGCAAAAATTTGCTTCATTTATATTTTTCCCTAAATGTAGAAAGAAACATTCTTTGCATGAATGTCCACTTGATAACATTAAAATTTGTAAAATTTGTGCAGGATCATATACTACTGAAGATTTCCCATCATTACCAGGCTTAAAGGAAATTTACTAGAAGAATAATGGAGCAAATCAAGCACAAGAGAAACTTTGTTATGTAGCTCCAAGAGGAATATAGCAACCTCATCAACACAATATGATGCAATATCCTTATGCAGAGTTTCAAGGTTATGCACAACAATCTCAAGGTAATTGGAAAACTCCCTTGCCTTGGCAACCTTGGGCATCTCAATCCCAACCTCAAAACCAATCTTGGCAACAAAGTTGGAAAAGGCCCTACAAAGGAAATCCACCATATCCTCAATCTTTCCCTCTCTATCCTCAATACAATCATCAATGTTATCCATACCATTTACCTCCACCACAACATCAATATCACCCTCATTTGACCTCAATTCAACCTTTCCCATTATCATCCACACAAGCACCCCAAAGATCCATTCCCACTCCACTACATGCACAACCATTTCATATCCACAACAATAAAACACCTCAATCAACTTACAATTTTGAGGTATTGCAAAATGATTCACCAACGATCATTGAAGAACAATGACCAGAAGAAGAATATTCAGATAAGGTCCAAGAATCATGCATGTCTATTGATAAAGAGAAGTTATTGGAACCAGAGATTGAAAAGTCTCATGCATGCCTATCACCAGATTCTATGAATGAAAATCACATCTCCGAAGACTTGCATTTCATGATAGAGGAAAGACAAGGAAGGCAAGATTACATTGAATCTTGGTTCAAGTCAGTCATCGGATCCTAATGCTCAATTCTTCAATATCTTCTGACATCATCTAAATCAAGACAGTTGGTATCTCATATAGTGGTACATATCAAAGAGTATCTTTCAAACCTGCATATGAGTTTATCTATCATCTTGTTACAGACATGGTTCCATTGGAAGTATTCATATACTTGGATAAGATTTTCTTTTTCAAGTAGAGTAGGACATATATTAAAGAAAAAGTAAAAAGAAAAATAAGTCCTATTGTGAAAACCAGCTTGCTGGCGCAATTGGACATGAACTTTGCTTGAAAACCAGGTAACTGGCGAACAAAGTTCACAATAAGTTCTGCAATTTCATGATGGTTTCAATCTTTTAGTATGGTTCTTCAAATCATTTTTGGTTCTATGCTCGAGTTGGCTGATGTGGGATTCCTTAAGGCCCACCTTCCAACAGATCTTGTCCCATCAACCTCAACAACTTATCTGGGATCAAGATCAGAGATTATTTGGAGTTCCTTGAAGCTTGCATACATCAATGGAAAGCCTCCTCATTGATAACAATGGGAATACAACAATGTCTCTTGATTGTCAAACCTTGCAGGTGACTCGACTTCGACACATTCATTCGTCCCTGTCAAGATGCACTCAGGTACCTTGACACTCATTTACATTATCGGTGAGTTGTCTCGCATTGGTTAACGATTTTCATCATTGATCGGTAATCCAATGATTTCTTCCCATGCTCGACTTTGACACATTCATTCGCATGGTAAGAATTGTACCATGGATTTTGGCTTCGATGAAGACTAATGGTTTTATGGAATCAACAACAACTTGCAGCAGTACATTTTAATTATTTTCTTGTAGCAGCATGTTCATCTTTTTTTTCAATTCAACAACAGCTGCGGAAAGTGGCAATTTCTACAGCTATTGCTGTAGCAGCCTGTTTTATTTTTGCAACTTTTTCCAGAGACAGTTTTGGCACAAATATTGCAAGAGATTGGAGCAGAAATAAAAAATTCTGAGCTTTTGGGTTTTCTCAAAATATGATAAATTGAGAAATATGCGGACAAAATTCAAAAATAAGAAATTTTGAAGGACATTTAAGATGGGTTTTTAAGGCAGATTTTCATTTTTTAGCATTATGGACAGCTTAGGACAGATTTTGGTATTTTTGCACAGCAGTGCCTTTTCTTCATCAAAATAAAATTCTGAAAGCATGTGGTAGTAGAAAATGTAAAAATACATAGTTTCCCTTTTGAATCACTCAATTCGGCCTTCAAATGAGTTCGTGGCGTATTTTTTTTGTTGCAACATTGGGCAGCATGAAGGGTGAAACAAGGAAAAATTTGATTTTATCATAACTTTCAAACCGTGCATCCGTTGGTCCTGAAATTTTTATGGTAAATGCATTTAGGTAGGTTAAATAAACATGTAAAATTTCAGAAAATTTCAATATGTATTCTTCAAGAAATTGGCCACTTTCACCTACAACCATTTCTCATTTTTCGGGAGATCCGTGCAACCAATGGCTGAAATTTTTCGTCGGAAGATGCATAATAATAATGGTAAAAACCTCAGAAAATTTTAGGGAATTCTGATGTACCATTTGAGATAAATTTCAAAATTCACTTCATTTTACAATTCCACTCCATCTCACTCCACTTTCACTCCATCTCACGCCACTTTCATTCCATTTCACAAGTCATATTCCACTTTCACAACATTTCATTTCACATCCATATTCCATAGCCATACTTAATTTCTTTTTATAGATTGCATGCTGTAGCCACATCTTATTCAACAGTTCTGACACAATTGTACATCCTACAAAGAGATGATGATTACAGGAAATTGAAGGATTTTGTTTTGAAGACCAACATGCTAAAAGAGGACCAAAGGAACAATGTTCATCAAGCACAACAATTAACAAGGTCAAGATTCTGAGGTAAATTGTGAAAATTATTTTGATAGCAAAACATGAAAGATATAATATAGTTAAATCATATGTTTCCTAAAGATAATCTATCATTCGAATTGATCCTTGCCTATCATAAAAACTCCTCAACCAAATCCCTTACCTTCCACTCCGTAATGGTTTATCATTAATTGAATGATTAAATGGTCAAAAACTTAGATGTGACCTATTAGGTCATGTCCTTAGATCGTATCATTTATTGATGATTTTTTAAAATCATCATAAAATCTCTTCGCGGTATTTCATTTCATTTCAAAATCTTAACCCGATCATTTCCATCATTTACCATTACCTTGTTCATTCATCCGTATCCACTCACTACCATTACATTTTGTAGCCAGTTTCATCTGCAGAAATAGAGAAGTCATTTTAAGGGCAAAACAACCTTCCACAGCTACTCTTTCTTTAGGCACAGGATCAGAGATAGAGCAGTAGACCTAAGCCAAGGTACCAAGGAGAAATGGGGCCAATTGTGAGAACATAGCCAATTGGGATCAAATATTTAGAAGGATACCCTCAGGTTAAGGGGATATTATAGCAGGTTGGGTGGCTGAAATTTGTGGAGAAGTTCAATGGATTCCACAAAGAAATCACGAAATCATTTGCTAGGTCATTCGATGGATCAGAGATATAAATTGGGGATATTAAGTTCACCATCACAGAGTCATTCATAGTTGAAGCCACAGAATTTCCAAGACAGGGAGAATGCTGGTTTAAAAACAAGGAGTCCCATAATGAAACTTGGAAACAAATGCTAAAGAACCTAGGTATGGACATTTCAGTGTTTAGAAAGGGTATTCCTAGTACAGCTCTGAAAAATAAATGGAGGAATATGTTGTTAATTTTACAAAAATTCATAACATGTGAGGGTAGATTCGGCATCTTATATGTCTATCATATCAGACTGATGATGAATTTCTTATATGATGAAATAAATCTACCTTTCTTCCTACTTAATAGTCTAAAAAGGATGGCTTCTAATGTTCAGAAAAGACTTCAGTTCCTAAAAACTACTTTACATCATCATGGCTTAATTAAAATGTTAATTGAGTTTCATTTGAAGAAAATAGGAGATAGCTGGGATGAATTCCTCCTAAGAAACCATTTTGAAGAACCAGAAGAAACATTATCTAAAGAAGAGCCTGTAAGAAAAAGTAGGAGGGGGGAAATTGTTAAATCTGTTGAGATCAAACCTGATACATCAACACAGGAAGATAGTGAGGAAGTAATTTCTGAAAAATTGGTAAAGATCAGGAAACAACTCAGGAATAAAAGAAAGAAGAAATTAATAAGTGAATGTGCTGAAGAAAAAGATGAAAATCCACCTAAATTGAGAAGAAGCTCTAGGCTTAAAGGCATGGTGAAAAAGACATGCCTTAAGGAAACAGGAGTAATAAAAATTGAAGAGGAAGAAACTCCAATCCAAACACCAGTTGATAGATCTCATTTACACTAGTATGAAGAAGACCTTAACAGAGGAACCCCAGATATAGATCCAGCCCAACAATAGATTTCTGACTATGTGGAATCACTAAAAAAAATGGCCTCAGAAAATCAAGAAAGATCTCTCAGTCCACAAGAACCTCCAATAGAATTTTGAGAAGAGACAATTATGAATTGGAGATACTGAATAAACATATCAAGAATGAAAATGAAATCTTAAGAGAGCAGGTCAAATTGAAGAATGGCATGAAAAACACTCTCTCTCAGCAAATGAAAACACTGTATCAAGCAAAGAGGAAGCTAAAGGAGAAAAATAAGAAATTGAACAAGGCACTCATTGATCTTAGGTTCAAATTATTCATGAGGAAACCCAGAATGGTATTGACTACCAAAAGAAGCAGAAAAATGAGGCTAGATGTTCTTGCAGAAGTTTCAGAGCACATGGAATAAAGTTTTGATGAAATTGCATGAGGACATGCAAGAGTTTTGCAATGGGGGTATGTTGAGCCCTGAAATTGTCTTCTCTTTTGCCGAACTTCACTTCATTTCATCATTCCTTTATCATTTCATAAACCTAAAAACGAATAAGAATAATTAAGATTGCTTAAAGGTTACATACAATGATTAACTTATTGTACTTTTGTGATTTTTGTTGTCTTAATGATTTTTGAACAGTTTAGCTACAGAATACAGTCATTCTGTAGCCAGTCAAGCGTTCCATAGTTGTTTTAGTGTTTAAGTATGTTCCAGGTGTCAGTTGGAGGATTGGGCCACATGGGTGTTTCTAGAATGATGCCTACATGGATTCTATCCTACTCACTCAGTCCAGATCGACAGAAAAGCGTGCCTAAACTCATGGTCAAAGGTGGAGTCAAACTATGTTATCCAAATGTAGTAAGACTCTTGATTTGAGTGCAACAGTCCTATTACATGTCTAAATTCGAATTATCAAGAGTTCAACGGTCCTATTGCAAGTCTAATTCGAATTAGCCACCTGTAGCAAGTATATCTGATAATTAGTTATGTAATTTCCCTTTAAATATTGGTTGTACAAGACCAAAAAGACAGTTCAGAAAAAGTACAGTACAGTTCATATTTGCAGTGAATACTCTGTTTTCCAGACTCTGTTTTAATAAAGAAGATCATTTCTTTGATGCTATTTTGATCACATCTTCAAGGAGCTAAGGAATTCACTGAATTGGTAGCAAAGGGCCCCTACTGCTAAGGAGGTTTCTTATGTTTTCTAGCTAAGTTATTCCAATTTCTGTTTACCATCTCTCTTTGATTTTTTCTTTTTAGATTGCTTTCATAGTCTACAATTACTGAGTCTCACTAGGTTCAGTCTATTGAATAATAGTGAGTGACTTATATACACAATATTTGTTTAAGCATTTTATTTCATGTCATTTTCTTTCTTAATTTATAGTTGTTGAGTTTCACTGGGTTCAGTCTATTGAATAATAGTGAGTGACTTACAAACACAATAACTGTCTAGCATTTCATTTCATTTGATTAATTATTTTAGATAAGAAGATCCTCATTACATTGCAATTAATCTCTTTCAAAGACATTCTAATTAAATTTGAAATTGAATGGAATATGTAAGAATGGTTAAATGAATAAGATTAAGATGTATTGTTTTGAGTTATAAAATGCTTTCCTTGTTTTCATTTCTTGAAATCTCAATTGAGTTGCAAGATCCATGGATTATATTTACTTGTTAAAACACTTGTTTGATCTCTTCTTGATTAGAAATTAGACTTCAAAATTGTCCATAAAACTCTGTTTTCTTTCATAGAAGATTATTTCATTTTTTACAACATTTCATTTTCTTCCTTTTGATTAGATTTAATCTCATCTCTCTAGTTTAGAATAGAACACTAAGAATCAAAACATAAAAACTCCCAAAACAACAATAAAACATCAAAACAATGAAGTAAGAAAAAGGGATATTTAAACACATATAGTGCACCACACTTCATCAGTTTACTAGCCCTGGTTGATAATTTATGTTAACAATGTAGGACACTAAATTGACTAAACCATAACTCCAACAGGAATCAGAACCAGGAGCCAAGCAATGCCCAATGGCAGATCAAAAGGCCACCTCTTCAAACAAACCATTCATGTTCGATATGTGGTGAGTACAGATACTATACTCACCACTTTCTTGATATCCCTGAGCTGAAGAAGCTATAGAGTAACCAAGGACAAGGAGGATCTTCCCAGCAAAAACTTTCCCCAACCAAGGGACGGTAAGCACTCACCAGCAAAATATAGACAATTCCAGGAAAAGTAGCCATGAAATCTACATGAATGGAGAAGAATTGTTTTTCTATACATGGAATCGCAACTACGACACCCCACCAGACAACAATACGTCAGGGGTAAGTACCAGTGCGTCGACTACACCTTTGACCATTTCAAAGATGCCTATAGAAACATTGCCTAAAATGGAAAAGGGACCTAATAGGAAAGTAGGAAAATACTCCAAAGTGGCCCATAATTATAGCATCATGGACAATTTAGCACAATCTCTCGCCGCCATGTCATCTTTGGAAGTTTTGCAGTCATTCCCAAAACAACGAATAGCCCTACTTTCTGCATTAGGCACTATCAACCCTGCCGATACACGCCTGATAGATTTTGACTTAGACAAAGCGACCCCCTGGCTTCCTTCCATGGTTGCCTTCCAGATACCAGTGGAATTGCAGAATATCACTATCCACCGATGTGTCATAGACGAGGGTGCATCCACATGCATCATGTCCAAAAATGTTTGGCAAAATTTAGGTTCTCCCGAACTAAAACACTCAATCATCATCCTTCGAGCATACGACGGTCATCCCTCGACTCCCTTCAGTCTCTACCAAAATGTCCCGGTCTGTTTAGCCGGAAATATGGTCCACATAGACATTGAAGTCTTGGACGCTCACTTGGATTATAATATACTCCTCGGACGGAGTTATATGTACGCCATGTCTTCCGTAGCATCCTCCGTCTTCCACATTATGATGTTCCCCCACAAGGACTACATCATTACTGTAGACCAGCTGACACATAGCGAGAAGTGTCCCCTAGAAAACATGGATGTAATTCTACCCTATGTAGATACAGCTTCGGATGCTCTTTCACAGTACCAAGAATATGACCCCGGCCAATTCAAAATGTCGTTCATTCTAGGGTCATTCCTAGGAGATCCTCCCATTATCCCTGAGGCATCACCCGATGTCACAGGGGCTCTAGTGTGCCTGATGTCCACATCAAGCTCCGAAGCTAGTCAGGACATGGACACAAGTAGTAAAGACACCTAGGCATCGGCCACGGCAACCTCTCTAGCCTACGCAGCCTCCCAAACCCCTTTCCTCTACCCCCCAACTGGCTTCGTCTCCCAGCAGGTTTTGGAAATGGTGGTGTTACCAAATATATCATTGGCATTCCCAGTTTGGTACCTCATTCCCCCTTCCGGAACAGGAGCCACCCATGTTACTTCCACAGGGTTGAAGCCCCTCAGTCCCGAGGAGCCCCCACCCATCCAAGAAACAGTTGAGACCACCCCTGCAAAGGAAGTTCCCATTGCAAAATCAGAGATCACAACTAGGAAAACTGAGAAGAGAGGAAAGAAGATAGTGACCCCCTCCATACAGCGGGAATCACTAGTCTGCGCCATATGTGACATAATAGGTCACCCTACATATATCTATCCAGATCTGGATGAATTAGAACCACTCCTTGGCTCCAAAATAAACATCACGATGCCTCGTCCCCGTAAAAAGGAACCTACCACCAAATTTAAAGGCAAAGCGCTGCATACCAATCATGCATGCGCTCTCTGTAGCAACTATGGGCATTATACCCACCATTTCCTAGATATTTTGTGGTATAGAGATGCCTTACATGTCATCGAGCAATCCTATCAAGAGGATCCCTCCATCCAGTCTATCAACGATGAACCTCATACCATCCTATACCCATAGGAGGAACGACAATCACCAGAAGGATAGCTATTTGTCCCTCCTCCCACCAAGCCACCATACACCACCCAGGGACAGGGGAACCTGGTTGCCTCATCCTCTTGAGTTATCACGTGTGTCAATTACTACAGATGGTTTGATCGAGTCTTTGACCTAAGGTCACCTAGGCATCAGTAATCTGTATTCGGGGAGTTATTGGGTAGTCGTCTACTGTAGATAGTTTGATACGAGTCTTTGACCCAAGATCACCTAGGTAGAATTAGCACCCATGATACTAAGAGAGTTACCAGGAAGATAGATTCCACAGATGTCTTGATTAGGTCTTTGACCCTAGATTTCCTAGGCAGTAGTAACAACCAGATAGGTAGATTCTGCAAACGGCTTGATTGGGTCTTTGACCCAAGATCACCTAGGCAGCAGTAGTAACATGCTCATCGATTCTGCAGACAGTTTGATCGACTATTTTCCCAATATCACCTACGCAACAACACCGCCATGCACATCGATTCTGCAGATGGTTCGATCGGGTCTTTGGCTTAAGGACACCTAGACAGTATTAATCAATACCCTGGATACTCATAATATTCTACTTAGAACGTATCATAACCTAGCTATTATGAAAGTCACCCCGGCACTCATATACCAACCAGGGACAAGGGAACTGATATCCCCCATTCCACGCACAGAATGGACCAATGGCACAACATAATGTACGGGTCAATCATGTGCAACCCTTCCTAGGCTCATCAACAACCATACAACCAGGATAATTATAAAAATCCTTCAAATGCTGCAAAAGGAAGCTGAGGAACAAACCAAAAGGGAGATCCTGGATAGGGACAGTAACCAACAACGCCCCCAATTTCAGTCTGGGGGAAACCCCAACTGAAATCAAAGCTAGGAGCCAAGTAACAACTCTCAAGGGAAAACTGGAGCTTAGAGTATCTGGTCACCAAACCGAAAGCAACACTGTGATCAACACTCCATAACAAATAGAGGCGATGCCACACATTTGCACTCCTGAAAAAATTAATTTTCCAGCGCAAGCAGGTATGCCCTCTCTCATCTTATTTTTTAAAAGCACATGACTTTCAATAATATTTGATAAAGAAGATGCTTTCACTTGGGGTAGTTGTTTTTGCAGGAAAATATTGCAAACCATCCACAACGTTATCTCCTGAAAGTCCCAGAGCAGGTATCATTCTACCCCCAGCATGATAGAGTCCCAGTCAACTATGCATATACTGACATCATTTCTCCATCAAAAATCAACCATAGGGTCCTCATATTTTCCCGTGTTTATCATCACCTTACCCTGCACATGGTAAACATCCTCATTGGTTGGTAGAGCCTCCCCTCCATGGCATTCGTCACCCATAGTAGACCATATCACAACAAAAGTGACGTGATGGCCATACCACTTTAGTCTGGGAAGCACCTCATGCCCATCCATTCAAAATGTATAAGGTCAAGTTTACCATACAAACTAAAACCCCCTTCCCAGATGACCAGGTTGTACAAGAAGATAAAGAGCGCACCACTGCGCTTCACATTTGGCCCACCATACCTCCACCAGAATAATCCCATCTACGATACTTTTTCATCCACTTCATCAACCCCACACATGAGACCAACCAATGGGACCCCCACCCTCAGCAAAACACCTTCCTCACACCATAAATTAGTGAAAATTTTCTTGTTTTGGGGCACCTGTCTCTGTTTTTTGTACAAACCAAACCCCATTATTTTATTCTTTTGGTAAGTGTACAAAGGCCACAAACGGTGCACTTCATCCCTCCACCCTCTCATTTCATTTTTCCCCCATGTCAGTAGTCCCTAATCACCCTTGGTCAGATTATTTCACCCCCATGCACAAACCATCACGACATTCATAGCCGGTTTACACCCGCCCTATAATTCCTACTGACTCCAGGGATTTCCCCTTTAGAAATAACTATGACTGCCACCAAGCTGCTTAAATATACTCCGACCTCAAGCCACTGAATTCCCATCATCAGTCTTTAATCACCACTCACCAACATGCCTATGTTAAACCCATCGCATCAAGTCCCCGGCCCCTCAGGTCGGCAACCCATGGTTCGATTGAGGCTTCCTTTTTGTCGACCTCGACACCTCTTTTCCAAAAAGGAAGCGGTACCTTTGATTACCCCTCTCCATACAAGGGGCAACCTCGAGTGGCACTATGGGAGACATCATTGTCCACAGATTTCATAGATCCTCCTGACATTTGACTACGACAAAAGCTTTCATTTAAAGATAGTATCGTACCTTACAACTGTTGGGTGTGGAGCCTGATTTTCATCTTGATTTAGAGATCCTTGTTTTAGCCAGATGTATACCCCAGGGAAATTGTACACCCTTGCAATGGGGGGGTGTGGGGGCGGACTTGTCCCCCCTACAGGGTTCGGGGGTGCTGACCCCCTGGCTGGGGGGTCCGGGGGCCAGTGGTCCCCCGGTAGGGGTTTCGGGGGCAGTGCCCCCAAAGCTAAAAACAAATGTAAAATTGCCTTGTAAAAGTATAGTAATTTCTAGTCAATCTGGGTCGTTCATTAGGCGAATGATCTGACGATAGAAGTTATGTTTAGTTTAGGGTTTTTTTCCCTAGAAGGCAACCCCTCGCTTTGTATGAGGGTATTGTATTGCGGTTGTGTATTGTATGAGTATTATCAGAGCGAGAAACAGATAGGGAGACTATGAGAGAGAATGGAGGATATTACAGTGGATCTGTTGTAGGTTGTGTCTCTTCATTTTGCTGGATAACAGAAAGGAAGGACTGGTTGTTCGGGGTGGACGTAGCCCAAACTAGGTGAATCACGTATATCTGTGTCTCTCTGGTTTTATGTGTTTTCTGTGCTTTTGTTTTCTGCATATTTTATGTGTTGCATTGATCTGTAATATATAATTTTCTAACAACTGGTATTAGAGTTGAAGGTCTATTTGGCTGATAAACTCGTAGGAAAAAAGGGTTCCTAGTTCGAGTGGGATCAATGGCAGAGGATGGTAAGTTTAGGGTCGAGAAATTTAACGACCAAAACTTCCCGCTGTGGAAGATGCAGATGGAAGATTATCTGTATCATAAATATCTATACCTACCATTGAGCGGAAAAATAAAGAAGTCGACAACTATGACAGACGCAGAAAGGGAGATTCTCGATAGAAATGCACTTGGAAAAGTACAGTTGTGCCTTGCGGCGTCGGTAGCCTTCAATATTTCGAAGGAAACAACAACATAGGGTTTGATTAAGGCATTGGCGAAACTATATGAAAAACCCTCAGCCTCAAACAAGGTATTTCTCATGAAACATTTATTTAATATGAAGATGTCGGAAGGTGGATCTATTGCAGACCATTTAAATGATTTTAATACAGTTACCAATTAGTTAAGTTCTGTAGGGGTAAAATTTGATGATGAAGTTAGGGCTATTTTATTTATGTGCTCATTGCTAGAAAGTTGGAACGGTTTAGTTATGGCCATTAGTAACTCTATCTCTGGATCTAGTACTTTAAAGTTTGATGATGTTTTCGGTGTTATCCTTAGCGAGGAAATGTGACAGAAAAGCTCTGGTAAGACATCGAGTAATGCTTTGAGTGCAGAATCTAGGGGAAGAAGAATGGAAAGAGGAAAGAGCTAAGGATATCATAGTAAATCAAGGAAAGGCAGATCCAAGTCCAGATCGATGATAGTGTGCTAGAAATGCAGAAAGAAAGGACACCTAAAGAAAGACTGTATATCTCGGAAGGGAAAAGAAGGAGACACATAGCAAGAAAATAATCATGAAGCAAACGTGACAGGTGATGTGTTACAAGATGCTTTTATTCTTTCTTTTGAAAATGTTACTGATTCTTGGGTGGTAGATTCAGGGGCCTCATTCCATGCCACACCTGATAAGAAATATTTTCATGACTATGTTCAAGGATATTTTGGAAAAGTTCGTTTGGGTGATGATAAACCCTGTAAAATTGTTGGAATGGGTAAAGTTCTTGTGAAACAACAGAATGGAAACCAATGGTTGTTAAAGGAGGTAAGGCATGTTCCAGATCTGAAGAAAAATCTGATTTCAACAGGGCAGTTAGGCAGTGAAGGTTGTGTGACAACTTTCACAGATAAGACTTGGAAGGTCACCAAAGGAGCCCTGGTAATAGCAAAAGGCGAAAAGGTTAGTACATTGTATTTATGCAATGGTATTTCTAACTTTGTTAATGCTTTAACTTCCAAAGGTGCAGATGCAGCATTATGGCATCATAGGCTCGAACACATGAGTGAGAAGGGGATGAAGATTCTTCACTCAAGAAATCTTTTGCCAGGTTTGAAGAATGTTGATTTGGATTTCTGTGAGAATTGCATTTATGGAAAACAGAAGAGAGTCAGATTTCTCAGAGTTGGGAAAGAAAAGAAGAGCGAAAAATTAGAGCTTGTGCATACAGATGTATGGGGACCTTCTCAGGTATCATCTCTCAGTGGCTCTCGTTATTATGTTACTTTTATTGATGATGCAACTAGAAAAATTTGGATTTATTGTATTCAGAATAAATCTGATGCATTTGATATTTTCAAGAAATGGAAAGCTTTGGTTGAGATTGAGACAGGAAAGAAATTGAAGTGTCTCAGATCAGAAAATGGAGGTAAATATTGCAACAAAGAGTTTGATAGGTACTGTTCAGAGCATGGAATTCACAGAGAGAAGACAGTTCCAAGAACACCACAAGAAAATGGTGTGTCAGAAAGGATGAATGGAACAATCATGGAGCGTGCAAGGTGCATGAGATTGCATGCAGGATTTCCTTTACAATTTTTGGCAGATGTTGTATATGCAGTTATTTATCTAATAAATAAGGGGCCTTCAAGTTCCTTGGATGGTGGTATTCTAGAGGAAGCATGGACAAGTAAAAAGGTAAACTACTCTTTTTTAAAGCCTTTTGGTTGTGAGGCCTTTGTCCATATTAATAAAGAAAACAGAACAAAACTTGAGGCAAAATCAAAGAAATGTACTTTTATTGGATATGGTGTTAATGATTTTGGTCATCGCTTATATGATTATGAAAATCACAAAATCATTAGGAGCAGAGATGTAATATTCAATGAAAAGGTCTTGTATAAGAATCAGTTGCAGGAAAAGAAACAGAAAAAGGAAAACAAAGAATATGCAGTTCTTGATGAAATCACAGAAAAAGTAAAGGTGCCTGAAAATAATAATAATCAACAGCCACAACAACAGCAACCACCACAACAACAACAGGCACCTCAAACACATGAAAGTGGTGTCACAAGATATACCAGGATAAGTAGACCCCCTGGACGATACTCTCATTCATTATATTATTTATTGTTGACTAATTCTAGTGAACCCAAATGTTATGAAGAAGCAATGCCGGTTGAAAGCAGGAAGAAGTGGGAGCTAGCCATGGAAGAAGAGATGGAATCCTTAATGCATAACCAAACTTGGGACTTAGTTAGGTTACCTGCAGGTAAAACTACATTGCAGAATAAATGGGTTTAAAGACTGAAGTAAGAAGATGGAGGAAAATAGAGGTACAAAGCTAGACTTGTGGTGAAGGGGTTTGCACAAAAGAAAGGTATTGATTTTGATGAAATATTTTCTCCTGATGTTAAGATGACTTCAATTAGAACTATTTTAAGTCTTGTAGCAGCGGAAGATTTATATCTTGAACAGTTAGATGTAAAGACAACATTTCTCCATGGAGATTTGGAGGAAGAGATATATATGGAGCAACCAGAAGGATATGAGGTCAAAGGGAAAGAAAAATTAGTGTGCAGGTTAAAGAAGAGCTTGTATGGATTAAAACAGGCTCCAAGGCAGTGGTATCTAAAATTTGACAGGTTTATGTTTGAACAAGGTTATACTAGATGTCACTCTGATCATTGTGTTTATCTGAAAAGGCAAAATGATGGCAGCTATATTATACTGTTATTGTATGTAGATGACATGCTTGTTGCAGGGTCTAACATGCAGGAAATAAATGTGCTCAAAAGAAAATTGGGAAATTCATTTGCAATGAAGGATTTGGGAGCTGCAAAACAAATCCTTGGTATGAGGATAACTAGAGACAGGAAAAATCACAAATTAACACTGTCTCAGAATGAGTACATAGAAAAGGTGTTGAAAAGATTTAATATGCAGAATGCAAAACCAGTTAGTACACCTTTTGCTAGCCATTTCAAACTTATTAAGGAGATGTGCCCCAAGACCCAAGAAGAAATGGACTATATGTCTAAAGTTCCATATGCATCAGCAGTTGGAAGCTTAATGTATGCAATGGTTTGCACAAGGCCTGATATTGCACATGCAGTGGGAGTTGTAAGAAGGTACATGAACAATCCAGGAAAAGAACATTGGATGGTAGTAAAATGGATTCTCAGATATTTGAGAGGTACCACAAATCAAGCATTATGCTTTGGTGGTTCAAACATTGCTCTACATGGATATGTTGATGCATATATGGCAGGTGACAGAGATAACAGGAGGAGCACTACAGGATATGTATTTACTGTAGGTGGAACAGCTGTCAGTTGGGTTTCAAAAATCCAAAGTGTTGTTGCACTTTCAACAACAGAAGCAGAGTATGTTGCTGCTACAGAGGCTAGTAAAGAAATGATTTGGTTACAAAGGTTTATGGATGAATTGGGTAAGAATCATGATATGGGCACATTATACAGTGATAGCCAAAGTTCCATTCATCTTGCAAAGAACTCAACATTTCATTCTAGGACTAAACACATATAGCTCAAGTACCATTTCATACGGTCAGTATTGGAATATGGATAGTTGAAGCTGGAAAAGATACACACTAGCCAAAATCCTGTAGATATGCTAACAAAAGTTGTAACCAGGGAGAAACTGAGAATATGCTCAGCTTCAATTGGTCCTCAAGGATGACGATAAAGATGAGAAATAGCCAGGTCCAAAGAGGAGTCATTTTCCAGAAAATGAAGCAATGGTGGAGTTGCTACAATCAATCTCCAAGTGGGATATTGTTGGGTGTGGAGCTTGATTTTCATCCTGATTCAGAGATCCTTGTTTTAGCCGGATGTATACCCTAGGAGAACTATACACCCTGCAACGGGGGGGGGGGGGGTGGACTTGTCCCCCCTGAAGGGTATAGGGGAGCTAACCCCCCGGCTGGGGGGTCCGGGGGCGAGCGGTCCCCCGACGGGGGTTTCGGGGGCAGCACCCCCGAAGCTAAAAACAGATGTAAAATTGCCTTGTAAAAGTATAGTAATTTCTAGTCAATCTGGGTCGTTCATTAGGTGGATGATCTGACGGTAGAACTTATGTTTAGTTTAGGGTTTTCTGCCCTAGAAGGAAACCCCTCGCTTTGTATGAGGGTATTGTATTGCGAATATGTATTTTATGAGTATTCTCAAAGCGAGAAACAGATAGGGAGACTGTGAGAGAGAACAGAGGACATTACAGCAGATTTGTTGTAGGTTGTGTCTCTTCATTTTGCTGGATAATAGAAAGGAAGGACTGGCTGTTCGGGGTGGACGTAGCCCAAACTGGGTGAACCACATATATCTGTGTCTCTCTCGTTTTATGTGTTTTCTGTGCTTGTGTTTTCCGCATATTTTATGTGTTGCATTTCTCTGTCATATATAATTTTCTAACAACAACCATTTCACTTTGATCAGATCCGTCGAAGACTCGTGCCTCCATAAGCGTCTCTGTCAACAATGCTTACACGAGAAGGTCCCTTCCAGCACCTATGCGTACATTGCGCATCTATATGCCATACCAAGTTTATGCATATGGGTACCACATTCCACCTATTGTCAAAGAAAAAACTCCCCTGAGGGCGTCAGTAGTCGTCGTCGACAACCGCCAAAATCACTACCATAGTAGTGACACATACAGAACATATACATGTCAATTTTGTTTACCTAGCCATAACATCACAAGCATGGGACATGTCCACCTCGTTGAAAATTTGTATATGAATTGTAAATTGTATTTGCTTGCAGGGATCCCTTAGACATGTTCATTCTTGGAAACAGTGCAGGGTGTTTTCAATCCCAAGGCTTAACGCAGGTCTCTCTCTGTCTCTACGCACAATACAGAAAAGAAACTATATTGTATTTCGGCTATACATTCCTTCCTAGACCTCACACATTAGGGGGAAATTGTTAACATTGGAAAATCGTACAGCATAAGATGACATTAATTAATTTCAAGCCAAAGGATTTATAGGGTTGGAAGACATTACAAGATCCGGAAAGTATTTAAAAATCTCAAAGGTTTGAATAAAATCAAATTTGAACTAGTCTTAAATGTTGATTGTGTGCATTATCCTTCGAGAAGAGCACCTTTTGCGTGCCTTTTGGCCCGATAAGCACGCATTCCTAAGAGTGGTGAAATGTCACTATCCGGGACCACATAAAGCAAAGGACAAGTTACTCCTTACTTGAAGCCGCCTAAGGACAGCCACCAACGCCTCCTTAGACACTATGTGAGCACACAATGGAATATTTAGAGCACACAAAGGAATCATACCTCTCCCTTGGGTCACCATCCACAATGTACCAAGGGAGGGAAGGAGGATTTGAAATCCCCTATATAAAGCCACCATGAGATGAAGAATATGCGATCACATTGTTATGCTGGCTAGAATTGCCCAAGCAATACCAGCAATGTGTGACCCGGAGTTGAAGACAAAGAGGACTCACTTGTTGGCCACCCAACAAGCTCAGTTCACATAGTAGAGAGAGAGGGAGACTGCACCAAGGCAAGCTTGGGATAAACACATCCTTGCATTGGGACCTAGAACCATTGTTTAGGGGCCCTTTGGAAAGAGGGTAAATTAATTCTCTCCTTACTACCAACACTCAATAAGAGGGGCCTAGAGCCATTGTTTGCATTACTGTGTCATTTTACTCGTTTAGAGCTTCTATTTATTTATGCTTAGTTTAGTTTAGTTTTTAGATTAAATTTACATGCTTCTTGCTTCCATATAGTATGCTTATTTACTCCACTTCTTTCTGCCTGTTACCAATAGTTAAAAGGGGTAAACCACACCCCTTAAACTGGTTTGATTTTGTACATACGTGCACTGATTACACCACAACAATATCCACTTTTTATTTCAAGTCATCTAGGTCATTTCATGCTTGGTTAATTTTTACTAAGTGTTCAAGATTGCTTCGGAAAAACCCTACGTGTTAATACTCTTATCTCACAATCCTAGGGAAAATTTCCTTCATGGCACACTTCTCTTCCACAAACCTAGCACACTTTAAAAACACAAGCCAATGCAATTTTCAGAAGAAACTCCCTTGAATCTTCAAACACCAGTAAATCCCCCTTGTCGCATGAACATGCACTAGGAACACTTCCTTAATCTAGTGCTAGTGCACTGTCTAGTGGCATTCGACACTCCTTATCACAAAGATCTGCGCTAGGCGCACTTCTAACTTCCACAGTAGTTGCACGTGTGGATTTTCCTATATAAAGAGCTCAGCTCCAAGAGCTCATTACATACTCATCTCTCTCATCAGAGCTCTATGCATTTTTGGAGCACAAGGATAGCTTCTCACCCTTGGTCGCACATGCACTATCCTCCAGGTAAGTCCCTCCTCTGTTGCGCTTAGAGATTATGATTACTATGTTGTCATTTAAGTTCTTCCATGTTGGTTTTTAATTTCCATTCACATTCCTAGACTGTTGGTATTCCTATCATATGTTATTTGTATATAGATGTGCACGTATGTTGAGTCTCATTCGATTATTATGTGCTCTATTTCTTTCCTTTCATTCCTAACTTAGCCGATTTTGATTAATTTCTTGTCATCATACCTTACACCAACTCTAAACACATGGACCCTTCAATCTAAGTATCAGTGCATTTCTCTCTCTTAGTTGGTGGAATAGTCAAATAATTGTCTCCAACAGTCGAGATTTGTGCCCATCACAAGGTTATCCTTTCCTCATTGGAATGTAGTGCACTTCTATAACCTAGTATCAACGCCCTTGCTCTGTGAAAATGCGCCATGTTCCCATCCTCACCTTGAGTAGTGCATTGCACACTTCCATTGGAAAAGCATGCCAAACCTTGGCCCTTGTAAATGCGCCATGCACCTAACCTATGAACCCTCTCTCAGTGTTGGTGCACTGCACTTTCTTAGTGCCTAGGCCTTTAACATCTACCTATAGATCTTGCATCGTGCACCAAGGCTAAGCTCTCCTAATAGTGCTAGTGCATTGATCTCTCTTAGTGACTTGTCCAATCAATCTTGCCTCTAGCTTGTGTGATTGCACCCAAAGCCAACATATTTTCCCCTCACAATTGATATTTTTCATAAGTAAACAAGGTAGAGTAGGTGTTTCTATGAGACTTATTGTGTGCTTTTCCTTGAGTGAATTTTAGTTTCTAGGCACTGCAGATTGGAAGACTATCAATCTATCATCTTCTACTGACATCGTGCCTCCAATTAAACACAAAGTACCAACAAGATAGGCCACTAAAATAAATATTGAAGGTGTTGTGGACAATCTAAAAACCAAATAACCGATCCTAATAGACACAAGGCACCTCATAGAAAAGTATACCACCCTGACATGGAAGATAATATTCAAATAATTCATCAAGAAGGAGTTCCCAGAATATATATAGAACAATGAAGTGTATATTAATGTTAAAAGGTTTGGATTCTATAGGGTTTCTATCCAATATCCAACTTTACCCTGTGCATAGATAATCAGGTGGATATTGTAGCATATTGATCTTAAAATCATTCCTCAAAAGTGAAAATGGACAAGATCTTATCACATAACATCGCCATGACCTTCATTCATATTACAAGATTTAAAATTTGGAGGAATATTTGAATTCAAAATTCTATGTTTCTTTCTCTCTTTAGTACACGCGAAGGACATTCTCAAGTCTACTTGGTGGTAAGATATGAGCAAGTTTCATCGGAAGCCTAATGGGATTTACAAAAATAACTAATTGAAGAAAGTATAACAATATATAATGGACATGTGTTGCATCTTTTAGAGGCATGAAAACACATAATTCTTTGAATAAATATGGGTTTATATGGTCTACCCATGTGCTTATGAGGGAAAACATTTCGATTGGTTTTACCCGATAGCCCAAAAATTGCAGAAAAGTGTTACAAATGTGAAAAATGTCTTGTAAGGCAAGCAACCAAAGTTTTACATGTCATTATACTTGCTAGATAAGATTTGTGCCAAGAATGAATTCCTAGGTTTGGAATTGAAGTGGACCAAATAGAAACCTCATGTCCATATACTGCAAGATATTCTCATAAACTAGCTACAGGGGGATGTATGTGAACATAACTAAGTAGTTCATTGCAGTGTTATATTAGATGATATTTGGAGTTGAGGCATATTGCATGACTAATAAGGCCAGGGAAGTTGTAGCTAAAGTTGCAGATTGGTTCACATCTTCTCAGGGTACATTCATCAGGGTGTTCGAAGGTTATAAGGGTCCACATCATATTCTGAAGTTTGTAACAGTTAAAGTGGTCATGCAAGAGGTTGGTTACCATATCTACTAAGGATTGTCTCAACAATTGCAGAGGTCGTAGAAGTCACCATGGCCTATTTTTCCTTTACAAATAGGGTCATATGAACTCAAGAATTTATAGGTAGCAGAGGATGAAATTGAAGAAATTAATCGGCTGATATTCGGTGAGATGAGTTTTCACCGATACGACCCTAGAAGTATATGAAAGAAAAAATATTCAAAGCTGAGGTATATGTGTCCATATGCTTATGTCTCTTAGGAGGATGAAGAAAATATCAAGAACTTCTATTATGCCTCTGCAACAGTTGGACTAGGTGAAGAAGCAAGCCCTTATAATATAATACATGTGAAAAATACACAACAAGAAGGGACCCAAAAAGGAATGGACAATGAGGATAATATAAAGTTGAGGAGGAACTATTAACAAGATTCTGAGGAGGATAGGAGTAAGAAGTTTAAAGTTGATCTGAACATTAAAGGGGCAATTGAGGTGAAAAGGAAAATAAAAGAACTTGAAGAGGATAGGAAAAAGAGATAAGAAGAAGAGCGCAAATAGAAAGAAGAGAAGGAGAAAAAGAAACCAAAGTATACACATAAGAAAAAAGAGGAACAAAATGGAAGGAAAAAGGAGGAAGCCCTGAAGAGAAAACAAGATGAAGCTCATAGAAAACACAAGGAAGAAGAAGACAAACGAAGATTACAAGTCAAAGAAGAGAACATGAAGAAACCTGAAGAGGAATTTTTAAATAATTTAGAGTAATATTGATCCGGATTGGATCTTTATATTTTTTATCACCCATATCTATTATTTCATAGTGAAAAAAGTGGAGAAATTAGCGCACAACATTGTTTTTACCAGTGACACCTAGTTTGGAAAAACAAAGTCTGAAACCTTTTGAGAGCGTTTTTAGGCATTAAACGAATATTTTTGGGGGTAAAACCTTTTTGATTTAGCATTGCACCATTTCATTATATTATGCATATAGATACCTTTCCAACGACGTAATAATCACGTCAATTAGAGTCTGTATGCGAAAGTTATGCAACTCAGAAGTTGACCTTCCTGTTTTCACCACCATAATTCGAGAGGATGCCACGTCAGCCCCCAATATTCATGGAAAAGAGGCTATCCACGTGATTATTATGTAGAATACTCTAGAAGAGTCTATATTGTAACTTTGGTTAAGAGTTTAGGTAGTCAAACCTAACCACTAGTAGGCTATTGGGATGTGTTATAATTGGACCACTATGAGGAAAAGGGATTCCATTTTTTTGAGTGCATTTGTTCCATAGCTGAGAAAAAATATCCAAGAGGGATAGGAGTTAGAGTAGAAAGAGAGCCACAAGACATACTTCTTTGTACTCGCAAACATATTTCCATTCAGAGAAAAAGAGCATAGCGACCTCACCTTCCAGCTTGGTTTTTCTCCCTAAAGGGTTTCCAAAAGCATATATTGTGTTAAATGTGTGTGTGATATTTTTATTTTATCGTTCTCTATTTTCTGAATAATTTTAATTCGCATGCATGAACTATTAACAATAAAATCTACAAATTCAAAATCTAATAAAAATGTAATAGTGTAGAATTTCATATTTTAAATATAATATTATCAGATCTATTGTGAGGAACTGCCCAGTGGAATACCCATGAAATTTTACGGATCATATTTATATTAGAGCAGATTTATTTGGTTGTATTGTGGAGATTTGTAGGGATCTAGATCGGCTGGGCCAAAAGTCATAAAACCCTAATCATGGCCAACGAATCTATAAATAACCCTTGTGATCATGTAAAGGAGAGTTTTTCATGGCTGGAATAATAATTCATTGATATAAATCATAATTTAAATATCCTCATGGTGGCCCTGAGTAATAAGCTTGGGATATTTAGAGAATATGAGGGCTCAAATGCACATGGAAAATTAGAAGGGGGATGAATGTATTGGGAATAAACGAAGAATTAACAAAAGAAAGAACTCGAAAAAGATCAACTTAGTTCAAGTTCTATGAATCAATCACAACCCCTATTTAAGATGGAAGAAAAGGTCAATATCAATTTGTACCATGGCAAGATTGATGCTTTGAAGCTGAATCATTGGTTGCAGTAAATGGAAGTGTATTTCAACATCCACCAAATTGAGGAAGAACAAAAGATTTCATTTGCATGAATAAATATAGAGGTCCATTCCCTGACATGGTGGGAGATCCACACAAAGACCCTGAGGTTGGAGGGAGAGCCTCTAGTGACTAAGTGGGAGTATTTTAAAACCCTCATTAATTCAAATTTTTACCCTATTGGGTACATAGAGGACCGATGGATCCGACGACACTACGTCAAGAAAAATCGAGGGAAAAGCATGCAAGAGTACACCATAGAGTTCAGAAAGGTGACCATAATGTTGGGCATCTCCCTAAAGAACCCAAATGTACTCCTCAAGTATTTTGGGGGTCTACACCGCCATCTACAAGAGAGTGATGTTGTCCAAGCCCAAAACAGTGGATGAGGCTTGTGTATAGGCACAATACCTAGAGAATATGTGCCTGAAGAGAGTGAAAACAATTGGATCGAATAAAAAGGAGAAATAGGATGCTTCTAAGGAGGGGAAGAAGAAAAAAAAAGGGGGGAAAGATAAAATACAACAACCACAACACACTAGCGCAAATATCCCAACAACCACTACAATCACTACAACATTAATAACCATACATAGGAGAAGTGTTGGATGTTTCATCCAGAGCTAAACCCAAAGAACAAAAATAAAGGTAATAAGAAGAAGAATATCATGTTCATTGAGTCTATCAACCAAGTTGAAATCATCTCAAACGTGGATGAGAATATTATATGTATGTCAGTGCAAAAGGAGGTGAATCTTTGTAGCCTTAAATAACTAAAAGATAAAGAAATGTCCAAACTCTTCCATATAAAGATACAAGTAAAGAAGACAAAGATTGATGTTTTGTTTGACTCAAGATCACATGAAAATCTCATTACAACATAATTGGTCAAGAAGTTGGGGTCAGAAGTTCGTGATCATCAAAATCCATATCCAATGGGATGGGTAAATAAGGATGAAAAGTTGAAGGTAACAAAATAGTGCAAAATTAGATCTTCCATTAGTGCTGATTTTATTGATGAAGTAAAACTAGATGTGGTTCCCCTTGATGTATGTGGATTCACATTTGGGTCCCTACATGTACATGCGAGATGAAATATTCATGCAGAGAGAAAACCAATATCGTCCCGTCAAGGATGGAAAATCGTTCTCCATCAACGCGCACAAGGGAAAGTCAAAAATATCATTGGTAAGTTCCAATCAAGCTAAGAAATTGATCAGTTCTAGAAAGATGTTTTATTGTTTTTAAGAGAAAATCCGTCTGTAAAAGAGTTAGTAAGAGGAAAGTCATCTCTGGAGGGGTGTAATAAAAAACATAAACAACACCTAGAAGAGTTTCTATAGGAATATAGGGATGTGTTCCGACAGTGTAAAGGGTTACCACCTAAGAGGGAATTGGAGCACGAGATCCTATTATTGTCGGACTCCCTATTTCCAAATATTGGGCTATACAAGTAGTCTATTATAGAAGAAAGTGAGGTGAAGAAACATTTACAATAGATACTAGAACATGGTGTCATTTGACCGAGTACGTCACCATGTGGGTCACCCATCATCATTTATGCCAAATAAAGACGAGACTTCATAGGTGTGAATAGATTACAGGGCATTGAACAAAATCACACTCAAGAACAGATACCCCCTACCCAAGATAGATGATATGTTGGATAAATTGCAGCAACCAAAGTATTTCACCAAGATGGACTTAAAGTCTAGATATCACTAGGTTCAAGTCAAAGAAGAAGATACCTAGAAGACCACCTTCAGAACCAGGCAAGGTTTCAATCAGTGGTTAGTCATGCCATTTGGCCCATGTAATGAACCAACTACATTTATGATACTAATGAATGATGCACTACACCATTTTATAAATCCATTTTTTACTGTCCACTTGGATGATATAATACTAAAAAATGCTACCTAGGAAGATCACATATCACATTGGACATAGGTGTTGGAGACATTAAAGAAGCACCAACTGTTATCGAATCTCAAGAAGTGTGAGTTTGCATAGCAATCTTTGGTGTGTATGGGGTATGTGATAGGTGGAGAAGAGTTGAATATATATCCTAACAAGATAGAGGCCATCATGAAATGGCTGGTGCCTACTAATGTTTTTTATGTCAGGATTTTCATTAGGGATTCACAATACCTAATGAAATTCATAGCCTCAATTTCAACAGTAGCAACATCATTCCAAGCCATAAAAACAAGTGGCAATACTTTCCAGTGGGGAAAAGGTCAACGAAGGGCTTTTGAGGAGCTAAAGAAGAACATCAGTCAAGCACTAGTTCTGGTATTACCAAACTTGCAACAACCTTTTGAAGTGGATATAGATGCAAGTGGGTATGTTATGTGAGTGGAATTGATGTAGGGAGGAAGGTTTGTATCCTACCATTATGAAGTATTTCATGGGGAAAATAGAAAATAATACACACAAGTCACCATAACCTCTATGCCCTACCTATGACAAGAAGCTCTATGCCCTGGTGCAAGCTATGAAAAAGTGGAAGCACTTTCTGATGGGAAAGGAGGCAATAATCCACACAAATCACCAGCCACTATAAGCTATAGAAAACCAAGCATTACAAGTGGATGGGGTTTCTATAAAAGTTTCATTTGGTGATCATGTATAAGAATGACAGCAAAAACAAGTTGGATGATATGCTTTCAAGGCCACCCACACCAAAGATCACAACTTTGGGAACTCTTATGCACATGTATCCATTCACCCATGATGCATAAAGAGAGGCATATTCAGAGGAAAAGGACTTCAAGGAGGTGTTTCATCAGTTGCAGAGTTAGAGTCATGTGCATGATGGCGAAAACATTTTTGACTACCATCTCCAAGATGGGTTACTCTACATGTTGGATAAGTTATGTGTTCCTAAAGGTGAGCGATTACAACTGATTAGAGAGCTCACGCCTCCAAGTTTGCAGGGAAATTTGGTGTAGGGAATACTATGACCAACTTGTAGAGGTATGTGTATTGGCCCAATATGCAAGAGAAGGTAGCTAGGTTCATAAGAGGATGCATGCTTTGTTGTACCAACAAGCTTAGAAACAAAAAACATGGTCTATATCATCCCTTTCCTGTACCCACACTTCTCCGGAAAATAATTTCCATGGAATTTGTGGGACGTTTATCAACAACCAAAAAGGAAAATGAATACCTATTTGGGATAATGACAAGTTCAACAAGATTTGTGGTCTGATGGTTGAGAAATCTAGGGAAGAGAGATTAAGTGATTTATCTTCAATTAGTAACTGCTTGTGAGTGCTTTTTACTTTCTTATATTTGGATCTTATTTTACTTAAGTTATTAGTTTTATTCTTCATCAAACAACTACCAATGCATGAACATAAATAGACAAGAGACACAAAATGTACGCAATCATATAGGGCCAAAACCTCTCACTTTTTGAGAGGAAAACCCTCACAAATTCTTCTTATAGAGATTCCAATTAACAAATACCAAGACCATGACCCTTGACTGATTTTCCACTCCAAGACAAAGACACAAGTTCTCTTGATAGACAACTTTTTTCTCCTTTCCTCTTCTATACTCCTCTTACACTTCAATTCGTACTTTCTTGTACTTTCTTTCATTGTGTTAGCACCAAAATGTGTTATTATTGTGACATCTCTGAACAACGATCAATATATTATTGTGGTAGCACCGAGACTTTCTCCTGAGATAGCATCGGGACTTCCTCCCTAAGACAACACTAATACCTTGACCTTGAGATATCACCAATACCTTAACTATGAGATAACACCGACATCTAGACTATGAGATATCACCAAAATTCTTAATGTGAAATAGCACTAAAATTCTAACTGTGAGATACTGAAATTCTAACTGTGAAATAGCACCAAAATTTTGTTTGTGAGATAGAACCGAAAATTTGAAATCCTTATCTGAAATTCTGTCGCTGTATACCGAATTTATCTTCTGAAATTATGTGAGCTATATCACAGAGATTATCAAGGGTATGTAATTGTTTTATGATGAATAATAAATGTAAGAAAATATCAATCGCAAAAAATTCATAAGAAACAATTATCGATTAGAGAACTCTTTAAAAATCAACATGCTATCAGAGCGATGGTGAAAGAGTAGCCCTGAAGAAGAATTTATTCTTGTATCTAGCCCTAGAGTCCCTAGTTCAAGATCTATTCTCAGAAGGAGATTCAATTAGTATAAGATGATCAATCTAAAAAATCATAAGAGATATATTCAAAATTATACCAGAATTTGTTTACATGACAAGGATAAATCACCACTATGTTAAGAGGACTTGCTTGGTTACATGGAGGCTGAAAAAGGGATACCTCAAGGCTCAGGACCAAATCTCAGATAGGCCAAAGTCTTATTTTTGTAATGTTACCTAATACCAAATCTCAATAGGCTTGTTATGAAAGGATCCTTATTTGCATGAAGGATAATGTCATTTATTTATCTTAAAAAAACCAAAGAACTGAGATCTTGTAGAGGATGAAATAATCCCTATACCTAGCCTCAAGACCTCTTACAGTGAATGATAAATATCAGGAGATATGAAATATCCTAGACAATGATTAAGAATTTGTCTAAGCCGATGTAAAAGTTAGTCTACATTTTGTTTTACAACATACCTTGTTCAATGAAGAAAAGTCATGAATCATTGGTTATTCATGTTCTAGAATCATCATGAACATAATCTAAGTCTTTGTGTCTAAGACTAAGAACTTTAAGGCATGGTCTCAGTCCATCCTTTAATATGTAGATACTTCATGGTCTCGACAAAAGGAAGTTTGTCTAAAATTGACACTCATTGAATCAAGATTCAAAGCCTATGATTGGATCTATGATTAGAATTTAGAATGAATTCCTATCGAAAATTTGTGCTTTTCTTAGGATGAAAAGGAGACCAATTAAACCTTACCCGAAGGAACAAATTCTTTTCCATGTAAGGAAGACAATCCCTTGGAAGGAGACCTAACAAACTTCAGATTAGACCTACTGTGGAAATGGTTCACTCAAGTTATGTGGTAAGACCGAACCTCAGGAGTCTGAAATGTGTTTCTTGTGATTAAAGCCTATTATGTTTGTGTACACGTTGGAAAAGGCACTAAAACATTTTCATCTCAGAAAGGAGTTTCTCTCAAATATTTGAAATACCATTGGCATTTCACTCCTAGCTTATGCAAAGCATATTACAATGTAAAATGTTTGAGAACTTAAGTGTTAAGGTTAATGTCTCCTAGAACCTCTAAAATGCGAGGTATTTATCATTACTACAACCTTGTTTAAAGTTCTCTTAGGAGCTATGTCAGCGAAGACAAAATATGAAGACTTTCATCATGTACTAGTATGCCTTGTTCAAAGCAATGTGTCAATGTCCCGAAAATTCCACCTTATAAAATCGGATGCATTATATGAAGATATTGAGGACAATAATGTGTACATCTACTGATGATTGGTATGGTATATTCAAGTATGGTATGAGTCGTGTATAAAGTGCTGAAAATGTAAAGTCTAGATGTTGAGGCTAGAAATATTACAAAGCATTAACATTTGTTTCCATGGAATTTTTTATTGCACATCAAGGGAAGATGATTCACTATCACTAAGAATGCCATTGTAGAAATCTCATTCACAATAGAAAATAGGTTGAGCTCGTCTTTAAGATTAATGTTTGAAGTCATCTCAAGGAAGATGTCTAATTTGGAGAACTTAACGTGCTTATGCCACTTGGGTTGAAAGGCTCGAATTAAATAGTTGAATTTCTAATGTTGAGGAACTAATCAAGTATGATTGGAAAATAAGTATTAAATGTTGACTATAATGCCCAACCCTAAATCTATTGAAATGAAGATGATGCTACAACAAGTTTGAAGAAACCAAGTTACTTGTTTTGAAATATCCAAGGATAATAATTTGAAAATACCTACTTGATTAATTGATGACAGTGATAGATTTCATCAAATGTAAAGGGCTTATCAATACGAGGGTTTTGTAAACCTAGTAAGAAAAAGGGACTTGGACAAGAAAACCCTAGGATTGGAAGTTTCCGCTAAAAGAATAAACCCTAGATCATGCAAGGAAGGAATCATATTGATGATGAGGATGTGGTTGATATGAAAAATTCGGATGCAAGAAGGTCGAAGATCAAGAGGAAGCTAGTATTCTCCTCAAAAGATACGTATTTTATAGCTCTCTTCGTTAATCAATGTTGGAAATAGTAAGAGGGGGGTGAATCCGTATTTCACTCTTTTTACACAATTGGTTAGATTCCTTTAAACATTTAGAGCATCCAAACAAAACATGAAAAAACATCACAAGGATATTTTCTCTCAACAAATCTTCGTTATGTGTAATTACATTCTCTCAACAAAGCTTTATTATGATGGTTACATACAAGTTTACCAGTTGAAGTAAGAGAAGTACAAAAATCCCCAAGGATTTTACTAGCAAGGGATGGAAGGAAGCTAATGATCCCTAAATAAATTTTGGCTCCCATACCAGGGACAATGACCCAACTATAATATGCTCCTCATTTGTTATTGTTACAAGTTATTGTCTCTGTTGTTGCACTATACTGCTACCACTATCTAGTGCCACTCATCCTGCCACTATTGCTAACTGTATATTCTATAAAAAAGTCAAAAATTGAACCCAAACGCCTTAACTGATGTAGCATGAAACCCTTAAACATCCTTGTCCTTACTTAGCACTGAAGATAGATGGTCTCTGAAGTGAAGATCGAAATGGAACTCCAATTCACTACCATTGTCATTGTCACACAACATATATACCTATGTTAAAGTAGCATTTTTATGAGAGCAATTATCACTTTCAAGAAACTAAGTAATCCTCTGCTCAAATCATATCATCTTTCCTGCATTAACCCTGCAACTTCTAACATTTATCAACTACCCACACAATTAACAATTTAACTAGTATTTTGGCCTGTAAGAACCCTAGCAATAGACTGCACTTTAAACCCTGACTTTAATCATATCATCCTCTGTTGTTGACCATATTCATGCTTACTAACATTACAACACTACTCAAGTTGAACATACTATCAAGCATCCAACCATATATGTTTAGCAATGGCACACCACTGCTTCATTTGAAATGTTGCACCAACATGTGTATTATGAATATTATGGAACTCTAACAATCTTATATTTCAATCATCTAAACCTTAAGCAGTTAATGCCACTATCAAATATTTGGTGCAGTGTGACAAACACATCATGACTAATCCTAACATTGATTAAGCCTTTCACATTATTTTTCCTCTATTCTCAACAAAAACATTGCTTAGCAACGCATATACATATGTGAATTGTTGTGATATTGTTTAATATTCAACTACATAGTCAGCTACAAAAACATACCCATTAATATATGCATATCTTGAAGCATGCTTACAATGATGTGCCATAATAGCATATATGTAGTAGTTATATTTAGACTTCAAACATAAACTTCTACAAGTTCATCAATGCGTCCTTCACCTCTGAATCCTCAATGTGTATAGGCCTATTGTCTAACAATTAAAATTATAGTGGTCATCTTATATAAGAATATTAGTCAGCTAGGGTGTTCTTTGGAGAGATGGTACATTGAAAAGAGATAGATCAGTTACAAAACCTGTGCAAGTTTTGACCATCACAAAACCAACGATTTAGACAAGGCTTCTTTCTTCAGAACCACGTTAGTGTATTCCTTAAGAACTACTCAGAGGTGCTTCACATAATTACTACTTCATATCATAGCCGAGCAACGGATTGTTCCATCTGCAATGGTGTTCAAACTTTTTGATCTTTCATAGTTGAGCTTCTTTTAATGCATGTTATACCTCATGAGGACGTAAATCACTTTTCAAATAATCTTCAAAGAGATGGAGAAACTCAAAATGTAACGTCCCTTGGAATCACCTATACACGAAATCCCTTAAAATATACAGCGTCGCAGGCTTAAGCAATTCCAGAAGCTGTGTGAATTAGGCCATAACAAAAACTCTCAGAGTCAATCTTCAAATAGGCCGTATGGCCACAAAATGCAAGTTCTCCTTAACTCACACAAAAAGGCTGCTTCAGATCTACTTGAATATGCCAAGCCGAATCTTCAGAAGGCAATTTCATAAGATGCCCTTCTTTTGATCTGCGCTCAATCCATGGGCTGGAGGACTAATGAATCTTCCTTCCAATATTCTGCAGAAACATAAGATTAAACCCCAACGATTTAAAAAAATAGGATATGCCAGACTTACTTCAAGATCTGTTTTTAAAGGTCCAACAAAACCCATGGATAAAACTTTTTGCTACAAATGATGCCCACTCTCGGATATGTTTAGGTGTCAAAGATAAAAAAAACTGAAGGTACAAGGATTCGAAGATTTTTTGGAATCAAAATCTGTGAATGATGCAAAGAGAATTTCAGAATCAAATGATCTCCTTGATCCAAAAGCAATCTGAAAAAAAAAAAATCCTTCTTCGAACTTCTTCAAAATGGATGCTAACATGCAGAGCATATCTCCTTTTAAAGTCCATTCAACAAACATACGTTAGGAGAGATGTCCAGAAGGTTAGCCAACTTCCAGTTTGGATGAGAAATTGAAATTTTAAATTTCAATTTTAATGGACCCTAAAATTCCTTTGTATAATGGAGGGATATTTAAAATTTAAATTTCAAATATTTGAGCCTAAAATTCCTTCACAATTTTTCCTTGAGAATAACAATCCCCTCAAGATATTTGCCATAATAAACTTAATTTAATTCTTAATGAGCCTTATGCATTGAACATTATCTTGACCAAAGAAATGCTACCACATCATCATCCTTGGGATTTCTGATTACAATATGGGGTTAGCGTTTTTAACTAGACATATCTCTCAAATTGTGAGACCCACAAAGCACTCTATATCAATAAAATCGGCATGACGAAGAGAATCCAATGATGTTGGTCTTTGAGGAAAATTCATTGGCCTGCTTCTTTAAAATATTTAATGTGTGGTGTATGATAATATTCTAGGAGATCCAAACCCTAGATCTAGGGTTTAATCAATGCATCATCTCATCCATGCATATCAGCGTATTGGGGACATCAATGATGATATCCTGCACTCGCTTTGACATCAATGACAACATACTCAACAATCTCTTCCTTTGTCATTGATGTCAACACATCGATCATCACCTAGTGTGTTGCATAAGCTCCGCTTGACTTCATGCTCCTTTTCTTTGTTTCTTTCCAAGATTCTATCCCCCTTTGACATTAATGGAAAAGGGTGTTTAACGTATCCTTTTCATCGACGATATCTTTATTTGACATGGCTCCCCCTAATAGTGTGTTCTCTTGTTGCATCATCTCCTTCATTACATAGGCTCCTCCTAACAATGTGCTTTCCTGTTACATCATTTCTTTCATTACACATGCTTCTCTGGACAATGTGCTTTCCTGCTGCAGCATATCTTCCATCACACAAACGCCCCTTGGTAGTGTGTTTTCTTGCTGCATTATTTCTCCCCTTGATAATATGTCCTCCCGCTGCATTATGTTTCTAATTATGCAAAAATTCATTGCGAAACCTATTTTCTTTGCCAGTCCTTGGTGGTCATGTATTCTTTCTTGGTGAATGTCTTTCCTTCCTGGTTCTACGAGGCCCACTTCAAGTTTCTTCTACAATCCCGTGCATAATGGGAAAAGTTATGGCAGAGGTAGCATTCTACTTCTGGTCTAAATAACAAAACAAAGGTGTTGTAACTTATGTTATCATAGGCATATAGGACTTTGTCTTGTCTTCCAATAAATATACCTCTAGGGGTTTGAGAAAACCATCTATCATTACTCCTTCTATATTCCCTGCAATATCTAGCTCTATGTCCATAGTTAGAACATGCATAGCAATAACCATGAAATGTGCCTGCATACCTGAGAGTATAGGGTGATGATCTCCTAAAGGTGTCCAACCCTTAAGGATATCCAATGCTTTGCTACTCTCCACTTTTTAATGCTTTTCTATGATTTGGTGTCTTAAATGCATCAACTTGACTCTTGAGACATTGATATTCCAACTTCTGGTGTTTGTTGACCTGTAAAAAACCTTGACTTTGGGGTTCTCTTCATATTTGGCATGAGGCTTCTCTCCATCTAAGTCATGTGACTTATCTTCATCGTTGGAATCGTCATCCTTGCAGATGAAGACTCACTAACATATCCAAGTCCTATCTTGGTAAGTGGTAATCCTTTACAATTGAGAATGTCATCCAAGACCTCTGATCTCCTCAATCTTTGATTCAACTTGTCCACTTCTACTCTCAAGGCGACGATTTCCTATTCATGTTTCATGCAATCCTCTTCCTTCTGCTTCATTTGACTTATTAGGACTTCCTCAATCATTTTGGTTTCTTCAAGTTCCCTCTTCAAGGAGGTGATTTTCTTACCAAGTTCTTTATTTTGCGTGTTCCATTTATTTGGTCTTTCCTAGAGCTAGCTTGTGAAGGTAGTTTCTCTATTGTTTGCCTCTTGTAACATGCTTTTGAGATGGCCCACTTCTTTTCTTCATCAATTTCATAGTAATTTTTCGTTGTTTTTAGGTTATCAATTTGATTTTGAAGAAAGCTAGCTTTAATCATGACTACTCTAAGTTCATCTTGTGTCTGTGAATTCTTGGTCATTATCTCTTCATGTTTGAAATCAAGATTATTATAAAAATATCTTAACCTATTCTTGTCCTTTTCCAATTGATCAATTTTGCCTTTGAGAAATTTGACATCTTCTTTGGGAGAAGCATCTTCATCAACCTAATACTTTCTCTTTGCATCTATGGATCTGTCTTCCTACTGTAAGGTTGCTCTTGATGGAACCCACTCTGATTCCAATTGTTTGAAATAGTGAGAGGGGTGGATTATTGTTTCATTTTTTTTATACAATTGGTTATATTTCTTTAAACATTCAGAGAATCAAAACAAAACAGTAAACAACATCACATCACATAGATAGTGCACATAAGATTTTCTCTCAACAAAGCTTCCTTACATATGGTTACATACAAGTGTACTAGTTGAATTAGAAGGAAGTACAGAACTCCTCAAGGGTTTTACCAACAAGGGCTGGAAGGAACCTAATGTTCCCTAAATAAATTTGGGCTCCCATACTAGGGATAATCAACCAGCAACAATTTGCTCCTCTTTGTTATTGTCACAAGTTGTTGTCTATGTTGTTGCACTTTATTGCTACCACTATTCAATGTCATTGCTGCTAACTGTAGATGATATAACAAATCCAACACTTGAACCCAATCCCCTTAACTAATGTAGCATGCAACCGTTATGCTTCCTTTTCCTTACTTAGCGTTGAAGATGGATGGTCTCTCAAGCCATTAGAGAACTTTTGAGGTCTAAAATGGGCCTCAAAACAAAAATGTACAACCACAATCAACTTTATAAGAACCAATAGGTTTTAAGATGATGATTTCAACCATGGGGGATGATTCACCATTTATAGAGTAAAAAAAGTAAAAATAAATTAAAAACTATTTTTTCAACTTGTATTTTCAACTTATCTCTCGATTTTTTTACGTAAATTTTGAGTGAAAGCACTTGTTGGATGCAGAATTTAATTCCTCATTCCAGGAGTACCCATGTTTCATACTTTCGATGGACGCTGCTGCACGAAAAATGAGAAATACATGAAAAACGTGATTGTAGTAACATTTTTTCATGTATTTCTCATTTTTCGTGTAGTCGGGTCCATCAAACGCATGCAACATGGGTACTCCTTAGATGAAGAATCAATTTTTTCATCCAACGAGTGCTCCCACTCGAAATTTGATTAAAACTATATGGAGATGAGTTGAAAATACTAGTTGAAAAAGTACTTTAATATTTTTTCCCTCTAAAATTTGATGATGTAATATAATATTATTTTATTATTTCCACTATTATTTTATAATATTCCTTGGGAGGTCCATTTTAGACCCCAAATTTTCTTTAATGGAAGATCAAAATGGAACTCCAATTCACTACCAATGTGTCACTATCACACAACACATATACGTTTGTTAAAGTAGTATTATTATGAGAGAAAGTATCACTGACAAGAAACTAGGTAATCCTCGCCTCAAATCCTATCAGCTTTCTTTCATCAACCCTACAACTTATGTCATTCATCAACTACTCGCATAATTAAAAATTTAACCAGTATTATGACCTCTTATATATTGTAAGAACCCTAACAATAGGCTGCACTTCAAACCCTAACTGTAATCAGATCATTCTTTATTATTGAACATATTCATGCTTATTGACATTACAACACTACTCAAGTTGTACATACTGTCAAACATCCAACCATATATGTTTATCAATGGCACACAATTGCTTCCTCTGAATTGTTGCACCAACATGTGTATTATGAAGATGATGGAAATCTAGCAGTATTATATTTCAATTAGTTGAACTCTAAGCACTCAATGTCACTATCAAATCTTTGGAGCAGTGTTACAAACAAAGCATGAAATAATCCTAACATTGATTAGGCCTTTCACATGTGTTTTCCTTTATTCTCAACAAAACATATGCCTACGCGAATTGTTGCGATATTATTTAACACTCAACTATAGTCAACTACAAAAAATATGCCAAATAATATATTCATATCTTAACAATGCTTACAATGATATGCTAGAATAGAATATATGTAGTAGCTATATTCAGACTTCAAATACAAACTTCTACAAGTTCATCAATCCATCCTTCACCTATGAATCCTAAATGCACAAAGGCCTATTGTCTATCGATTAAAATGACAATGAACATCTTATATAGCAATATTAATCAACAAGGGTATTCTTTAGAGAGATAATCCATTGACAAGAGATATATCAGTTACAAAACCTGTGCAAGTTCATACCATCATAAAACCAACGATTTAGACAGGGTTGCTTCCTTCAAAAGCACGTTAGTGTATTCCTTTAAATCTGTGACAAGAAAATGTCTTAGGCCTTATTGGAAATGCTCAGATGTGCTTCGGGTTATAACATATCAATCCTCAAGTAATTACTACTCTAGATTATAGCTGAGAAAAGGATTTTTCCATCTACAATGGTGTTAAAACCTTTTGATCCTTCATGGTTGAGCTTCTTTTAATCTAAGACATACCTCATGAGGACATAGATCACTTTTCAAATCAACTTCAAGGAGACAGAGAAACTCAAAATGCAACCTCACTTAGAATCACATATACATGAAGTCCCTTAAAATATTCAATGCCACATGCTTACGCAACTCCAAAAGTTGTATGATGTAGGCCACAACAAAAACCCTCGGATTCAATCTTCAAAGAGGTAGCATGGTCACAAAATGCAAGTTCTTCCTTAACTCACACAAAAAGGTTGCTTCAAATCTACTTGAATGTGCTAGGTCAAATATTTAGAAGGAAATTTTAGAAGATGTCCTTCTTTTGATCTGTGTTCAAGCCATGGGCTGGAGGACTAATGAATCTTCCTTCCAATCTTTATGTATCAAACTTGTCTACAAAAACATAATATTAAGCCCCAACGATTTGAAAAAGTAGGATATGCCATACTTACTTCAAGATATGTTTTTCAAGGTTCAATAAAACCCATGAATAAACCTTTCTACTACAAATGATGCACACTCCAAGATATGTTTAGGTTTCAAAGATTAAAAAAACCACAAGTACAAGGATTCAAAGATTTATTGGCATCAATATTTATGAATGTTGCAAAGAGAATTTCAAAATCAAACGATCTCCTTGGTCCAATTCAAATCAGAAACAAAAACCCTTCTTCGAACTTCTTCAAAATGGATGCTAACTGCAGAGCATATCTCCTTTTAATGTGTGTTCAACAACCATATGTTTGTTGAGGGAGATAATTTATTTATATAGTTTTAGGAGAGACACCAAGAAGGTCAGTCGACTTCCACTTTAGGAGGGAAATAGAAATTTTAAATTTCAATTTTAATGCAGCCAAAAATCCCTTTGTATAATGGAGGGATATCTAAAATTTAAATTTCAAATATTTGAGCCTAAAATCCCGTCACAATTTTTTTTTTTGAGAATATCGATCCCCTCCTCAAGATATTTTCTACAATAAACTTAATTTAATTCTTAATGAAAAGGCCTTATGCGTCGAACATTATCTTAACTAAAGAAATGTTGCCACATCATCATCCTTGAGTTTTTTTATCACAAGATGGGGTTAGCATTTTTTACTGAACATCTCTCAAACAATGAGGGCCCACGAAGCGCTCCACATATCAATAGAGTTGATAGGATGAAGAGAATCCAATGATGACGATCTCCAAGGAAAATTATTTGGTATTTCCTTCAAAATATTTAACAAGTGTGGGTATGATCATCTTCCAAGAGATCCAAACCCTAGAGCTAGTGTTTCATCAATGCATCATCTCATCTATGCATATCAGCATACCAAGAACATCAATGATGATATCTTGCACCTGTGTTGACATCAATGACAACATACTCAACAACCAATACTATTTTTGTTATTTACTATTAATTAGTCTCTTTTCTTTGAATTCTTTCCTATAATTGTAATTGTTATTCTATGGCCTCCTAGTGAGGATTGCAAGTACATATTAAAAATTGCCTAGTCTTTGGAAGCAGATGAAAGAACAAAGAAAAAATGTGACAAGAGGACTATCCTAGAAATGGTGCCATTTGTGTTGAGATATTGTCCTAGTTGGGACCTAAGCTCAGAGGGAGCAGTCAGTAAAATTGAAGTATGCCTTGATCTATGCCAAAAAGAAGTCAGTGGTGACTTCCAGGTTGAAGTATGCAACAAATGGAAACTTGAGAATAGTACAAAGAGAAGGATTACCTTAGTAAGAGGGAGAAGACTATGAAGGGACATCTTGCGAGGTACACTTGTGTTAAAAAAATTTACCTTTATGATTTCTGCTAAAAACTACATCAGATGGATGTATAAATTGTCATATCTTCCTCAATGAAAGAAGAAGTGTACATAACATCTACCTCAGGCTTGTGTGGTACATGAATAAGTAGTATACTTGTAAGTAGGAAGAAGGATTTGTACAAGTTCCTTAGAATTGTTGGATCAAAGTTGATCATATATGATTTGTTTCATCTGATGAAGGCTTGTAAGAAGAAACTCAATGGGATTCAATACTGTAGGAAGTTGGATCAAGAAGATATTCTACTACTTATTCAACAAGGTCAAAAGCCAAGGGTTTTTGGTTGCACTTACAGGTTCACTTAATGATGATAATGCATGGATTATTGATAGTATAGCATCAAGGCACATGACAGGGGAAAGTAAACAACTTCACACTCTATCAAAGGATCCATCCTCTCATGTAGTGGAATTTGGAGACAACAAAATCTATGTTTTTAGAGGACTAGGATCAACATATTTGAAGCTGGAGAATGGAGCTAAGCTACATCTCAACAATATACTACATGTTCCAAGTTTGAAAAAATATTTTCTTTCAATTTCTTGCTTAGAAGATAAAGGGGATAAAGTTGCTTTTGTTGATGGAAAGGTTTTGGTTTGGGGAAAAGATTCAAGTATCGATAAATCTAGGGTTATTAGAGTTCATGAAGGAAGTTTATAGAGTCATAACACCATCTCCTCAAGCCTTAGCTCATATGGAAATAAATCCCATTGAACCATGGCATAGAAGATATGGTCATATTTTCTACAAGGTCATTCACTCTCTTAATCGACTGGTTAATGGCATCCCCAATATCAAATAATATCGTGAAGGAGTTTTCAAGGGATGTGATTTGGGTAAAATTACAAGTAAACCTTTTACAAATAGTGAAACAAGGTCTAAAGAAATATTAGATCTCATTCATGCTGATATGTGTGGGCCTATGTCTGATAAATCACTTGGAGGTCATCTTAACTATGTAGCATTCATTGATGATCACTCTTGAAAGACATGGCTCTAACTTATCAACAAAAAGGATGAAGCATTTGAGAAATTCAAGGAGTTTAGATCTGAAGTGGAAACCCTAATCGAAAGAAGAATAAAGACTTTGAGATTCGACAATGGTGGGGAATACACTTCTAAAGAATTGATTGCATATTGTAAAGAAGTAGGAATTAAGAGGGAGGTCATTGTTCGCTACTATCTTGAACAAAGTGGAGTGGCCAAAAGAAATAATAGGACAATTGAATAAGGTATACGAACACTGATCTTTTATCAAGACTTACCAAAATTTCTATGGGGAGAAGCAACAATAAAAACAATATATATTCAAAATATAAGTCCTCATAGAATTCATGAGAATATGACACCTGATGAGGCATTCACAGGGAAGAAGCCATGTGTGAACCATCTCTAAATCTTTGGGTGTCCTACCTATATCCACATTCCAACAGACAAGCAAAAGCATCTAGATTCTACAAGCATCAAAGGGAACTTCGTTGGCTATAATCCCTCTTCAAAATGATATAGAATCTACATCAAGGAAGGAAGACATATTGAAGTAAGCAGGGATTTTATATTTGATGAAAATCATGCCTACAAAAGATCCAAAGATATTCCTATTGATTATGATGACAAAAATATTTCAACATTCGAAGAAGAAGTACACCACGACAATCCTACTACTATTCAAGAAGAAAAAGAAGGACTAAGTGAGCCTATTCAACCTGTGATCATACCGAGCACAAGGAAGAGGCCAAATTGGTTAAAAGCTACTCTTGAAAATGTTGAAGGACATGTAACTATGAAAGGAACCTTTAGAGAAAGCAAAAGACCAAAAATATATTCTTGATATGTTGCATACATGAAAAAACTAATTGAAGTTGAACCATCTACATTTGAAGAAGTCGCTCATCAAGAAGTATGGAAGAAGCGACAATGCAAGAAGAATATCAATCCATCATGAAGAATGGGGTTTGGGAAATCGTTCCTAGACCTAGTGACAAATCGGTTGTCACCTATAAATGGATCTACAAGATAAAGCACGTTGTTGATTCAAGTATAGACAAGTAAAAAGCTAGATTTGTTGCAAGGGGATTATCTCAAAAATAAGGCATAGATTATGAAGAAACCTTTGCACCTACCACAAGGTATACTACTATTAAATCCTTGGTTTCATTGGCTTCTACAATGGGATGGATTGTCCATCAAATGGATGTAAAGACAACACTTATGAATGGGATAATTGATGAAGAAGTATACATTGAATAACCCAGAGGATTTGAAGTAAATAGCAAAGACACTCATGTTTGTAGACTCAAGAAGGCCCTATATGGTTTGAAGCAAGCTCCCAGGGCATGCTATGCAAGAATGGATGCATACCTTCTAAGAATTGGGTTCGTGAAAAGTATTGTTGATCCAAATTTCTACATCAAGGTTGTGGATAATGAGCCATTCATTATTCTACTATATGTGGATGATCTATTCATCACAGGTGTCGAGCGAAGGATACAAGAATGCAAGAAGATGCTGGTAGCCAAATTTGAGATGAAGGATTTGGGTCTGATGAACTATTACCTAGGTCTGGAAGTATGGCAGAAACCTAAGGAGATATATCTGGGGCAAGGAAAGTATATAATCACGTTGTTGCAGAAATTCAGGAGGATCGATTCCAAGCCCATGACTACTCCCATGATCACAAATCTCAGGAAGTTAAGAAGCTATAACTCAAGTCTCGTAGATCCTACCTCTTATCATAAGTTGGCGAGTTCTCTGATGTATCTAGGAAATAGTAGGTTGGATATATGTTTTATTGTGAACATTCTTAGTCAGTTTCAGTTGGAGCCTCATCATGATCACTGGATAGTTGCCAAGCATATATTGAGATATCTTTGTGGCACTAGACATCAATGCCTAAAGTACGATAGCAAGGAATTCAAACTGACTGGCTTCACATATTCTGATTGGGGTGGCAGTGAGACCGATGGAAGAAGCACTACAGGTGGATGCTTTAGTTTGAGATCTGCCATGATCTCATGGATTAGTAGAAAGCAATATCTAGTTGATTTAAGTAGTGTTGGAGTAGAGTATGTGGCTACATGTGAAGTAGGAAAAGAGATTGTATGGTTGATGAAGCCTCTGACAGATTTGTTCGAGAAGCCTCTAGATCTTACTGTGATAAACTGTGACAATCAAAGCTGCATCAAGATGTTTGAAGATCTCGTGTTTCATGCTAGGATGAAGCATATCAACAAAAAGTTCCACTACCTTAGGAACTTGGTGTAGGATGGGATCTTGAAGCTACAGTATGTCCCGACCAACGATCAAGTAGCTGATATAATAAAAAAGTATCTTCCTAATAATAAGTTTGAATATCTTAGAAAAATGCTTGGTTTAATAGATATTGTTGATTTTGATGATGATGATAAAAGTTTGGAAGAGATTTGTTGAGGCTTTGTGTGTGAGACACATTTCCTGGGAAGACATCAGGTCGACACTATGTGTTGATGTCTAAATCCTGAAGTAGGGAGGGTAGTGTTGGTCATAGAGCTCTGACCTTGGATACACACTTGGATCCCTAGGTTGATAGTTAACGAGTAAGCTTGATGGTACCTAGAGAGGTTGAAAGCTTTAGTCCATCTTAGTCCCACCCAAACAGATTTCCCTGGTCAAGAATCTAGTATGTGGCATTGCGGTGCCTAAAATATTCATAGTTCATATGTTTTGAGATCTTCCTTGTACTTGTATATGTTACTATATTGTTGGAAGACCTTTGATAGATTTCCCTAGTTAGAAATCTAGTCCATGGCATTGCGGTGCCTAAAATATTCATAGTACATATGTTTTGAGATCTTTCTTGTACTTGTATATGTTATTATGAATACCTCCCTAGTTAAGATGGAGTGTTGAAGAATGTAGCTAGGTTCGATCTTCATAAAAAAACATTGAGTCATTATGTAATGTACTTATCAAAAGAATGAAAAAGATTTTTTTTATTATTGTTATAATGACTTATTAAAGCATGGATTTCATGTTTGGGTCATCTTTTATTAGTCAAAGTCCCCATTGTGGACTCGAGATTTATATTGAGTCATTAGAGACATTGTACATTTTATGAGACCCTTCTTGGGCTTCCGAATCATGTAAAAATAATTATTTTTGAGTCAAAAATGAATTTTGTCTCCTCCACACCAAGTCGGCTCTTGCCTGATGAAGTCGGCCTGAAAGGAAGCAATTCGACTCACGAGAAGCCTATATATACAAGTGCAATTCGATCTATTTATTCACCAACTCAACAAGTTCGATACACAAGAAGCAGTGCAGTAAAAAGTGTGAAGTACAAGAAGAAGAAGGAGAAGTGCAAGGTCGAAGTTCTTGGGCTATTTTCTCTCTCTCTCTCTCTATGAAATTGTTGGGCAATTGTAGGATTGAAGTTGTTGCAGTTGCAAGGTTGAAATTCTACAGTTGCAGTAGGTCAAAGTTGCAAGAGATCGTAGCTATAGGGGGGTCGAAGTGTTGTTGTTGCATAGATTGAAGTAGTTGTTGTTGCATATATCAAAGTTTTGTTGTTGCAAGGTCGAAGATCTAGATCGAAGTTGCTGGAAGGAACTGCTGACTTGGTGGTTGGAGGAGTGCCTATATCTTGTGTCTCTAGTTTTGTGATCTTTATACACACATAATTTGCTAATTTTTTGATGAAAGATAATATAACAACATAAAAGAAGCCTACATAATTCACAAGTAATTAACAAGAAATAGGAATCAGAGAACTAAGTCTACTTGCATTGATTTCTCAACAAGAGGGAGTTGCATTGACTAGAATATTTGCTTCAGAGGGAGAAGTCAAGGCTTCTCCAGGAACCCTTGCTTTAGCTTCAAGAGGGAGTTGACCTTTTGATTCAAAATGAAGGATCTTGACTAATATTTTGTGTGTTTGAATAACATCAATGGCAAAGGGAGAAAATCAGGATTGCCACAACAAGATCTGCTTCAGAAAGAATATTCAATTAGGATAACTGGAAAGTAGTCATGATGATAAAGGAAGTAGATCAATTTAGGATTGAGCCAAGAGATGTGGCTCAACATGTGTTGAAGTACCAACATGGTACAATTAATCATGGCACGGTTAGTTGTGGTTTGAGAGATTACTCAAACTGAGAAGTACGACTGCTAGGATTCACAAATTCAAATTGGGCAAGGAGTGTTGAAGACAAAATGAGTATGGTTTTCGTTTGGGCTCCAATCTTGTGGATGAGCAAGAGACAAACACTTGTTGCACTCAAAGGTCGAGTATACTACATATTGAATGGCGAGTTGTGAAGCAATATGACTCTAACTTGCAAGATTGCTTGATTAGGTGCAAATGACAGCATGATGACAGGTCGAGGTACCTTGAGATCTAGTACCAATACATGATACAGGAAGAGAGCAATATGGCTCCAATATCACCAAGCAGATTATCCCAGGACAAGCTTGGAATGATTGAGCATGTTGCTCTCAGCAAGAGGGAGTGATGAGATAGTAGCATCAAAGGATAGTCATTCTTCTGAAGAATGGTCTTATACCTCTCTTAGTAAAAGAGAATATTGATATGATGGCATCATGGATAGTCATTCTCCCCATGGCAAAGATGTTGACCAGTTGAGGAGAATGGTCCAGCAGAGGACAATCGTTCTCTAGTGTCAAAATATGTTGACTAGTTGGGGAGAATGATCCTAGAAACCCAAAATCACTCAGTTGAGTATGTGGCTTTCAACATTAGGCTCAGTCTCTCCAAATAAGATGAGGAGCTCATTTGGCATCAAGCCCAATTGCTCATATAGAGTGTGGCTTTTGGAGTTTCACTACAAGTGAAATAGACTGACCAGGGTGGTAAACCAAGACTAGTCTAGGTCAAGAGTACCGACCAAGATTATGGCTCAATGGTATCGAACAGAGTTATGATGACTAGTTGATGCTAAATGTTATTCCATGTGCCAGGTGTACCAACCAGTTGTGGCAACTAGTTGATGTTGATGATTTACCTTATGTCAAAGTTGTTGACTAGGTTCATGATGACGTTGATGCTGATGATGAATTGTTATAACCTTTCCTTAGAGAAATTTGTCAACTTGAGAACATCTAGATAGTCATTATGAATAAGATCCCCATGCCCACAAATAACACTAGATGTGGAAAAATAGTGGGATAGATTTACAATGAACCTCATAATAATATATAAATATACATGATAATCTCATAATGAAAGGGCTTGGCCCATTATTATTATTATATTTAACCAAAACTAAGCAATTTGTCCACAAATTTCAAGCAAAATAAACAATTCCTTGCCACAAAATACAAGCTTAGGTATATATTTTTTGGCAAAAATTCTTATTGCTTGTTATTGCTATAAATTCTATAGTAAATACCGAATATGCTAATAACTTCAAAAATAAAAAGTCAAAAAAATAACAAAAAATATGTCAGTTGGTGACCTCTTTTAAGAGTATGTTAGTTGGAACATAGTCCTAATCCCAATCTCCATGTCCTCGATCAATTGGTGCCTTGCCATCTTTGTATAAATCCCCTTGGCCTAAATTCATGGACATTCACTAATTGGATGCCCCATATTGTGAACCTTTGCGAAGCTTGACTACCATATACCTTAACATCTTGCATTCAACCTCAAGGGTGGCAATTTGTTGTTATGTTCAACCAATGTTCCCATGATAGAAGCAAATTAAGAAATGGATTTTTATTCATTGTCATGCACTTTTAAAGTAACTAAAAATAAAAGCTCTATTACTTTGGAACATTTGATCAAGGATTTGAAGAACTTTCCTAATTTCTTGCAATTTTTTGAATACCATGATTCTTCTTTCAAAGAAGAAAAACCAAACTAGTACAACAAACTAGAAACTCACAAGTGAATTGATCCACTAAACCACTTCAAAGAATTCCTTCAGGTGACTAGCAAAGTGCTTAGGAGATGGCACCAAAAAACACTAGAAAACACATGCACAAGCTAGGAAATTATGGACATAAATACAACATACCCAAAGAGGCAATCCCCCAATTTAAGTGTCAATGCTTAATCAAATTGAAGTGAACTGGACTAACAAAGCTAGAATCCAATTCACATAGAATTATAGATAAATGAATCTCCATTGGACCAAAAGTACTCACAATGCAAAGACCTACTAAATTTCCTTTATACCTCAAATTTCACCGGATTGGGAATGATTCTTACCAACCTGTAAACAAAAAATATATTGTCCAAGGAGTTAATGACAACATGATATAGATTTTCATAGACCCTCCAGTACCATGCTCAACATCTCTCCATGATCCAACTTTGTTAGTGATATCATCTAGAATAAATTCTCACTCTCAAATTCACTATGAGCTCAAGCATGTGAGGTGGGAGTCAAAGTCTTCACATTTATTCCCTCGCTTTGGTATAGAAGTTGGAGCATGATCGACACATGGATTATTAATACAATGGTGGTAGTCATTGAGTGCAAAATAGTTTGACTAAGGTATGGATTGGAAGATTCATGAACCATTAATCCTAAGATCCCCCACATTTAAGTTAGTAGCTTCATTTACAAGGGACTTTGCCTATTGATTTTTCTCTCTTAAGACCTATAGGACGAGATCCTTCGAAAACTAGTCACATCATTTTGAGCTCGAGGAGAATATAGAAGCAAATTTATAACCATTTGAGAACAACTTGGTCATCCACTAAATGATTATGCTTGGGTCTCGCACCACTATAAGAGATTGACTTCAAGAATCTAATACTATGTGCAAGCCTTGTAGTAAAGCATATGATTCAACTTAATTATCTTAGGAGTTTCCTAATCCGTATGCCCCCATGCATAGGTTAACTCGAATTTTCCCCTAGGATCAATGAGGATGGTTCATGCCCTATCACACTTATGCCACCTCTATTTGAGGCTTTGTCAACACATAACTAAAGACCATCATGATGATATGTTAATCAAGATCAACATGTCACTAACAAGAATTTAACCTAGGTGAAGACAACACTTCTCGCAATTACCTAGGCTAAACCCAATTTACATGTCTAGGTGTGACCCATTATTATTATTAATGTTAGTATTTATGATATTACATGTTCTATGCAATAAAAATAATGCATTTCAAAAAAAAAAAACTAATAATTAAATAGCCAAAAATGTCATTCAGAATACATTTGTAACCTGCTTTGATTGGAAACATTTAAGAGATCAATATTCTCCTTTAATGGGGGCATTTTAAGGACTAATAGAACCTTAAATTCATTATTTAATATCACATTTTCAAAATTATTTAAATGTTCAACTTCCATATCATATAGGGATCTTGAAAAATAATTATATACCATTTAATTGAGAAAATACAATTTAAATAAATATTTTGTTTGTTTGTTTATATCTAGTCATAATTGCAAAGAATTATCCAAACAGTAATACAAGATGTAAAGAAGTGATTCTGAACATTATTAAATATCACATTTTCAAAATTATTTAAATATTTGACTTTGCATATCATAAAGGTATCTCAAAGATAATTGTATACCATTTACCATTTAATGGAAAAAATACAATTTAAATAAATATCTAGTACTGATATTTGTTTAATCCAGTTACAATTAAAGATTTATCCAAACAATAACAAGGAGGATTCTGTACTCATATTTATTTTATAATTAACAGCCAACAACAGGGATGTGCTGAAAGAGTCTATAAACCAAAATGTGAAGTATGATTCATCTGATTATTGAACTTGGCCAATAAATATAATATGTTCACATTATGAAAATAAGCAAACTGATAATATTCTTGTATTACTGTGAAAGAATTACAAAACAAAATTTAATATATATAATTCATCAAAGTATTGAACTTGTCCAATAAGGTGAAAGAATTACAAAACAAAATTTAATATATATAATTCATCAAAGTATTGAACTTGTCCAATAAGGATAATAGGTTCAAATTAACCAAATAAGCATTGTTCACAATGTTGGTTTATTATACTATTAGTCTTACAGTTTTTTCTTTCAAAATTTTATAGCTCATGAAATAAAACTAGAATACTATTAAAACGATCTGGCATTTTAAGAGAGCAGTCAGTTTAAAATTTATCTATGTAATGCACATTACATTACAATAATTACAGATGCTTTACGCTTTACCGAGAAGAATAAGGTTGAGGTACCTAAAACTGGGTTTCGACAGTTTATTTAAGCATATATTGACGATTTCTTGTACAAGGAAAATGTGGAAGCAGCGACCAAAGGTGCCATTTCTATACCAAGTTGATTACTTTATTAATTGAACTCGCAACATGTTCGCAATATATTACAAGATACTAGCACATCAAATGGGATGTGAATCATTTGTCAAATTGTTTGTCTTTTTTGTCCAATGTGTGGAAAGTCTTCCAGTGAGAACATGAATACAATCGCTATTCTGTTTGCAGTAGTGATTCGATAATCTTGATCGATTGCTCTTACTTTTTTTCAAACCATTTACAATCGAGAAATATTGATAATCTTGATCGACTGCTCTTACTTTTTTTCAAACCACTTACAATCGAGAAATATCATCACCAATAGTAATCCCTAATCAAAACAATGCCAAACAGATGCCTATTTTTACTCTGCAGCTGCATATTTCATAGTTCACTCAACTCTATTACCTGGCATGTTGGGCCATTGGTAAGATGAAACACTTGTGACAATTCGACCATGGAATAGCTTTAATCCTGGAAAACACTTTTATATAAGGTTTGTAAACTCCAACCAGAACTGTCTTCGTTTTGACCATAAATATTTGACAGCACCCATGGCAATGGGAACAACACTGATTATTTGATTCTGTCATTAACACATTGAAAAAATTTAATAGAACAAGAAGATGGTGCTTCCCGTGGTCAATGGCATGGGTCAGCAAAGCTGCTTTGGAAATTGTCTTTTGGACTTCAGCCATAAAACATATCTAAATCTCCCTAAGCATAAATAAGTGCTCCTTCAAAAATAGAAATGCACACTCTTTGTTAGTGTGGCACCAGAACAATGCTTCTGAACCCAATTTCCTAAGTTCGAATGATAGACAATATGATTTCATAGCTATCTCAGCCATACGATTCTATTTTTCATTTTATTGGAAGAAGAAATCCAATGTAAAGATGTCTTTCATGCCCCGGACAATAAGGATCCACTTGCATCAAATGAAAGGCAATAGTGCATGCACCATATTATACTCCCAAATAAACTGTTCGCATTGCCCTTTACTCTTGAAAAAATATTTTTGACTCGGGCAATGTTCTCAATGTTCAGTAAACCCTGAGGCTGGAATCTTGATGATTTCGGTGTCTAATAATAGGTATTGTCCTCAAAATAGCTTAAGCTTCCTGCATCCATGTTGGTGGAATGTTAGATTGGCAAATAGAAAATTAGAAATAGTGAACGATTGGAGTTGGAAGTTTCTTGCAATTGAAAAAACTTACCTTGTAGCAACCCACAACTCTCGGTCTTCCAGAACGGTTTGATAGGAATTTTGTTCTCCATAAACATCTCTAAATTTTCAAAAATATAGCATCAGTGTGTTAGCAACACTAGTGACGTGTATGAAAACAGAACCTGGACTACTCCATTATGCTCTAATCTTAAACAATTGGTACAACAATGTGCAAAATAAAATAAGCATGAAAGTGTATTTGCATGTCGGTGAATGTATGGATGATGCTCTAATCTTAAAGAATAGGTTCAACAATGTGTGAATTAAATAGAAGCATATAAGCGCATTTGCAAGTCAGAGAATATATGCACGAACAGAAAAAACAAAAATCAGAAAGAGAAGAGAGCGTGTGAAGGAAAAACAACAAAAGATTAGTTAACGTTCAGAAAGAGGAGAGGGAGTGAAGGAAGCACAATAATAAAACAGATAATATTTCAATATAGCTAGGAAGAGAAGTTATTTTATAATATACTTCCATTGGTTTCTAAACTTCTGGTATCTTTGAACTTCCTTTCATGTTCATAGCCATTTCTGAGAACAGGAAACTTACGCCAAGTCTGCTAATGTTCGACATTTGGTAACAGCCTTTCCCTCAGGAAGCTCGACAAAAGAATGATGTATGATCATCTCCTTCAATGTCTGCTTTGTACATCTAGGACTATTGTCCCATAAAAAGCACTGCAAAATGAATATCCTCACAAGATATGAGACATAATCATGAATTTGAACTGCAAGTGTGGTGAATATCTATCTAAACACTAAAAATATATTAATCAATAATCTTGTTCCTGCATTATATAGAAAACCATAAGGTACAATTCCAGAAACAACCTTGTCACTGTATATAGTATCACACAAAAATAAAGAGGGAAAATAACAACTGGAACTTTATCAGAACATGTAATATACCATTAGATTATTCATATTCATACGGATCAGGTGCTTACATACAGACTAGACAGCCTTGCTGAACAAAAATAATATCAATATCAATATATATATATATATATAAGAAAACAAAGTATGGGTTGAAAAGGATTTGGCTAAAGGAAATAGGGAAGCCTGCCCGTCAGCCTCTGGTGTTGTTGCTGCCAAAAAAGAATATAATGACATTGGAAAAAGCTTGACTTTGCTCAAAGCTCCTCAGCCTGTGACTGATCCAGTGCCCTCACCTTTCCCAGGTACAGGCAAGGAAATACCTGCCATAAACCAGCAAAAGAAAATTTCCCCTCCACTGAGTCCCTCTTTGGAGATAGCTCTAAGGCCAGAAGAGGCATTGGCAGAATGGATTTTCTGGTAATTCAGTTTCTCCTATTCCATCATTCTCCTGCATAACTGATTTGAATTCCTCACCTTTCCCCTTCCCTACCTTCGAACTTTTACCCAACAAGCTTTGTGTCAATAGCCCTGTCAACTTCCTCTATTTCTTTGGAAGCAGGAGTTTCCTCACAAACTGTTGCAAGTAACCCTGCTCTCCATCACTCCCCACTGATTCATGGAGAACCATCTTACGATCATGATGAGCAAGAATAGGAATTTATGAAGCTTTACACACCTCTCGTTGTTAATCAATGGCCGCAACTTTGAGATCCTCTTTATGATATTGATCATGAGGATGGAGAACTGAGTTTCCATATTGATTTGTTGACTTTTCCTAGTATTGATTGCATATCTAGAGAGGAGGTGCATCGGATTGATCATGAGGATTGTTATTGGAATGAGAACTTTATCCCCATTTATATGGATAAGTTGGTTTGAGATGAACACCCTATTGATATATTATTGCAGCGGGAAGAACATATTCAATATTATCCCATCATGGAGATCCATATATGTGATGGTTTTGTTTGCAGACTACAGTGATTGAGCATGTTTAGCTTCCACTCACCTTATCTTTGAAGCTTGTACTTGTGAAACCTTAGACACAAGAATTTCTTATGGTCCTGTTACCGATCAAATTATCAGGGTTGCCAAGGCCCGTGTTGATTTTTACATGGTCTTTCATACTGCTAATTATCTTTGATATTTTAATTCTTATTTACACTCCATCATTAAATAATTACACAAAAAAACATCAACCATGTAACGCATTAGTACAATAAGAACATAAAGTGACAAATACACATGAACTTAAGAAATTCACCCTGGGAAAACCCTCATGGGGAAAAATCCAACAACCCTTTCAATAGAGAATTCTTTAATTCAACAGAGACACATCTAACTCAACAACTAGATCAAACTTGGTCTATGGCGCATCCTCCTAGTCAAGTCAATCAGGCCCACAAGTATACTGTCTCTGCCACTTCACTGCCTCAAAATTCAACCTCTTTTCTGCCCTTCGTTGACCTCGGAGAGAACTTTGGCTGCCTTAGTTTTGCCTCAGGGATACCTTCACTCTACTTCAGGAATAGCCCTCACATACCTCAGAGTTTAACCCTCACCTGCCTCAGAGATAACCGTCGTATGCCTCAAAGATAGACTTTGTACACCATAGAGATAGATCCTCTTAACCATAGATGTGAGCTTCTTGCTTGGAAAATGGAGAGATGAATTGACCCTTTATATAGTTTTTCCCTTGGTCAAATGGGTGTGTCTTTACATGGAGCCGACTTGAATTCATGATGATGCCGACTTGACTAGGAGAAGGCCGACCTTACATTTTGGAGCCAAAACTTTAATCTCAAAAATTCAAATTTCTTCCTTTTGAAAGTCACAATGGGACTTTGACTCAAAATAACTTTCTTTTGACCTTTTAGCATTTAAATATGCTTTACAAATACATAATGACTCAATCACACATTATGAAGGCAGACCATAGTTACAAAAATCAACACTTGCTCTCAACTAGGGAGGTATTCATAATAACCATCCAGATGTACTCATGTTGACAGAATTTCTCTATGAAAAGGCTATAACAAATCATCACCAATCTTGTCAGCATCATCTTGTCATCAGCCACTAGTCAAAATCTCCGACTCACTGTCATCATCAACTAGTAAGCATCTCTAACATCATCATTACTGCCAGCATCTGCTAGTGCCCATATCCGGGGCAGTACCAAACCCATGGCATATCATCAGCATATCAAGACTCACTCTTCCCGAGTGATCGGTCCTAAGACTCACCCTCCCATAGTGATCAGTCCTCAAATCTAGGACTCACTCAGAGTGATCAGTCCCCAAATCAAGGCCTCTCACTAGGCCAAAATGCTAAGATACTCCAACTAGCAAGCACTCACTCACCCTTCCTGGTGAGCACTCTAGGCCAAGACCTTAATCAACCCCTCTTGGTTGGTGATCAGGTCTAGTTGTTGAAAGGACCTCACTCCACCCTACCTGGTGTGTGACGAGCTAAATTAATTACCGATCGGTTTTTAATACTATGGGCTAAAGTAATTGAAATAGTATAGAGTAGTGGAAAATTAACAATTGGAGCATGAAAATGAAGGAGCCACTCTGATACCTAGAGAAGAAAGATAGCCCTATGTAATGACCTGCGTACAAATTCAAATGGAATGTGAATATTAGCATACATACGAGACGTCCATGTGATAGCTACATATGTATGGACCACATGTATTCCACTACTATACCTACTAACTAATATTGAAATAAAAGTTTGAGTTTAGGTCGATAAATCAATTATTGAAATAAATCTTTAAACTCACCAGAATATAATAAGTATAACAAGTAAGACATTAATATGAGTACCACCCTTATAAAATATATATATGTGATTAAAATCATAATAACTATATACATCTGTATATGTAATAAAGATAATTAAATGTAAATTATAATTTAATCAAATTTAATTAATTAAAGTAAACAAAATGATTTAATTAAATAAATAAAGTAATTTATTTACATAATATATGATTAAAATCATAATAACTATATACATTTGTATATGTAATAAAGATAATTAAATATAAATTATAACTTAACCAAATTTAATTAATTAAAGTAAACAAAATGATTTAATTAAATAAATAAAATAATTTATTTAAATAATTTTATTATAAAACAATATATAAATCTTGTCAAAATACATATAAGTAACCAAAGAATTTCATTTAAACACTGAACCGCCTTCACTCAAAGGAAGGGTCGAGAAGATAGAACGTGGTAGTAGAGAAGAAGGGAGACGGTGGAAGAGATGGATAGCGAGAAGGCTAATAAACGGTGGGTTTGAAGATATAAGGTAGTCGAAGAGACTCTTGGGAAGGGGGGGAGATTTGGTTGAGGAAAGATTGAAGGGAACAAAAGGAAATTCTGATAGTGATATGGATTCTGAGTCTTGTTTGTTCTTGGAATTTTGGGGATGGAGGGCCAGAAGATCATCTTGACCATACAGGTAGACCTCAAATAGGCTGGGAGGTAAGGCCGGTTTGGGTAACTGTAGTATCAGGAACTGCTACAAACGATTGCCAGGTATTCTACTGAAATTATCTTTGAAATACCAGTTATTCTCTGAACAAAATGCTAAAATTAGGCCTTTATACTATTATGAAATTTGAAATAAATTTTCTAGTTAGATTGTCGAATTATGGGTCCTACATCCTTCCCTATCATCAGGTACACTTTCATTATGTTTATTTAATTTGCTATTATTGCTCTTGCTCTTGTTCTGGGGTCAACAAGTACATCAGATGGATGTAAGTACCAAGTCTTCAATATTGAGATTGAGTAGGATGTAGAGCCATCCCATAATTAAAATGGAAATGGACAAGATCCCAAACTGCAGAGGAAGGATTGCAGTCTCCTAGGTTGATGAAAGGCCCTTAAGTTTCACATTTAACAATCATTAACATAATTGATACTACATAATCCAGAGTGGAATTTTTGAAGCAGAATATATCAATTCACTATTTAATACTTACCTGGAACCGTGTTTGAAGATGTTCCTGACCCGTCATGGCTTCCGCTCCATTACCAAACTGCCATTTTCCTCCCAGCCTATTTGGGGTCAACCTCTCTGGTCCCCAGATCCAAAAGACAAATCTTCTGGTGCCCGTGCCCAAAACTCCAATATAAATCAAGATCACTCTATGACTCTGTTAGATCTCACTGTTCATGTCTTCCACAGTTTGAAATCCTCTAACAACATCCGAATCAATTTTCCCACCTCACTCACCCATCAAGTTTCCCCCCCTTCTCCTTTTATACACAAATCCTTTTTCAAGATATTTATTAAAATATCCTCTTTTAATAAATATCTTAGTCAAATCCCCTTTCAAAATATTTATTAAAATATCATCTTTTAAAAATATCTTAGATTTATATTAAAATATTATTATTTCATAAATATCTTGGATTTATTAAATATCATCATTTAGTAAATATCTTGGATTTTACTAAAATATCATCTTTTTTTTTTCTAAGTAAGATTAATTCTATTAGTGTAACATAGTGTACATGGAGGCACAGGCCTCTGCAGTTCTAGCCAGATTCAACGGCATAATTCGCAAAAAACAACAAAAATGGGACTGCCCATGCAGGGGAAACCAGTCCAGTGGAAGTTTGTTTTGCTGCCTCGCTAGAGGAAACCAGCGTTATACATACCAAACTGTTAGTTGTTTGCCTACTGTGCCATACAAAGATAACAGAATTCAACAAAACCTTGTGACCAAGGATCTTAATACTAGAAGCTATAAACCAGAAAAAACCTGAGAGCCTAGGTGTCATGAGGCATAGGAGGAGTCTCTTCTACGATGAGACACCTGTATTCATCGGTGTTGATGGCCTGCATATCCTGGATGGCAAGTGCTGCATGCCGGGGCTCCTTGGTCTCACCAGCTTTGCCCATGGCTTGTTTGCCTTTCTTCCTATTGTCCCTGCTATTTCTGGCATTGCTGCTGTTGTGATTGCCTGAATCAGGGTCACCCTTGACGTCCGCAGAGGAGGCGATGTCACGGCGGGGGAGCTTTTGCAAATTGGGCGGGCGAAGGCTAGAAACCTCAGCGGGCTCTTCCTTGAAGGAGACTGAAATTGTGGCGACGACACGAGGGCGGTCCATGGAGCAGTGGAAGTGGAGCTGAGCGGAGTGAGAGGTCGGCGGGGTGACAGAGGAGTCCAAACAGGGCAGAGGCGGTGGAAAGGTCGTAGTGGCAGAATGCTGAGACGAGTGATGGGCTTGACCAACAAAGCAGCCACGCCCACTGCGGGTGGTGGGGTACTGGCCCATGGAGTGCTCCAAGGAAGAAGACGAAGTGTCGAAGTGGGAAGAGAGCGTCAAACGAGCAGCGCGCCCTCTACTGCTACCACGCCTGCAACACATGCGATGCCTGAGACGACGCATGGTGGCACAATGAGGGTAAAGGGTGCGCTGGGCAGAGGAATAAGCAAGGCGGTGGCGCCACAGAGACGGAAGCTCAGAGGTGGTGGTGAGGCCAAGAGCTGCAGATAAATTCAAGTGACAGAGAACGCTCTGCGAATAATGATGGCCAGGGAGGAATTCAATACAGCAGCGAAGGCTATAGCGCCTCCCTCAAGGCGTGCAGGAGCTCGGCTCCACGACTTCAGGGGAGCAGTAGCTTCTTAGAGGTTGAGACAGGGGTGGCATGGGACCAGGCAGGCGAAAGACATAACCAGGCGAGGGAGGAAGGGTCTCCATTTTGAGGCGGAGGAAGCAGCCTCAACTTCTGTAGCGAATTAAATGGTAATCTGGGTGACGGCTCGAGCACTTAAATGCTCGTCGTTGGGGCCTGTTGGTGGCCATGTGGCAATGCCACTTGCCAACCCAACAGCCTGTCGCCGTAGAGCCTTCATAAATCACCCGCATCCGGGATTAAAATATCATCTTTTATTTGCATAAATCAAATGCTTTTACTTTCTTTTGAACAATATATTAGTTATATTGTGATAGTGGTAGGTATAATTTTTACCTCACAATACATTCATTATTTTCTGGCGAGTTAGGTATTTACTCAATACTTCAATAATTCACTCATTACCCTACACTGAGACTTTTCATAATTAATTAGTGCATATACTATTGCAGTACATGTGATACATGCATATGTAGCTATCATATGTAGGTTTCATATGCATGCTAATATTTCTATGTTCCCTATAACTCGAGTTGGGTCATTACATACACCCCTCCTTCAGAAATCTTCTTCCCGAAGTTAAGTTTTATGTCGTATATCATTAACTATATAAGTGATTAGTATAATCACATAAGGGTGGTATACCATAATTGAATTTTTGTTTAATGTGTGAGTACACTTTAACATTTATGTTTATCATTTATTGGTTTACAAATTTAGTAGTTACGTCTTGCCCCAAGAGAGTTCCCAAGCTATTCTAGAATCATCCTATCCTTCCTAATCTCTTCCGCTCCCATCCTATCCGTCCTCTATTGGCATGACATGGTGTCAGCTATGCTGACCTAACGATTCATAGACCTCAAAGGTTACAGCGTCGACTATATCGACCTGATTCCCTAGTAGGCATCCGACAGCCATCATCACACGTCTAGGGGAGCGTGACTCGAACAACCCTCCCATGACTCCAGGTTTTGGAAGATAAATGGTGGGAAACACCTCCACCCCTCCTAGTAGGACCAGGGTTAACACCCTATCATGGAACCTCAGTGAATCTCAGTTGTTCTTGGAGTTTTGTCATCACGCGGTCGGTTTGGTAATGATACCATCTGCGATGTAAACACTTGTCCACAAATTATAACATATGTATCAATATATTCAAAACAAATTGTTACTCAAATAACAATTTCTACACATTCCAAATATGCTGCTATCTACGATATTGATCCTTGAGTTCATATAACGTACTTGGTTATGTTTATCCAATAGGTCTGTAAATTCATTTTCACCTTAAATAGTCAAGTGTAATCACTCTTTTATTTCTATCTCATCATTTATGTTGATATGTAAAATTATAGATACCATACCCATAACATAATTCATAATTTATATCAGTCCATGTAACAACAATGTTTAAGTAAAACTTTCTTCATATTGGTATCCATGTACTAGTGATGTTTAAGCAAATAATATATTCTTACATGTCATAGTACAAAATGACAGTCTTAAGTATCCATCCAAAATAAGGTAAGGTTATACAAAATAAGTTTTTAAATGGTTATAAATATAACCCACAATTATAAATATCACATAGAATAATCGAACACGGATATACAAATAAGGGTGTAGCTACTATTCTCTATACTATATTACCCGATTAACCTTATAAAATGTCACAAGTTGAGACTCTAAATCTAAATGGAGGGATGCTCCAATATTTATAATTGCATATATAGAAACGAAATGAATCGAAACAAGAGCACAAAGCACTTACTGCTTAGTTGAAGCATGATCTAATTTGTTGATACAGGTTGATTAAGAACTCTAAAACAGAAAACTACATATGGATCTAGCCAATCTTTTAATTCTTGTTATTTATTTGTCTTTTAAGTTTAATTATCTTTGATCTGTAATCTAGATCCAAAGAAATAATAATAATAATAATAACTTCTTTATCATGTTATTTCAGCGCATCTTCAGCCTAAAATTTGGAAGACATGGAGTAGGGTTTTGTAGAGCTAATCATTAGGGTTATGCTAGAGATGGAAGAAGAGTTAATTGACTACTCTAGAGATCCCTTAATGGGAGGTTCATTTCTATTGAAGGAATTTGTTACAGCTTGAAAATGAACATGCATTCTTTTCATTGCAGTCCAACAAACTTGTTCTTGGTCTACTTGAAGTTAATTTCAAGGTTTCAATATCAATTAGTAACCTAACTTTCAAACTAGCATATGACCATAGCCTTTTCAGATATTTTAATGATCAGTCTTTTCTTTTCTTTTTATTACATTGACTCATTTAATTCAACACATAACTCATCAATGGCATACCAACTTCTTATTCTTTACATTAATCATTTTCTCATTAGTCCTTAGGCCTCATCTTATCATCAAATGTATCTTCTTTTCTAATGGTGTACAATTATTATCTTTAATATTTACCTTTAAACATTTTCCCAGTTTATCACTTATTATTCTTAACAAATTAGGAGTGTTCACAACTCCTTATAGGTCATTGCTTTGACCCTTACCAATCATGTTGCTCATATCCTTAAGAAAATTCTTCTTGATAGAAAACATCCCGTCACTTCCTTATACCAGATATTCCTAATATTCCATGTCTACTTCAATTTGAAAAAGAACATATTATCAATTTGACTTTGTTTTCTCACCTCTAGTCATCATGGTTTTCTTTCCTTCTCTCTTAATACATAAAATTATTACACTTGGAAATGTCGTTACTATTCCCCCGCTTGGGTAAGATCTTATAAATAAATTCAATAACGTGATAATGTAATCTACTTATCATTTCAAGTTTTAAGGCATCACGGGATAGAATTTCCTAATCATACTCCATGACGTCTATAATCCATGGATATAGTTAGTCACTTAAGAAAAATTTTATAACGTGACTCTCTCATTTAAAGGGAGAAACTATTATAGATGTTGCCATGCACATAAATTATCCTATAATTGATCCATTTTATTATAGATTCACTCCTTAATCTAATGTAATTGAATTCTTATATTGCTTTGTGAAACTTCCACTTACTCACCTCTGCTGCTATTTTCGTCGATCTCGATAATCTAAGTTGTTTATGATAACTAACATTTATTATCATCATTAAAAGTTTGTAATTTTTTTCTTTTCCCGTACTCCCTAAGTACTATATCGATTATATTATGGTAACAATGGAGATCAAACTTTGAGTTTTTTTTTTTTTTTTTGGCACTCTCTTGGTAATTATATCGTCTTGTTCTAATAGTGTGTTTACTACCTTACAGGGTGGTTTCTTACCATCTTAACATATGTTTCATCCATTTTGTCTTCCTTTGATGTGTATCTTTAGTGAACTATACTTGTACTCTCAATTTGATTACCCATGATTTCTCCCAACATTTTTTGAATAGTTAGTGGCTTCTTTCATCCATCAATTTACTTCAAACTAGCTTAGCCTTTTATGTGGTTGTAGCTTCACATCTAATGGTCTTGTCATAATGTCCATAGTCATGCTTTCATTACCATTTTTCCTTTCTTCAAGAGTTAACTTCTTTGGAGCAACTCCGCCAACTAATCTTTATATATGCCTAAATAATTACCATGAATCATCTTATATAGTGTCATAATGTCCCAAATTTCTCTTTCTTAAACCACATTGTTTTCCTTTCCATGAAAATGCTATGTTGCCATATTATTTTGTTTTGGACATTGATATATCCTTACGGTTGTAAATGGCTAATTATCTATCTTAACAATAACATAAAGGTTGAATATCAAAATGTCCAACTTAGTGTATATTTAAACTATAAAAATTTAAACTTTCACTCTACTCTTTAAACCACTTACACATATGCTTGGATAGTAATTAAGGTATTAACATAAGAAAACGGTATAAAAGATATTTGCATAAATTCATATCATCAATGGTTATAGTTATCAGCTAGTAAGATATATATATGGAAAGCTCAACGTCACTTGAAGAATGGAATGTTTCAATTGCATAAAAACAATTAAGATAGTTTCCATTCTAATATTCAGAAGTTACAAAAAAGATTTAATGTCTAAAGCGATGTTAATGTGCTCATTTTATTATAATAATTTGAATGTACTTCAAACTTTACTTGCACGATATACAAAATCTTAAACTTCATTGTGGGAAAATTTGCAGCTGATATCCATGAGTTATCTCAACTCCTTTGTCGGATGGAATGTAAAGTAAAAGTAATGGATTAGGAATCAAGTGGGATTGAGCTTGATATATGTCTTCGATACATAGATTAGCATTAAATATCCCATCTCTTCTAATAAAATGTATCATCCTAGGGTTCATAGCTTTCGAACATCGAATTTCATTTTATCATTGTTAAAAGCTTCAATTTCTTCCAAAAGTTGAAAACCGCTTTTCTTGTCATTGAATATTACATAACACTGAATACTTTGGGTAAATTATCAAGAATGACTCGAAGTAATACACCTCGAGTTATATTGGGATTGTTGCTATAATTATGAAAATAAGGCGATGATATCCAAGAATCAACACAAAATCTCAGGAAATAGTTAGAAACTAAGTTATTTCCCAATGTGATCATTCATCCTAGTACTTTTAACCTAGTCTAATTGACCTCTAGATTAACTTTGTATTCCTCAACACTTAAATCTATGGACTGAAGTTCTCCTAAAGCCATATATATCTGTCTAAAATCATTTTGTTTGCAGACTGCCAACCCACATTTATTTAATGCATATGATGAAATGAAACTATCAATAGCACCAGTATCAAATAAGATTTTGAGTTTTATGCCATTAATAGTGTCTGCAGACTATACTATAGTGGATTGAGGTTCTGTCTGGTTCTTGTTGACTACTGCATGGATTCTATGATTGCCTTTGATATTTGATGATGGCTATTTAAATATGGCTATAAGTATCTGAGGTACAATTTAGATTAATAAATATAATTTCGTAAATTCAAGCTCATATGTGGGTATAGCTTTCTACTATTATTACCTGCTGGCAAGTCTTATTAGTACTGAGGTCAAGGAGGGTGGCAACGCGACCTCCTTGTCCTAATGCAGGATATTCTATGTGTAATAAAGAAAATGCATGGGTCTTCATAGATCGTAATATTATTTATTAATATGATTCTATTCGAAAATAAACTTTAACCTAAAAATTATATTTTCATATTTAAACATTTTCTGTATTACGAAAAAAATGCACTTATATCTCCAAAGAGCGTATAATAATCAAAGTCTTGTCTGACATTTGAAGCAAACTTCTCAAAATCATATGTGACTTGTCTTAGGACTGGGAAACTCTGAATCCAAACTAAACAGTCCTATATCAGATTTTCGTCAAGAGATATTTAACACAGAAAATGAATATATATAAATCCCAAGAAGATGTTGTTATAATGCCCTTCAGACTTCAGCCCACTTTGAAAGAACTTTATATGGTACAAAAGGATTTTGATTTATTTTTTTTGTTTTATTAGATAGAAGTGAGGTTAAACCATTAATTTGCATTTGTATAATCTAATTAAATAAAATTTTAATTTTGTAATTTATTGTGTTTCTATGATGTATACAATCTAATATAAAAACGAGTTGTATAAAAATCTTTCCACATCTAAGAATATTTTGTCGACACATTTGGTTCATCATCAGGAGAACATGAGAAATCTGATCAGTTAACTAGTTTAAATAGATAGAGGGACGCTCCAACTAGCCTTTGTAAAACGGTTAGTTTGACTCACACAAGAATTTAAAATGAGTTGTCTATAAGTGAAACTTTTTGGAGATTCCTGCTAATTTTTTTGGTTTGTGAAAATATTTGTGGTCAAATATTAATGTGTTGTTTTTTTCTTCTTTTTCTTTTTTTTAATTATCTCACTTATAAACTTATTTATTTTATAATATAACTTATTATTAGAAATTTATTTTATAATATAACTTATTATTAGTTTTCTAATTTAAGTCGTTATATTCTATTGATATAATTTAATTTTGTTGTAATTTTAATTAATTATCATTTCTATTTCCAATCTAATCCGACAACCTTGGTTTTCACAAATATATTATAACACATGTTATATATATTATGACATATGAATATATAATAAATATAACCTAAATAATAATAAAAACCAAAACTATATATTTAAAACACCCTTCCGAAATTGTAAGGAAAAGTGGATGCTAACCCTTCTCAATTAATAAATAAAGGGGATCGACTCTCAATTTAGTGAGTGGGGCGGTCGAGTTCTATCAACAGAGTCTACTACTATATACGTGAAAACTACATTCCCCCAACAATGCTATCCACAACTGTCAAACATTGAGGCAGTACAGTGCATTTCCTCTTGCTCTCTCCGACCGCGCAGTACACTGAAATACGAGATGCTAATGCTTACAACTACTAGTATTAATTAGTATACCATATAGATTCCTTAGTCAACTGCACCTGGTTTATTGGAAAGAATGCATAAGCCAAGTTAGTTCTAGATGTTGGACGAATTGATGCCACTATACTACATTCATTGGAGATATACAATAATTTATTCCAGGAGCATGATCCACTAAAAGTGAAAATTGCTTCACGCAAAAAGCTTTCAGCATATATAAACCCCCTCAAGGGAAATTGCCAATAAAATCAAGAACTTAGACTCTCGTTCCTATGGGAAAAACCCTTTCTTCTATATAGGACCCATTGTTCTATCCTACTTACGCGCGGAGCTTTCTCCTAATACACTAACCTACCGCAAGGCTGAATGGGGTAATAAGAAAACAACCGCTTATAATGACGAAGGAAACCAGGCAAGAAGAAACCCCAAGGGATATATACCATAGGTTACTTTCAATCGCCCCTAGGATATTAGTTCGGAGAAAGCCAAGAATCCCTTTTATACTTCTACCCACAAACACTTGGTCTACGATATGAAGAACCCATCTACTTGCGAGGATAATAATGAATGCCCCCTTGACCTTCTGCGTGAGTGAACCAGGCCCCTTACTATATAGTGATTCATATGGAGATAGTGGATATCGTTATTTGGGTGGTGGTTGACCAAACCGGAATGGCTAAATATCCTATACCATCACGTGCACCATCCCATCTTCTGATCCGACCACCATGCGTCGTCGCCCGCTAGAGCAGCACGCCACCTTCTCTTTCAGCTCCTTTGCAATAGAAGTCCCAAGGACCTTCTCTTCAAAAAAAAAACTGAAATTTTCTCCACTGATACATGTTTAATGGTTAGTTCAAATCCTAAAATCCTTTTTGCGATCAAACCCTTGTCTGCATCTTTTTTCGGCAGTAAATTGAAATGTACTTGAGCTGATAATTTCTGCTCTAATTTGCTTAATTTATTATCGGTATTCTTACAGACGAACTACGATCTCCATCACCATAAGGATTTCGTATTTAGAACCTTTATCGCCAGGGCGTTGTTTATTTTGCGGATTGAGGGTTTGCGTATTGATTATGAGGACCAATGTGATGCATCACTTTCCCTTCTTTCTTTTTTTTGATGTTAAGTCATTAAATTGTGCCATGAATCGTCAAATAATTCATGCCAAATCATTCCTTTGTGATTAATTATTTTAAGTTCAAATCTACATGCTTTCCTTTCATCTATACAAATTCCAAATCCCTTAGTGTTTCCTCCTCCCTATTTTTATAATTTTAATGCCCTAAGGTCCCGAAGGTTCAACTGTGCTCCGATACCATGTGTAAGGCCCTTAAGTTTCACATTTAACAATCATTAACATAATTGATACTACACAATCCAGACTGGAATTTTTGAAGCAGAATATATCAATTCACTATTTAATACTTACCTGGAACCGTGTTTGAAGATGTTCCTGACCCGCCATGGCTTCCGCTCTATTACCATACCGCCATTTTCCTCCCAGCCTATCTGGGGTCAACCTCTCTGGTCGCCAGATCCATAAGACAAGTCTTCTAGCCCCCGTGCCCAAAACTCCAATAACAATCAAGATCACTCTATGACTCTGTTAGAACTCACTTCTCATGTCTTCCACAGTTAGAAATCCTCTGACACCATCCAGGTAATTTTTCCCACCTCACTCACCCATCAAGTTTCCCTCCCTTCTCCTTTTATACACAAATCCGTTTTCAAGAAATTTATTAAAATATCCTCTTTTAATAAATATCTTAGTCAAATCCCCGTTCAAGATATTTATTAAAACATCCTCTTTTAAAAATATCTTAGATTTATATTAAAATATTATTATTTCATAAATATCTTGGATTCCTAAAATATCTTGTATTTATTAAATATCATCATTTAGTAAATATCTTGGATTTTATTAAAATATCATCTTTTATTTGCATAAGTCAATGCTTTTACTTTCCTTTGAACAATACATTAGTTATATTATGATAGTGGTAGGTATAATTTTCACCTCACAATACATTCATTATTTTCTGGCGAGTTAGGTATTTACTCAATACTTCAATAATTCACTCATTACCCTACACTGGGACTTTTTATAATTAATTAATGCATACACTATTGTAGTACACGTGATACATGCATATGCAGGTCTCATATGCATACTAATATTTCTATGTTCCCTATAACTCGAGTTGGGTCATTACAGTTGATGACTATGACTAAAAGAGGCTTCCTATTTAGAGTGAGTAGATCGTAAGATTAAATGCAATAGTTTGATGAGATGCTAAAAGAAATATGTCCTTCATGCAAGAACCATCCTAAGATGACAAAAATGTAGTAGTGTCCAATGCTTTTGTGATATTAAGTCCAATAATGATAAGAAATATGCTCTCAGAGGGAAAGGGTTGTGATAAGATCTTAGCACCTGTTGTCAAATGTACTATTATCAAATGTATGTGAAGTTGGCTTCCTCCATAATACTTAAGGAAGAAGTGTACCTAGAGCTACCTCAGGGCTTTGAGGTGCATGTGTAGGAGTCTCATGATTATAGATTGAAGAAAGTCCCATATGGACTCAAGCAAGTCCCCTAGACTTGGCATGCTTGGAATGATGGACATTTGATGTGAACTCCAACCTCTCCTCATGATTGAAGGTATGGCTTTGATGTTTGGTTTTATATATGCTAACAATTTATTTCTGGCAGGATCAAATCATCTTCGTGTTCAGCGCCAAAGGGAGTTGACCTTTGAGCCTAGATGATCAACTACTTGAGATTAGAAGTGTAACAAAGAGATGGTGAGGACTTCCTTGTTAAGGGAAGTATGTTGTCAGAGACTTTGGCATGATAAATATCACTAAAGCAGATGAGAGAGACTCCTATTCAAATTCAGATTTGAAGGATCCTATATGAACTGGCAGTTAGATGGATCCTTGCTTTGCATCATGTACTCTAAGCCAAATAAAGCCTGGACATGTATATTGGATTGCTTCCAAACATGTGATGAGACATCTACATGAAACTATTAATCGTAGATTGGGACACTACCGGACTTCATAGATACACCGATGCTGACTAAGGCTGAAAATGTTGTTGACAAGAAAAACACATATGGGACATCTAGGTGCTTCTTTAGCTTGGGGTCTTCCATGATTTCCTAGATGGTCATGAAGTAGAATTATGTTCGAACATTGCTGCTATCATGGCTAGCTCTGGGGCAGTGCGGTTGAGAAAGCTCCTTGAAGAATTGGTTAAGCATGTGTTGGACATGGCTATGATATATTACGACAATCAGGGTAGGATCTGACTTTCAGATAATCTTGTGTCCCATGACAGGTCAAAGCAAATTGAGATTATATATCACTATATTCGAGATATGGTGCAGAGACGAAGCAATAAGGCTCTGACATTGACTTCTTGTGAAATTGAAGCAATGAGGCTTCAACAGATGAGTACGCTGCTAACATTCTCACCAAGCCTTTTTCAAAAGGGAATTTCTTGGTCTTCAGAGAGAAGCCTGGAGTTGTGGAGAAAGTATCCCTTCCAGGAAGGGAACTTGGTTGATCATGAACACTGAGCTCTCAGAGCTCCTAGGCTTGAGGGAACTTTAGACAATAGGATGTGTCTAAGGCTTACCAGAAATGGTAAGTTGTATCTTCCCTATTGTCAAAGTAGGGCATGTCTGATCCTTGTAACTTGTGGAAAGTGTGTATCTCGGCCTACTATCAAGTATGGGACTTGACCGAGTATACCCTAGTATGCATCCTACCCACAAGTTGGAAGATATTTACCTATGGTGGATGCATCTGGTAAATTGATCTCCCTAAGTTCGGGATGTATGGTGTTCAAACCACTTAATCATATAGATCAAGCTAGGTGACATTGTTGAGATTTTGAGGTAGCATCGGGTGTGCTCTAGCCCTGAAATTTTGCGAAGGGGCTAAGACACACAAGACCTCCAAAACCCAAAAAGAATTTGGAGAAATTTCATTTGGTGTGTGAGATATTAAAATAATTAATTTTTTTAATGAGGACCCTAAGTCTAACTTAGGGAATTAGAAAAATAAAAATGAATTAATTAAACACGTGATGAAATGTTCCAAGTGACGCGGATCAAGCAGTCTTTTAATCTGGGCTGTCGATAAGAGATTAAATCAAGGTCATTGATATGTCAACGAGAAAAGTATAAAGGAAAGGATTGGGGTCAGTTGGAGACACACACACAGAGTCTAAGAGATAGAATTCTTCTCACGGAGCAATGTTCAGACGAACATCAGATCTAAGTGACTCAGAGTTGCAGCGAGCAGCAGATGCAGTGATTGGTTAGGAGGGCCAAGAGTATAGTGCAGAGCAAGGGCAGCAGAGAAGCAATCGAGGCAGCGCAGCCATCAGAGGGAGTGACACAATCCCTCAGGAGGGTGACGCATGCCCACGCAAGGCCCACGCAGAGGCAGCACAACATCTCCAAGCAGACGCCTAGGCTACGGAGGCTAACAAAGTTGTCGCGCAGAGCTAGCTGGGGATTCACCAGTTGCTCATCCAGATCAGTCGGGACTTGCGAGAGTGAGGTATATCTCAGATTTCCTCTGATTGCCAAGGTTTTCTCTATTGGGCCAGCGAAGTTTATGGCACCCTACATGTACTCAAAAACTGCTCCTTAATAATAATAAACCCTCATATCTGTTGCCCCAGTTTTCCTGCATTGGGATTCTCCGAGGACATTTGATCAAAAAATCTGTCATTTCACTTTGTCATATGAGCGTGCTATTCAGTAAATGATCTATATGTGTAGGTTGTTAATTTTATTTACTTCGTTGTTAATCCTGAATATTCAGATTAATAACTTGTATGTTTAATCAAGTAGGAGAAGTAAATCGAGATTTAACACTAGGATTTCTTAGTTAAGAAATTTCCACATGGTATCAAAGCATTACAGATCAAGCTAAATCTCCAACAAAATTGGCTGAAGAAATTTTTGCTGCAGAAACCAGCTGAAGCAGCAGAGATTCAAAGAGGGCAGCGCAACATCAAGAGGATGCAGTCCCAGCAGAGGCTACGCAGGGGTTGACGTAGTCCCATCTGGATGACGCAGAGACAGCACAATGCCTTCCAGAGGGACGCAGGAGCAGTTTGCGCTGCGCAGAGGCTGTGCTGAGCTAGTGTGCTCATGCAGAGGCCAGCCAGAGGGACGCAGTCCAATTTTTTTTCTGTTGCTGTGAAGTGTTGAGATTTTGTGTATTTGGGGTAGCATCAGTTGTGCTATAGCTCCCAAATTTTGAGGAAGGACTAGAGTACATTTGATCTACAAGACCCAAAAATGGATTTGCGAAATTTCATCTGGTTTAGGAGATATTAAATTAATTAATTATTTTAATGTATTTCCTAAGTTAAAACTTAGGGAACATAAATAATTAAAGTGAATTTAATTAAACATGCGATGAAATTGTCTTAAGTCATACGGATCAAGCTTTCTTTTAATCAAAGCCATTGATTCAAAATTTGATCATGGTCGTTGGTTTCCCAACGAGAAAAGTATAAAGGAAAGGCTTGGGGTCATTTGTAAAGACACACAGAGGCAGAGCACTGAAGCTAAGCTGAGATTCTAGGGCGGTTTTGCTAAGAATTTTCACAACTGTTTCAGCTGCAGAGAGGGGAATTTAGACCAAGGGGATGATCTGATCCCAGGGTCTAGAATCAGCAAGAGGCAGAGACAATGTAGAAAAGCAGGAGAGCAGCAGCAGGAACGGAAGCAACTGTGCTACGCAGGTGTTGCGCAGTCCCTCAAGGACAATGTGATTTTCAGCTGGAAGCCCTCAGGGGTTACGCAAAAACCCTAAGGGGCAGCGTAAGGATTGCATCACCCAGTCTGGAGTAACACAGCCCTTTCCGGAGCAACGTTGAGGGACACAGAGGCTTCAGAGGCTGACACAAGGCTTCAGGGACAGCGCTAGAGTTTCTAGGCCCTAATTTTTGCTGAGTCTTGTAAATCTCGTTTGAGGGTGTGGATCAGTCATTATTTTGGCCTTAGAACAGCCAGTGAGTTGTAGATCTATTATTTCTCTGTCAGGTTTTGCAAATCTAGAACCCAGATTTGTTGTATTCAAAAAATTCTTAATAAAAAAACCCTCCAGCAGCCAGAAGACAGGTTTTCACGCATTGGGTTTTTCCGGGGACTATTTGTCCAGAAAATATCTGTCACTTTGTCTATGTGTGCATGTACTTGTTCTAGATCTGAATTGGTGAAGATCTGTTATCTGCTTTGCTTCGATTTTAATCCGAACTTGTTCAGTTAATAACTTATCTATGTAGGTGGAGCATAACCAGATTAACAGTAAAAAAATTTTGCATAAGTGCAAGATTCAGAAATTTTCACATGGTATCAGAGAAATAGCAGATCTAGGAGGGTCACCAACAAGAGACTGAAGGTTCTAGCTGCAGAAAGCAGCTGGAAAAGCAGCAGAAACACAGATCTGAAGGGGCAACGCAGTTTTCAGAGGCAGATTCACGCAGAGGGAAGGGTAACACAACCTAACGCTATCTCCTAGCAAGCCCATGCAATTACTGCACAAAGGCAGCTCAGAAACAATGCTGGATTGGTCTGAAGCCAGCCTGTGTGATGCAGATCTAAATCTATCAGATCCAGAAAAGACTAAAGATTAGCTGCAAAAATTCAAAAGGTGTTGTTGGGGTTTAAATTCTGAAGATTTCAAATTTTTAGCCTAAGCACAAGTGACAAAAAGCGGGAGGAGATCAGCTTCTCAAGAAGTTTCTAGCCAAAGAAACTTGCAGATTGATCAGAGGATCAAAGAGAGATGAATCATTGTTGATTTGGCAGAATTCCAAGGAACAAAATCAGTTGTCAGAGGGAGCAGAAGGTGCCTGTTTCGCTAAGGGCCTTAGATCCAGTTCTCTAGCAAAGACAAAGGGAAGTTACGACACATTTCTGAGCAAATGGCTCCTCATGGACTGTGTTGTGGATCATAGTCATATCCTTTTATTTTTCAAATATTTGAAAAAATAAAAATATAAAATGTGGGAAAATATGTTAAAGTATTGAACTCTTATAGTTTAGCATAAAAAAGATTGATGTTCATTAAAGTTGAAGTTTAAACATTTAAACTTTATAATTGTGGGTCTGTATTAAAGGTTAAATAGTGATTGGTTTGAATGGCGGAAAGCGTCGATCGTTAAAATCTCTATCAAAAAGCCCAACCCGCGGGCACAAATAGCACGATAGATATCATGTGGAGTGCTTTTGCAGTTGACTGGGTTGACTGTGGGGACAACGGAGATCAACGGCAGAGATCTAATGCGGGGCCACCAGCCATATTTTTCCTCCGCAGTGACGTAGGATGTTGAGTTGGTCTCAACTGTCTTCCACGTCAAGCAGAGTTAACAGTTGCTTGCGCGTCTTGTCAGCATTTAATTCAAAACCCGCGCCACCTATTTAAAGAATTTTTTGTCTATTTTTCAAATTTACTTGTGAATTGTTTCGCTGCACCTCGTTTGAGCTCTCCGCCACCTGCAAAATCTGACCACCTTGTAAACAGTTTTCCACATAAGCTTTTAACCATGGCTAAAAGGTCATCCCTGTCAGGTTCAACCAGCCATATCCCTCTCATGGACACTGAGAGGGATATTCAAGATACCCTCTGTTCAGTAATTCACCTCCCCTTTTACCAACAAGTTGTCTTGAATGCTAATGCCTCTCCTGTATATTCTGCCATGATCAAGTCCGGAGTCTTGTCTGCATGCATCCCTAAAACCCACCTCTTCCCTGAAGTCATCTATTGGTTGGTATCTGTTATGTATCCAGGGAAGTGTTTTGTTATGAACTCCCAAGGAGAAAATGTTTTGCAGGTGTCTACCCTATTAATCCGCCAAGCTCTGTGCTATACTGAGTCGGAGTCATCCGTTCAGATTTCTGACGATTCACTGGTTCAGTATTATGATAATCTTGCAGGAGAAGAATTCAATCAATTTATGTTTCATTTGAAGCCTGACATGAAGCAGTTTCAGCGAGATTGCAAGGAGTTTGATATGAAGGTTTTTGATGCTGAGACCCGTCCAGTTTTGAGTCATATTGCAAAAATTTTGGGTAAGGATGATGACAATGCAATGGATAAATCAGTTCTAGGAATGTTTTCCATGATGATGACGCCAGGAATGGTGCTGGATATTCCATCATATTGGCAGGAAGCAGTCAACTCAAAGTTGATGAGCCTCTCATTAGCAGGTTCCTTTAAATTTCCCTCATTAATTGTATATTTGTTCTTATACCAAAATGTGGAAGAGTTCATGCATTTAGGCCTAAATATTATGGATGTGAATAAAAGAAGACAATTAGTGATATTCTGGACAGATGTAGTTAGAAGGGAACAAAATGAGGCTGGGTTGTTTTATTTTGCTAGTTATTACATGCCCACTACATACAAAATATTGAATGGAAGTCCTCCTCCCTGTTTCCTACCTAAAGCTCAGGAGTTTTTGCATTTAGGAAACAATTGTAAATATGGAGACTGATTTGTTTTTGAGGAATATTCTAAAATAAGGCTATATGGAGCAAGTGTTGAGCCTTACAGACTCCCAACTTTTGTGCCAATGAGGCTTTTTGCTTTAGAATTCATTAGACAGAGTCTAAATGTTGATCAGGTTCATTTTGTGCCTATGAAGAAAGGTCACATGTACAAATTACCCATGGTTGTAGGCCCTTTCATAGTAAATATGAGACAGGCATTTGATGAAGTGACAAAAATGTTAGATGACATGCAGATGTTATTAGGAGAAAGTTGGGCTTATGACCCATACAGTGTTATTTCAAACAGAAGGATTGAAAATGGATATTCTTCTTTCATTCATGAAAGAAGGCCAGAACAAGAGAAGATCGCATGTAAGGATGTGAAGAACTCAGTAGATGCTAATATTCAAACTCCTATTATAGCAGAGAAAACAGCTAAAAGAACCAAGGAAATGGTGATTGATCTAAGTGATGAGGAGCATGGAACCATGAAGAGAACAAAAATTACTGAAGAGCCTGCATCTACTGCTCTTGGTTTTTCTTTGCATTTGGGAGAAGAACAAAATGCTCCTGCCTCACCCAGGAATCATGAAGCTTCTCATGAACCGGTGCCCTTGATTAAACAGAGGTTTTCACAAATTGAAGAAAGAAATCAGAGGACGAAGGCCAGCATGGAGGCCCAAGCTGAACATCAAATTACTACTGAACAAACAAGGTTGTTAACTGTAATGGATCTTGAAAAAGATTAGTTTAGAAGTGCTCTCTCACATCCTACAGATATATCAATTGGTCCTTCCAGCAATTTCAACACTGTTAATGTGACTGTGGATGTAAAGAAGATTCCTCTAATTGATAAAATGAACTTGCATATGCAAACATGTCAATTGATTGTAAATGACCTCACAAAGACTAATGCAATGGAAATAAAGGCAGAGAATATGTTGGGCAAAGTAATTAAACAGTTGAAGTTAGAATAGGCTAACTCAAGAGCCTTAACAGTTCATAATGAAGAATTGAAGAAGATTATTATTAAAATTGGAGTAGACCCTAGTGACAAGACTGCTGTGCAAAAATCCATGCAAAGTGCTGAGGTAGAGATATCTACATTAAAGAAGAAATTGAAGTTACCTACTGGTGAACATTCAATGGCTACAGAAGTTGCAGAGGTAGAGAAAGAAAAGGAAAAGTTGTTGCAGCAACTCATGCAAAAGGATGAAGAACTTTCCAAAGTAAAGCAGACTACAATTTCGTTACAAAATCATATTGATAGTCATAACTGTACTTCTTTTTCCTACAGGTGATGAAGATCCTCAAACACAAATCATTCAATTAAATAATGAGTTGCAGATGGCTGAAACAGATAGAAAGAAGGCTCAAACAGATCTGGAGACTGCAACAAAATTGATGAAGGTCATAGAAAATGAAGCAGATAAATACAAAAACGGATTTCCGAAACGTTGAAGCTGAGATTAAGAATCTCAAAGAAAGAATGAAAGGTAATATGTCACTAATACAAGCTAAAGATATCATTTGGACTGATATCATTTCAGAAATGAAATACAATTGGTGCTTCCTGATGACAATTGCAAAAGAAAAAAGCCTTATTGTGTTTGAAGAACCAATTATGTCTGATAAGAAAAAAGGGATTAACAGAGTCATCTGGACCTGAATATTTATTGATTTTATCAATTCCAAATCAGATCAGGAGTTAGAGGAGAATGATATGCAGGACAGAATGTTATATGTAGTGGAAATTAATAAAATGATTATCAGGAATGATCTCAGAAAGGCTGCAGAAAAGAAACTGATGGAAATCAAAGAAGCAGTAAGTCAATTTGATAAATCTTTTGATAAAATGACAAGGGTAGGCTTGCCATCATGTTGGGGAGCTGAAGGAAATCTTGTGCCATGGAGCTCTTATGAGAATTTACTAGTGATGACAAAAAGCAAGATTGATAACAGGCATGAAAAGACTCAGGTGCTTAAAGGAGAGACAATGGTCAACTTCTTGCAGAGACATTTTCAACTCTTGTGGATGGTAAAAACTCTTTTCTTTGAAAGGCCTTCTTATGATCGAATTACTGCATTCAGATTGGAATATCACAATCTGACATATTCATCCAGGACGAAGGTAGAAATATGGAAAAAGTGTAGAGCTTGGACAATTGACCTGCCAAAAGGATCAGCAGCAAAGAAAGTCAAATCAGTTGATCAAGGAAAAGAAGCCACTTCGTCAGCAATTCCTATAGATTAAGATATTTATTTTATGTTATTTTCTGAAAACAATGTAATTGTAATAAGACATTTTCAAGGCATGTAATAGACAGCCTTTGAAGTCTTGAAGTAGTTTTGGTAGTTAGGATTGGTTACAGCAGTTCCAAAATGCTTTTTATTGTATTTAATGTAATTTTCAAAAGGAAAAAAGGTTCCGAGTTTTGGACCTCCAGACAAATATTTTTGTACTCAAAGATTCAAAGATTAATGAATGAGTAAGCAAGTTTCTGGCATTTTGTTTATGTTGAAGTGTATTCCAGTTTTCATTATGTATTTCCATCTATGAATACAACAAGGTTATGAGCAGCAGGTTTCTTTTAATTTTTGTGTATAAGAGTTAAACAACTTTAATTGGCGCTCCTTTGTTTTAACTGTTTCCTTTACATATTTCTTCTGGGGTTTGGAATGGTATTTTCTATATAAAGCAACATATCAGTTTGGACTTCTTACATTTTCTTCTAGTCACTTCATTCAACATCAACAGATGGTAGCATTGTGAAGCATTCATAATATTTGACATTTAAGAGTTTGATTATAAATACTCGAGGGTTAATAAAACAGAGACATAAAAATTTGTGACATAATCATAAAATGTCTTAAGCACTGATTCCTTATCACAGTTAAGGGATTGTCTCTTAAGGTACAACATTAATTGGCGTTGTTGCCGGGGAACGAAGATTCGAAGGTTTTCCCTGAGTTTTGTTCATATTTCCTCTGGTTGTTCAGAGAGGAGGAAATACTAAGCTGTGTTTTATTTTTAAAATTCTGACTCCTAAGAGGCCTCACACGAGGTCAGATACCTCTCAGCAAAAAGTCCCTATTCTGTCAGATCGAGAAAAGTTAGTTTCAAAGAAGGGCCAGAAATCAAAAATATTTTCTACACCTGATGCCACACTGCTTGCACCAGGCAGCAATTCTCATATTTTGCCATCCAAGGAAATTTCCCGGAAACTCATTTTCCCTGAAAAAGAATCCTTGTCATCACCCATTCACTTCCAAGAACCAACATTAGAAGAACTATCTTTTGAGTCTGTATCATTTCCATTCACAAAATCTCAACCTAATTCAGTTACCAGTTCTTCTGCTATCGTTCATATACCCCTTCCCATATCAGTTGTTCCACCCCTTTTATCCCCACCTACAACTTGGTATTCATTTTATCCCTGCTCAAGGAGCAGTCAATCAGGGCATAAACATGGCAGCCCCTGCTTTCTTGATGAATAGATATGCACCATTAAATCTACCCCAACCAATGAATGCAATGCCTTAGGAGTATCTTAAGTTACTCCCTAGATTTATTGGTGAAGATGAAATAACTGCAGAACAACACTTGGCGAAAATTCTTACACACATTTTATGGATCACAGAAGCCAAATTCCTAATATTGAAACCCTGCTCGGTAGGGCCTTGGCACTTAAAGTTCATCATTTTGAAAGGGCACGGTTGCGGGTATCTAAGATGAAATCTGATCTGACCTTTTTAAAGAGATGTAGAGACTCCTCCTCCGTTCCATCGTTCGCCAAGATTAAACATCCCCTAAATAATTCCAGAAATGAACGGGTTTTTCTTTCAACCAGTCTTGGCATTATTAGATCTGAGATTTCGAGGGTTAGAAAGTGTCTCGATCTCTTTTCTCGGAGGCTGCTATCTTCTCATCTGGAGTTGTCGTATTTAATTCCGGCTGATGTTTGGGTTGTAGTGGAGGCCCGCTCTGCTTTAAAAGCCCTATGCTGGGAGGGATTATACAATAAGAAGCTTTGTTCCAAATTCCTCAGGCTATCTAAAGATTCGTCCTGCGTTAATGAGAGAAGGTGCCTATCTAACAGTAGAGTTAATGGCTGTCAGGTTGGTGCTTTACGGTCTTTCATTCTGGATTCTGATCTGTCATCGTCAGCTTCTCCTGCATCTTCGTCGGCCAGGACTGCTCCCTCTAGCAGTCAAAATATGAATCCCTCGTCTTTATTTGGGCATCTGATGGTTGATGATGCAGCGCATGTGGCGGAGGCGTTCAGTTATCAAGCGAAGTCGAGTTCTACAGCGACAAAGTCGAGTTCTCCAGCGGCTAGTGTATCTGTAACTGCGTCAACGGAACAGATCCCCAAGAATCAAGCGACCTCTCTTAAGGATGGGATGTGTGGTTTAGATTCTGTGTTGTCTTCTTTCTCTGGGATGAAAGAAAGCGTGTTGCGTTCTTCCATTTTGCAGGGATCCGATGCAGATGGATCCAGTCCTTCGTCGACCGACCAGGTTCAGCTTTTTGATCCGTCCCTCTCTGATTTACGCTTGAACTCTTTTAATTCTCCTTCTGTTTCTTCAGTGTTACCGTCTTTCCAGGATCCCTCGAATTTCATTCCTGCTAGGCTTGCTTTAGATGGTATTAATAATAAAGAAAGCACTCTAAATATTAATATTAACAATTTGGTGCCGTTTAATAATAATAATATTTTGAATAATAATATTAACATTAATGGTAGCCATAACATTAATAATAATAGTATTGATATTATTAACAATAATAATATTGATAATATTATTAACAATAACCATAACATTAATAATAATAGTATTGATATTATTAACAATAATAATAATAATAATAATATTAATAGGAACCATAACATTAATAATAATAGTATTGAGATTATTAACAATAATAATATTAATAATAGCAATAATAATAACATTATTAGTGGTAATAATATTATCAATAACATTAATACCAATTCTCCTTTAAAGAGGACTGTTATCAATCTTTCTCGTTTTTCCTTTGATCGTCATGTCTATAGTTTATTGGAGAGGGGCCTTAATTTCGCTCTTGCTCCTAAAAAAATCCCTATTCATGACATCATTTGTGATATAGAATACGGGATTAGAGATTTGTCTGATGCTACTAAAGACATCATTAGGCAAGACTGTTCTGTGATCCTTAGAAAAGCTAAGCCACCTAAGAGCAACATTAGCAAACATGAGTTTGAAGCTCTAAAATCCTTAAACAATAACCAGGACATTGTCGTTCTTAGGGAGGTGCTACGGTTATTTTAAACAAGGATGATTATTGGAATAAGATGTTGGATCACCTTCAAAATAGCAGTAGCTACAAGAAGCTTGACAAAAATCCCCTTAAAAAAGTATCTAAAGCTGTTGCTTTGGCGATAAAATCAAGTAGCACTATTGGCTCCCTTAGTAAAAAGCTTATTGAAAGTAATCCCCTCACCCCGAGGATTTATGGTCTTCCTAAGATTCATAAGGAAGGTGTTCCCCTTCGCCCCATTGTCAACACCATAGGTGGTCCAACTTATCTGCTCGCTAAAAAAAAAATTTTACCTAGTAAGTTGAAGCCCCTTGTGGGTCGCACCGACTCCTTTGTCAAAGATTCTTCCTCCTTCATTAATGAATTGAAAGACATTAAGTTGGATCCAGATGATAGGTTTATAAGTTTTGATGTTGTATCATTATATACTTGCATTCCCATTAAGGAAGCCATTGATGTCATCTCTCGTATCACGGATCTTGATACTGCTCATCTCGTGGAGATTTGTCTTACCTCGACCTTCTTTAGTTTCGAGGGTGTATTCTTTGAACAGACCTGTGGTGTGGCCATGGGTTCCCCCCTTTCCCCTGTTGTTGCTAATATTTTCATGGGACACTTTGAATCGAAGGCCCTTTCCTCCTCCCTTTTTCAACCGAGGCTTTGGAAAAGGTTTGTTGATGACACTTGTGTGTTGTGGCCCCATGGTTAAGAGAAATTGGACCTTTTCTTCCAGCATCTTAATGATCAATCTGACTTCATTAAGTTTACCATGGAATTTGAAGTGGATGGTAGCCTGCCCTTTCTGGATGTCCTTCTTTCAAGAAATGATGATGGTTCCTTCTCCCATCAAGTATTTAGAAAGAAGACGCATACTGAACAGTATTTACATGCTAGTTCTCATCATTTCCCGACTCAGAAGCTTGGGGTTCTCAGTACCCTAGTCATCAGAGCCTTTAGAATCTCGGTTATGCACCACTTTGAAGGTGAAAAATCACATCTCCTTAATGTCTTCTGTAAGAATGGTTATAGCAGGGCTCAATGTCTTAGAGCTTTTCAAAAAGCTAAGAAAGGTCCTAAGGTTAAGAAAGATCCTTGCGATCGGTTATCTAGAGTTCACCTTCCATTTATCCAAGGTACTACTAATAAAATCACAAGGATCTTGAAGAAACATAATGTCTCTTCAACTTTCAAGCCTCTCCGCACTATCCATAGTTCTCTTAGATCGGTAAAAGACCTGATTTGCCCGTTGGATGGTAAGGGTGTTTATTTGATTCCGTGTTCTTGTGGGACACCTTACATTGGTGAAACTGGTCGATCAATTAACCAAAAAATTCATGAACATGTCGTTGACCTTAGACATGGTAGATCTCGGTCCTCTCCCTTGGCAGAGCATGCTGAAAAAACAAATCACCATATTTGTATTGAAGATACTAAGGTTATTGCAACAATTGACCACTTCCACCACCGAAAGTTAAGGGAAGCCTTGGAAATAGAAAAGAGGTCGGTTAACCTTAATAGGGATGATGGGTGGAATGTTAGCAGACGCTGGATTCCTGCCCTTCACTCTTAAGTTTTTTTTTTCCCCCCCTTCTCTTTTTGCTCCCTCGGGTCGTTCTTTCTTCTCTCGATCTTGATTCCTCTCTCACGATGTGCTCCTTTTATTTTATTAATTTGGTTTTGATTAGTATTTTTGCTTTATTTTTTATTTTATTTATATATATATATATATATATATATATATATATATATATATGTTTTAATTTTTTTTTCTTTTTTTTCTTTTTTTCTTTTTTTTTTAATTTTAATTTATTTTATTTTATTTTATATTTTATTTTTAATTTTTATTATTATTATTTATTTATTTATTTCTTTATTTTTTATTTTTTATTTATTTATTTATTTTTAATCTTGAAACTTACCTCTTTAGTAATATTAAATTAATTGATTAATTAAGTATTATTATTATTATTACTTATTTATTTATTTGATTTGATTTGATTTTATATTTTATTTATATTTTATTTTTATTTATATAGAATGTATAATAAAAATATAATTAAATTTAAAATATAATAGAATTAAAATTAAAAATAATTTTTTTTTTCCTATTCTAGTCAAACTAGCCGTTTTTCCAACGACTAGTTGGAGCTGTCCTGATCTACTTAAACTGGTTCCCTGATCAGATTTCTCATCTTGTCCTGATGATGAACCACACTGGCTAGTTCGAAACGAGTCGACAAAAATTCCTTTTATGTGATTTTCACCGAAAATTCTTACAAACACTTGCCTTTGTTTTGCACTTTTGCTGAATACTTTAATGTAGAACATCTTGATATAGTAATGAGACTTTTTGTATAGTCTCTAAGTGGAAAGGCAAGAAAATGGTTTAAAGAATTACCTAATGGTTCAATCAATGATTGGGATGAATTAGAAAGACAATTCATCCAGAGATGGGGTGAAAAAGAGACCATGGTTATTCTTTAAAAGAATTTAATGCTATAAAGAAAAAATCAAATGAAAGTATGAGTGATTTTGTCAAAAGATTTAATAAGTTGTACAATAGTTTGCCTGTGGAAATGAAACCCCCTCCTATTGGAGCAAGGGTTATTTTTGTCGGTGCATTTGCATCAGATTTCAGTTTTACCTTGAGAGAAAGAAGAGCCTCTACTCTTGAACAAATTCAAACTAATGCCTTAGAAATTGAGGCAAACATGACTACTGCCGAAAAGGTTCAAGATAAGGGAAAGGCTAAAGAAGAAGATTCATCACAAGATCAAAGGATAGATGATATGACTAAGGTCATTAAAAATTTGTCAAATAAATTAGTAAAGTTGGAATTAGATAACAAAAAACCTGCACAACAAAACAAAGGGGTTTTCAATCCCCAATTCAGAAAACAGCCCCTACAGATTCTACAGAGAGACAGAAAAGATCAAGATCAAGTCCAAGCACCTTTATATATAGAGGTAGCCCCATCACATTCTGTTGATAATGATCAGAAAGAAGATGAAGACCAAATTTCTGTTGTATATATGCAAGATGATGAAACAGAAGAAGAGAGTGAGAAAGAATATGCAGAAGAATGTAAAGACGCTGATATTTCATTTGATCAGGAAGAAATGGATGATTATTGCAAACAATTTACTGATTTTATGCAAGCAGAGTTGCATAAAAAATATGATTTGAGGTCAAAAAAGAGGTTGAGAACTCAAGATGATGAAGTAGAGGAATCAGAATCAGTACCTACTTCAATGGCGACTCCACTACAAAATAATCCTATCAAAAAATCAGATAAAGGGAAACAACCCATGAATCAAGAAAAAGGGAAAGAGAAGCAGCAAGCTAAAGCTCCTCAAATAAAATCTAACAAACCAAATATTTTGGAGAAAATTGTTACTATTCCTGGTCAACATGCAAATTCAATTAAAAACCAAGAAGAACCTGAAAAGTTAACAAAACAAAATCAAACTTTCAGCTTGTCTAAAGAATTAGAAAAAGTAAAGATTCAAGTGCCACTTCTTGAGTTGGTCAAAACACCTAGTTATAAGAAAGAAATTACACAGTTTATTAATTTATCTCAGTCTGATGAGGTGGGTGATATAGTGAATCTGCAAGAAGAGAAACCAATGGTTACTTTTGGACCTCATGTTGAAGAGTTAGATTCTTTTGTTCCACCTTTTTATATATCAGTTATGTTGCATGATTTCATTTTACATAATTGTATGCTAGATTCTGGAGCATCATAGAATCTAATGCCACTATTTGTGATGAAAGAATTGAATTTGCAAATCACCAAACCATATAAAGACCTTTATTCCTTTGATTCAAAAAGGGTGAAGTGTGTGGGTCTTATCAAGGATATGGTTGTTTCCCTGGCTCAAATTCCAACTAAGAGTGTTATGACGGACGTGGTAATAGCAGATATCCCAGCCAGATTTGGTATGTTGTTGTCCAGATCTTGGGGGGCAAAGCTTGCAGGAGTTTTGAAATTGGATTTCACATATGCTATCATACCTGTTTTTAATGGAAAGGAAAGGAGGTTATACAGAGAAACTAGATTCTTGAAAACTACTACCAAGAAAGATGTAGGTAATTCCCCCATTTATGGCCAAGAGAAGGAGGATCTCTCTTGTTTCATGCTGCATGAGGATGCAGAATTTGCTGAAGATTCAAAAAAGCAGCTTGCTTCAACCAATGTACATTAAAAGTTGTGTTCAAATAAAATTTGGAAGTGTTATTTTGATGGTGCATTCTCTAAGGAGGGCACTGGAACTGGATTCATATTTATATCTCCTGAAGGTAACTTTTTACCTTTTTCCTTCAAATTGGAATTTGAATCTACTAACAATGTGGCTGAATATGAAGCATTGATTCTAAGTCTGCAGCCAGCTAAACAGATGGGAATTCAGTTTTTATATGTTTTTGGTGACTTTGAATTAATCATAAGACATTAAGAATTGGTGCCAGACTAAACATCCCAGATAGAGATCTTATAGCAATGAGATGTGGGATTTAGTTGAGAATTATTTTGAGGCTTTTAATTTACAGTTTATTCCAAGAGAAGAGAACAGAATGGCAGATTCATTGGCAGTGGCAGCTAGCACATTTAAACCACCAATTAATCCAAGATTGAGATATGAAATTGAATTAAGATGCAGGCCTTCAATCCCTGATAATGTAAAACATTGGCAAGTTTTTGAGGATGATGAACAAATTAATCAGTTTTTAACAATGATTGGAGGTTTTGAAGATAGTCAAATTGATTTAGAAGTTGATGAAATTGGTCATAGTGATATGTCCAAAAATCTGAAACATTCAATTGGTGATCAGAAGATAATCCAGTTGAAAGATAATATTTTTCCTAGAGGCTTGGTACCACTTGAAAGATTGTTTGATGCTAATGATGTGTCAATGAACTAGAAAAAAGTATCCAAAGATGGAGAAATGGAGGACTGCAATTTAAAGACTCAACATTAGCCTAAATTAATCAAATTGTTTAGAGGAGTTCCCAAGGAGTACAAAGAAAGGTATGTAAACCTTTTTAGACAATTCATGGATGTATTTACATGGTCATATGAAGATTTGAAAACTTATGATTTGGGTATTATTCAACATAAAATACCACTAAAAGATGGGGTTAAACCACACAAGTAGAAGCTCAAACAAATTAACCCATTGTTGCTAACTCCAATTGAAAAAGTGGTGAAAAAACTTTTGCAAGCCAAAATCATAGTTCCACTAAGATATTCAGATTGGGTTTCGAATCTGGTACCAGTGAGGGAGAAAAATGGAGAGATAAGATTATGTGTGGATTTCAGAAATTTGAACAGAGCTTCCTTGAAAGATAACTATCCCTTACCCAAGATGGATTTTATTCTGCAAAAAGTAATTGGGGCATTCAGCTTATCCATGGTTGATGGTTTTTCTGGGTATAATCAAGTGGCTGTGGAGAAGCAAGATCAAAAGAAGACTGTCTTTACTACACCTTAGGGAACATTCATGTATGCCAGGATGCCATTTGGCCTCATGAATGCAGGAGCAACTTTCCAAAGAGCAATGGATATTTCTTTTGTGGGTGATAAATTTGTAGTTATTTATCTTGATGATGTTACTATTTTTTCAAGGTCTGATGATGAACACTTAGAACACTTGAAGAAAGTTTTCTTGAAATGTAGAAAATTTGGATTATCATTAAATCCCAAAAAATCTTTGTTTGCTTTAGAAGAAGGTAAGTTGTTGGGTCATATAGTTTCAAAACAAGGAATAAAGATTGACCCTGCAAGGGTTGAAGCTATACAGACAATTCCACTGCCTAGAAGTAAAAAGGATATCCAAAGGTTTCTGGGAAAAATCAATTTTCTGAGAAGATTTGTTTCAAATTACGCTGAAATTGTCAGGAGAATAACAGATATGTTAAAGAAGAATGTTGAAGTAAAATGGGATAAAGATGCAAGAGAATCATTCAATAGAATAAAAGAAGCTCTCCAAGAAGCTCCTATCTTAATCAATCCAGATTACTTGAAACCTTTTCAGGTCTTCTCATTTGCATCATCTTCTACTATTGTTGTTGTATTATTACAAAAAGATGAGGAAGGTAGTGAACAACCTGTAGCCTTTTTTAGCAAAGTCCTCAGAGATGCAGAACTGAAGTATAATATCTTGGAGAAACAGGTATATGCTTTAGTAAAATCATTAAAGGCTTTCAGAACTTATATACTTCATTCTCAAATAGTAGCATATGTGCCTAATTCTGCTGTAAAAGATGTGCTAGTACAGAGTGATGTGGAAGGAAAAAGAGGAAAATGGATTGCCAAAATCCAGGAATATGACCTAGATATCAAACCAACAAAGTTAGTCAAAGGACAGGGACTAGCCAAATTGCTGACAGAATCTAATTTCCAAGCTTTGGGAATTAGTTTACTTGCGCTTGTAGATGAAGTAACTGAAGAAACATATCAGATTAAGACGAAGTCAGCAATTAAGTACAAATTTCTCTGTTCAGGCTGGTATAAGGATATCATTCATTATCTATGTTTCTTTTCTTGTCCTCCTTCAATAAATAGAGCTAAGTACAGAGCACTGAAACTCAAAGCTCAACCTTAGATTATAATTGAAGCTAAGTTGTATTGGAAAGATCCTACTAGTGTATTGCTGTTATGTTTGACAGAAGAGGAAACCATGGAGGTGATTAAAGAATATCATGAATGCTTGTGCGAAGGTCACTACAGCTAGAAGGTAACAGCGCATAAGATTCTTAAATCAGGTTTTTATTGGCCCTCTTTATTTGCTGATGTATACAAAACTGATAGAAGTTGCCAGAAATGCCAATTGTTTGCAGAAAAGAAAAGACTAGCTCCTTTACTACTTCTTCATGTATTTATTGAAGAACCTTTCAGACAATGGGGATTGGATTTCATTGGAGAGATTAATCCACCATCAAGTGGGCAGTTTAAGTGGATTCTAACTGCTACTGATTATTTTACAAAATGGGTAGAGGCAGTTCCTACTAGAAAGGCAAATGATTTGGTTGTGATGAAGTTTTTGGAGGAGAATATTTTCAGTAGATTTGGATGTCCAATAAAAATTGTAATAGACAATGCTCAGGTTTTCAATTCAGTCAGATTCATAAATTTTTGTCAAACTTATAATGTAATATTATCACACTCCACAGCATATCATCCTCAAGGAAATGGATTAGCAGAATCATCTAATAAAACATTGGTGAAGATATTGAAGAAAACAATCAATGAGAATCAAAAGAATTGGGATTCAAAGTTGATTTTTGCTTTATGGGTAGTAAGGATGACTACTAAAAGATCCACTGGTAAGTCTCCATATGAATTGGTATATGGTGCTTAGGCTCTGTTTCCTACTCAGCTAGCAAGACCAGTAATTTCTTTTCTTCAAGACTCTCAAGAGGAACCTAATGCCTTGATCAGAAGACTAAACCAGGTGATAGAATTAAATGAAAGCAGAAATAAAGTCAGAGACAATCTGATCATTTATCAGGAGAAAATGAAATCTATTTTTGACAGAAAGGCAAAAAAAATCATGTTTAAGACTGGAGATCTGGTATTAAGATGGGATACCAGGAGGGAAGAGAAAGGGAAACATGGCAAATCTGATCCTTTATGGTATGGTCCTTACAAAATCTCTGAAGTCAGATCAAACAACACTTTCATGCTAGAAAATTTTGATGGAGAAGCAGTAGAACTGCTTGTAAATGGGCAGTGTCTGAAACATTATTTCCAGCACTAAAAGCAGTTAGTTTACTATTTGTACATATTCATTTCCTTTCACTGTACATTTCTCATCAAGCAATTTTTGACTCCATGCCCGAAGTGAAGGCACTGATCTGCGGGTTCTTAGTGTTTCATGGAAAAAAAAACTATCCCCGGGTGGAGCCAGATGTTGTGGATCATAGTCGTATCCTTTTATTTTTCAAATATTTGAAAAAATAAAAATATAAAATGTGGGAAAATATGTTAAAGTATTGAACTCTTATACTTTAGCATAAAAAAGATTGATGTTCATTAAAGTTTAAGTTTAAACATTTAAACTTTATAATTGTGGGTCTGTATTAAAGGTTAAATAGTGATTGGTTTGAATGGCGGAAAGCGCTGATCATTAAAATCTCTATCAAAAATCCCACCCAACCCGCGAGCACAACTAGAACGATAGATATCATGTGGAGTGCCTCCGTAGTTCATTGGGTTGACTATGGGGACAACGGAGATCAACAACGGAGATCTAATGCAAGGGCACCAACCATATTTTTCCTCCGTACCCCGAGAGCCCTCGCAGTGACATAGGATGCTGAGTTGGTCCTAGCTGTCTTCCACGTCAAGCAGAGTTAACGGTTGCTGGCGTGTCTTGTCAACATTTAATTCAAACCCACGCCACCTATTTAAAGAATTTTTTGTCTATTTTTCAAATTTACTTGTGAATTGATGCGTTGCACCTCGTTTGAGCTCTCCGCCACCTGCAAAATCTGACCACCTTGTAAATAGTTTTCCAAGTAAGCTTTTAAGTTTTTAACCATGCCTAAAAGGTCATCCCTGTCAGGTTCAACCAACCATATCCCTCTCATGGATACTGAGAGGGATATTCAAGATACCCTTTGTTCAGTAATTCACCTCCCCTTTTACCAACAAGTTGGCTTGAATGCTAACGCCTCTCCTGTATATTCTGCCATGATCAAGTCCGAAGTCTTGTCTGCATGCATCCCTAAAACCCACCTTTTCCCTAAATTCATCTATTGGTTGGTATCTGTTATGTATCCAGGGAAGTGTTTTGTTATGAACTCCCAAGGAGAAAATATTTTGCAACTGTCTACCCTATTAATCCGCCAAGCTCTGTGCTATTCTGAGTCAGAGTCATCTGTTCAATTTTCTGACGATTCACTGGTTCAGTATTATGATAATCTTGCAGGAGAAAAATTCAATCAATTTATGTTTCATTTGAAGCCTAACATGAAGCAGTTTCAGCCAAATTGCAAGGAGTTTGATATGAAGGTTTTTGATGATGAGACCCGTCCAGTTTTTGAGTCATATTGCAAAAATTCTAGGTAAGGATGATGATAATGCAGTGAATAAATCAGTTCTATGAATGTTTGCCATGATGATGAAGCCAGGAATGGTGCTGGATATTCCATCATATTGGCAGGAAGCAGTCAACTCACAGCTGATGAGCCTCTCATTAACAGGTTCCTTTAAATTTCCCTCATTAATTGTATATTTGTTCTTATACCAAAATGTGGAAGAGTTCATGCATTTAGGCCTAAATATTATGGATGTGAATAAAAGAAGACAATCAGTGATATTCTGGATAGATGTAGTAAGAAGGGAACAAAATGAGGCTGGGTTGTTTGATTTTGCTAGTTATTACATGCCCACTACATACAAAATATTGAATGGAAGTCCTCCTCCCTGTTTCCTACCTAAAGCTCAGGAGTTTTTGCATTTAGGAAACAATTGTAAATATGGAGACTGATTTGTTTATGAGGAATATTCTAAAATAAGGCTATATGGAACAAGTGTTGAGCCTTACAGACTCCCAACTTTTGTGCCAATGAGGCTTTTTGCTTTAGAATTCATTAGACAGAGTCTAAATGTTGATCAGGTTCATTTTGTGCCTATGAAGAAAGGTCACATGTACAAATTACCCATGGTTGTAGGCCCTTTCATAGTAAATATGAGACAGGCATTTGATGAAGTGACAAAAATGTTAGATGACATGCAGATGTTATTAGGAGAAAGTTGGGCTTATGACCCATACAGTGTTATTTCAAGTAAAAGGATTGAAAATGGATATTTTGCTTTCATTCATGAAAGAAGGCCAAAACAAGAGAAGATAACATGTAAGGATGTGAAGAACTCAGTAGATGCTAATATTCAAACTCCTATTATAGCAGAGAAAACAGCTAAAAGAACCAAGGAAATGGTGATTGATCTAGATGATGAGGAGCAGGGGGCCATGAAGAGAACAAAAATTACTGAAGAGCCTGGATCTACTGCTCCTGGTTTTTCTTTGCATTTGGGAGAAGAACAAAATGCTCCTGCCTCACCCAGGAATCATGAAGCTTCTCATGAAGAGGTGCCCTTGATTAAACAGATGTTTTCACAAATTGAAGAAAGAAATCAGAGGATGAAGGCCAGCATGGAGGCCCAAGCTGAACATCAAATTACTACTAAACAAACAAGGTTGTTCACTGTAATGGATCGTGAAAAAGATCAGTTTAGAATTGCTCTCTCACATCCTACAGATATGTCAATTGGTCCTTCCAGCAATTTCAACACTGTTAATGTGACTGTGGATGTAAAGAAGATTCCTCTAATTGATAAAATGAACTTGCATATGCAAACAGGTCAATTGATTGTAAATGACCTCACAAAGACTAATGCAATGGCAATAAAGGCAGAGAATATGTTGGGCAAAGTAATTAAACAGTTGAAGCTAGAATAGGCTAACTCAAGAGCCTTAACAGTTCAAAATGAAGAATTGAAGAAGATTATTATTAAAATTGGAGTAGACCCTAGTGACAAGACTGTTGTGCAAAAATTCATGCAAAGTGCTGAGGTAGAGATATCTACATTAAGGAAGAAATTGAAGTTACCTATTGGTGAACATCCAATGGCTACAGAAGTTGCAGAGGTAGAGAAAGAAAAGGAAAAGTTGTTGCAGCAACTCATGCAAAAGGATGAAGAACTTTCCAAAGTAAAGCAGACTACAATTTCGTTACAAAATCATATTGATAATCATAACTGTACTTTTTTTTTCCTATAGGTGATGAAGATCCTGAAACACAAATCATTCAATTAAACTCTGAGTTGCAGATGGCTGAAACAGATAGAGAGAAGGCTCAAACAGATCTGGAGACTGCAACAAAATTGATGAAGGTCATAGAAAATGAAGCAGATAAATACAAAATGGATTTCCGAAACATTGAAGCTGAGATTAAGAATCTCAAAGAAAGAATGAAAGGTAATATGTCACTAATACAAACTAAAGATATCATTTGGACTGATATCATTTCAGAAATGAAATCCAATTGGTGCTTCCTGATGATAATTGCAAAAGAAAAAAGCCTTATTGTGGAGTGTGAAGAACCAATTATGTCTGATAAGCAAAAAGGGATTAACAGAGTCATCTGGGCCTGAATATTTATTGATTTTATCAATTCCAAATCAGATTAGGAGTTAGAGGAGAATGATATGCAGGACAAAATGTTATATGCAGTGGAAATTAATAAAATGATTATCAGGAATGATCTCAGAAAGGTTGTAGAAAAGAAACTGATGGAAATCAAAGAAGCAATAAGTCAATTTGATAAATCTTTTGATAAAATGACAAGGGTAGGCTTGCCATCATGTTGGGGAGCTGAAGGAAATCTTGTGCCATGGAGCTCTTATGAGAATTTACTAGTGATGACAAAAAGCAAGATTGATAACAGGCATGAAAAGACTTAGGTGCGTAAAGGAGAGAAAATGGTCAACTTCTTGCAGAGACATTTTCAACTTTTGTGGATGGTAAAAACTCTTTTCTCTTAAAGTCCTTCTTATGACCGAATTACTGCATTCAGATTGGAATATCACAATCTGACACATTCATCCAGGTCGAAGCTAGAAATATGGAAAAAGTGCAGAGCTTGGACAATTGACCTGCCAAAAGGATCAAGAAAGTCAAATCAGTTGATCAAGGAAAAGAAGCCACTTCGTCAACAATTCCTATAGATTAAGATATTTATTTTATGTTATTTTCTGAAGACAATGTAATTGTAATAAGACATTTTCAAGGCATGTAATAGACAGCCTTCGAAGTCTTGAAGTAGTTTTGGTAGTTAGGATTGGTTACAGCAGTTCCAAACTGCTTTTTATTGTATTTAATGTAATTTTCAAGAGGAAGAAAGGTTCCGAGTTTTGGACCTCTAGACAAATATTTTTGTACTCAAAGATTCAAAGATTAATGAATGAGGAAGCAAGTTTCTGGCATTTTGTTTATGTTGAAGTGTATTCCAGTTTTCATTATGTATTTCCATCTATGAATAAAACAAGGTTATGAGCAGCAAGTTTCTTTTAATTTCTGTGTATAGGAGTTAAACAACCTTAATTGGCGCTCCTTTGTTTTAACTATTTCCTTCACATATTTCTTCTGGGGTTTGGAATGGTATTTTCTGTACAAAGCAACATATCAGTTTGGACTTCTTCTTACATTTTCTTCTAGTCATTTCATTCAACATCAACAGATGGTAGCATTGTGAAGCATTCATAATATTTGACATTTAAAAGTTTTATTATAAATACTTGAGGGTTAATAAAACATAGACATAAAAATTTGTGACATAATCATAAAATGTCTTAAGCACTGATTCCTTATCACAGCTAAGGGATTGTCTCTTAAGGTACAATAGAATGCGTGATCAGAACAGATTGGATGGCATATCCAACTTTTCAGTTTGGAAGGCAAGGATCTTGATAGTCCTTTAGGCATATAATCTAAGAGACCATGCAGAGCAAACTTTGGCCACGCCGACCAATCCAAATCTCCTACGGAAGCATAAGGATGTTATTGGGCATGCCAAGCGGCTGATCATGTATGGAATGAAGGACCATATTGTACCACACTTAGCTAAGAAAAAGACATCTAATGAGATGTGGAAGGCCTTAATCTCCCTATATGAGAGAAAATCTATCTAAAGGAAGATGTTATTGGAGACACAGATGAGGTCATTCATGATAAGCAAGGAAGAAGACATGGAGCATTTCCTCTTCAGATTGCAGTCGATCAGAAATCAGTTGACTGCAATGGGTGCCAAAGTGGAAGATGGTGTGATGGTCAGGACTGCTCTCAATGAGGTCACATATGAGTGGGAAATCTTTGTCCAAAGTATCTTGGGCAGAGCGGACCTCCCATATTGGGACAGCTTGTGGGCAATTCTGCGTCAATAAGAACTCCGCAGATTCACCAAGAAGCAATATAGCACAGGATCAAGCAAAGTGAAGAAGGAAGATGAAGAAGATGCAGCCTTGGCATCAAAGTGGCAGCAGGGAAAGAAGATAAAGGATCTGTCAAAGATCAAGTGCTTCCAGTGTGGTGAAATGGGACATTTTGCCAACAATTGTCCTCAGAAGAAAAAGGACAAGGAAGCTTCTTCTTCCAAGGTTGTTGTGGCAAATGATGGGTCAGAAGATGATGCAGCCATGAGCGCTCATGAACCACGAAGGTGGGGCGACATGGATATGTAGAGCAGCTACAGAGTCCTAGGGCGGGATCCTTGAGCAGCTCATCTCTTGGATCACATGCGAGCTACAACAGCCTTAAGACAGTAGCGGGACAAGTAGAGTTGTGGGTGCATAGATCACAGATGAAGCAAAGGCAGATCTGATGACTGGGAGGAGCAGCGCAGAGCAGAGCAGCACCAACGTAGAGGCTGATGTGACTTCAACAGCGCAAAGCAGAGCAGCAGAAACGTAGAGGCTGATGTGACTTCAACAGCACAGAGCAGAGCTGCTTACGTAGTGCAACGCAGAAGGATTCAAAGGAACAGTGAAGTACAGCAACAGCGTGAGAGATTTCAGCACAAGGCGTTGATGTGACTTCAGTAATGCAAAGGGAGTCTGTTTACGCAGTTCAGAGCTGTAGTTGTGCATCATCCCTCAGATTCCAGCATAGATCTGTAGCCTATGGAGCTGCAGTGATGAAGATGCAGCCCATCTGACTTGTCTGTCAAAGATTGGGCAAGAGATTCAGTTGTCTCTCTCAACAACTGAAGTTGCAGTGCAGCAGATCAACAGTGGCAGTGCTATGAGCAGCACAGATGCAACATATTGAGAGGGAGTTGCAGTACAGAAGTTGCAGTGACAGTGGCAGAGTCATGGGTAGCAGTACAGAATGGCAGCAGCAATGCAGAGTTGAGTGGCAGTAGGCCAAGCAGCAGCACAGAACCAGTACCCAAAGTCTTGTAATGCATAGTGTGATGTATTGCTAGAGCACACTCTTGATGCTAAGAGGGAGTGTTGAGATTTTGTGTATTTGGGGTAGCATCAATTGTACTCTAGCTCCCAAATTTTGAGGAAGGACTAGAGTACACTTGATCTACAAGACCCAAAAATGGATATGGGAAATTTCATCTGGTTTAGGAGATATTAAATTAATTAATTATTTTAATGTATTTCCTAAGTTAAAACTTAGGAAACTTAAATAATTAAAGTGAATTTAATTAAACATGTGATGAAATTGTCTTAAGTCACACGGATCAAGCTTTCTTTTAATCTTAGCCATTGATTCAAGATCTGATCATGGCCATTGGTTTCCCAACAAGAAAAGTATAAAGGAAAGGCTTGGGGTCATTTGTAAAGACACACAGAGGCAGAGCACTGAAGCTAAAGCTGAGATTCTAGTGCGGGTTTGCTAAGAATTCTCACAAGTGTTTCAGCTACAGAGAGGGAAATTTAGACCAAGGGGATGATCTGATCCCAGGGTCTAATATCAGCAAGAGGCAGAGATCAGCTCAGAGAGGCAACGCAGAGAAGCGGGAGAGCAGCAGCAGGAATGGCAGCAACTGTTATACGCAGGTGCTGCGCAGTCCCTCTAGGATAGCGTGATTTTCAGCTGGAAGCCCTTAGGGGTTACGCAGAGACCTTAAGGGGCAATGTAAGGACTGCGTCACCCAGTCTGGGGTAACGCAACCCTTTCTGGAGCAGCGCTGAGGGACCCTTTCTAGGCCCTAATTTTGGCTGAGTCTTGTAAATTATGTTTAAGGGTGTGGATCAGTCATTATTTTGGCCTTAGAATAGCCAATGAGTTGTAGATCTATTATTTATTTGTCGGGTTTTCTAGATCTGAAACACAGATTTGTTGTATTCAAAAAATTCTTCATAATAAAACCCTCCAACAGCCAGAAGACCGGTTTTCCCACATTGGGTTTTTTCGAGCACTATTTGTCCAGAAAATATCTGTCACTTTGTCTATGTGTGCATGTACTTGTTCTAGATCTGAATTGGTGAAGATCTATTATGTGTTTTGCTTCGATTATAATCTGAACTTGTTCAGTTAATAACTTATCTAAGTAGGAGCATAACCTGATTAACAGTAAAAAAATTCTGCATAAGTGCAAGATTCATAAATTTTCACATGAAGTATTGCCGAGATCTAGAAGGAGGGCTTCAGATCTTCAGCAATTCAAGTGTGGTGGAGATTCTAACGGTGTAGATTCGTGCCTAGCTAAGTTGACAAAGAGTGGGAAGAGGACAGTTACTCAGCACATCTGCACCAAACAGATCTAAGATTCAATCAAGAGGGTGATCGTAGAGAGTTGTGCAGTTGTTTTGGCCAAGGATTTCCCAGAGGGAAATCAATTGTCGGAAGGAGAAACTACTATAGAGGGTTTCTAGTCATCAAGAAACCCAGATCCAGTATTTTTGTTGAGTGTTGTTACAGAAAGAGGGAGAAGAGTATCTGTTCTAATAGATTTGAGCTAGATGGCTTCTCATAGACTGAGAGATCAGGACAAGTTGGACGGCATGTCCAACTTCGTTATCTGGAGGGCCAGGATCCTAACAATCCTGGATGAGTACAGCATCAAGAACCATGTTGAGAATGTCCTACTTGTCCCTGTCGATCTAGATCCTCTGAAGAAATTCAAGGAAAATCAAGTGCGGGCTAAGAGTTTGATCACGGATGGAGTCAAAGATCACGTCGTGCCACATATTGTCGGGAAGAACACGGCAAATGAGATGTGGACTGCTTTGGAGACGATGTATCAGGGAGGCTTTGTCCAAAGGAAAATGCTTCTAGAGAATTAGATGCAATTATTCCAGATACAGAAGGTTGAGGAGATAGATCCCTTCCTCTTCGGACTCCAGACTATTCAGTATCAACTGATTTCCATGGGTGCAACTCCAAATGAAGGGCTCTTGGTAAGGACTGCCTGAATGCAATCACCGAGGAATGGGAAACATTGTCCAGAGCATATTGGGCAGGGTAGCATTACCATCCTGGTTACACATGTGGGCAATCCTTCGTCAGGAGGAAATCAGGAGATTTACCAAGAAGCAAAGCAGCGGCAGCAGAACAGTCAAGGTGAAGAAAGAAGATGAAGAAGATGCAACCCTTGCATCAAAGGAACGAAGGCAGCAAGGGGAGAAGAAGCGGGACCTCTCCAAGGTCTGGTGCTTTAATTGCGGCGAACTTGGACACTTCGCCAACACTTCTCCTAAGAAGAAGGACAAAGGATCTTCTTAATCCAAAGCAGGAGCAACAAAGGACGATGGGAATGGTGATGATGTAGCCATGAGTGCTCATGAGCCACGTAAGTGGGGCGACATGGATCTGTAGAGCAGCTACAGATGAAGAGGCGAGATCCTTGAGTAGCCCAACTCTTGGATCACATACGAGCTACGGGAACCTTAAGACAATAGCGGGACAAGTGGAGCAGTGGGTGTAGAATATCACGGTGAAGCAGAGAGCAGAGCTAGATGTTGTAGAAGGAGCAGCGTAGTGCAGAGGCAGCAGCAACGTAGAAGCAGTAGCACAGAGGGGCTAGTGGGACTCGGGACTCCAGCAACGCATAGGATGCAGTGCTTACACAGTAAAGTGTTGTAGCAACACAGTGGCTTCAGGAGGACAATGCAGCAACCAAGGAAACTTCAGTGATGAGATGCAGCCCAACTTGTATGTCAATGATTGGGCAAGGGTCCTCCAGTTCCTTACCTCTCAGCAGTTGAGTTGCAGTGCAGCAGTTAGCAGTGGAAGTGCTATGGGCAAAATGATGCAGCAAATTGAGAGGGAGTTGCAGTACAGATGTAGCAATGTCAGTGGAAGTGACATGGGCAGCAGTACAGAAAGCAGCAGCACAGTGGATGGAGGGCAGCAGGCCAAGCATCAGCAGTGCAGAGACCGATGTCGAGACCTTGTAATACATGGTGTGGATGTATTGCTATAGCACACTCCGTGCTAAGAAGGAGTGTTGAGATTTTGAGGTAGCATCGGGTGTGCTCTAGCCCTGAAATTTTGCGGAGGGGCTAAGACACACAAGACCTCCAAAACCCAGAACGCGTTTGGAGAAATTTCATCTGGTGTGTGAGATAATAAAATAATTAATTTTTTTAATGAGGACCCTAAGTCTAACTTAGAGAATTAGAAAAATTAAAGTGAATTAATTAAACACATGTAATGAAATGTTCTAAGTGACGCAGATCAAGTAGTATTTCAATTTGAGCCGTCGATAAGAGATCAAATCACGGTCATTGATATGTCAACGAGAAAAGTATAAAGGAAAGGCTTGGGGTCAGTTGGAGACACACACACAGCGTCTAAGAGATCGAATTCTTCTGACGGAGCAGTGCTCGGACGAAGATCAGATCTGAGTGACTCGAAGTTGCAGCGAGGGGCAGATGCAATGATTGGTCAGGAGGGCCAAGAGTAATGTTGAGATTTTGAGTGATGGGATAGCTTTCGGATGTGCTCTAGCTCCCAAACTTTATGGAGGGACTAGAGTACATGAGATCTCCAAGACCCAGAAAGGGATTTGAGAAATTCCATCTGGTTTAAGAGAAAATTAATTAATTAATACTTTTAATTAAGGACCTTAAGTCTAACACAGGAAAATTAAAATATTAAAGATAATTAATTTAAACATGTGATGGAAATGACTTAAATCAGACGGATCAAGCTTTCTTTTAAACCTAGTTGTCGAATAAAGATTAGATCATGGGCATTGGTTTCCCAACGAGAAAAGTATAAAGGAAAGGCTTGGGGTCAGTTGGAGAACGCCCACAGAGGCAGAGCGCTGAGACTAAGCTGGAATTCTAGGGCATGGTTTGCTAAGAATTTCCAGAAGTGTTTCAGCTGCAGCGAGGGGTAGTATTGGCTAAGGGGATGCTCTAATCCCAGAGCCAAGAGTCAGCAAGAGGCAGAGAAGCAGCAGCCAGAGCAACATAGAGGGAGCAGCAGTTGCGCAGCGCAGAGGGCTTCAGTGCGACGCAGGCCCAGAAAGGGCAACACAGAAGCAGCCAGAGGCCATCAGGGCTTACGCAGGCCCAGCTAGGGCAGCGCAAGGACTGTGTCACCCACTTTGAGGTTACGCAAGCCTCTCCTGAGCAGCGGAGGGGTACACGCAGTTTAGCAGAGCTGACGCAAAGGGCTTCAGAGCAGTGTTGAGGTTTCTGAAGACAGAAAAGGGTTGAGTTCTATAAATCCCATTTGAGGGTGTGAATCAGTCAGTTTCTCCATCTACTTAATAATATAAACCCTCCAGCAACCAGAATACCGGTTTTCCCGCATTGGTTTTTTTCGAGGATAGTTGTCCAGAAAATCCTGTGTCACTTTGTCAATGTGTATGTATTCATTTTAGATCTATATCTGTGTATATTGTTAATGTGTTTACTTCTATGTTAATCCTGAATATTTCAGATTAATAACTTTTTTAAGTAGGAGAATTATAACCAAATTTAACAGTAGGGTTTCTGCATAAGTAATATTAAAAAAATTTTAGATGGTATCAGAGTGATTGCAGATCTTGCTGGATCACCAGCAAGACATTGAAGAATCCTTGTTGCAGAAAGCGTTGAGAATTTGGAGGGCTTAAGGTTAATACAAATTCTCTTCTTTGATAATTACTTGTGAGCTTGTTGTGTTGCTTATGTCTTCTCTTAGGTAATCTTTTATCAAGTCAATTATCAAAATACACAAGACACAAATGTTAGACAAAAGTAACACTTTTATTGTGGGAAGGTAAATCACAGATTTACCTTCCTTACTTTACACTTCAGAATTCATCATAGCCCTTACGCTTGTATATTAGTCCTGAGACATTCACTTATGCCAACGTTGTATGATCACAATCCTATACTTCTCGATATCCGCAATCCTCTTCCTATATCTTTGTTTTAGATTCACATTCTATAGTATCATTTATCTACACTTGCATCCTTTCTTTATCCATATTGTAATCTTTTCTTTTATCGCATTGTCTCCTTGTAAATGTTTGCACTATCTCCTTGTATATATCCGCATAGTCTCCTTATAGATATCTGCACTGTATCATTGTAGATATCTGCACTGTATCATTGTGGATATCCACGCTAATTCCTTGTAGATGTTCGTTTGACTTTCTTGTAGATATCCGTACTTTTATCTTAGAGGTATCCAATCACTTGTTCTTGTCTATCTGCAATTTCTTTATTGAATATATCCGCATACCATTTCCAGATTGACCGTTGTTCCTTAATCATATTATAATTTTAGATGTACGCAATGTTTTATGGTAAGTATATGCTGTAGGTGCATATATATATATATATATCCGAATTATATATATATATATCAATCCGCATATCGTTTTAGACCTATTCGCCATCCTGTCTTTGTATTTATCGAAAAACTTATGTCCAAATATTTCGCAGTTGTAAGTATATATATACATGATTGTTCCAGCTATTGGGCCGACCATCCAACCACTTATAGAGCCGATTGTATCACTGATATTTAGGTCGACTAGAGCGAGGTAATTCCAGCGTGTTCTTCACGGTTTATATATCTTAACTTTCATCGATGTTTGAGAGTTGTTTGTGAGCTTGTCTTTCAGCTTGACTTCCATTCTTCTAGGTCTTGGAGCATGTATTTCTAGACCCTTCATATATGACACTTATTTATATCTAGAAGACAAAACCTTAGCATGTACATTTTTATTATCTTTGTCTTCTTCTTTATAAAATTCATAATTACATAGTCAATATGAAGACCGACCGAGTTACATTTTTCCAACACTCCCTCTCAAGTAGGGAGGTATTCATACAGGTACATGCTTACTTTCAAACTGAGGAATCTTATAAGAAGAATCGGATTAGTAATCGCATTTGTATACCATTATATCAACCAGCATTGTCCTAGTGCAAGGCCTTGACTAACAGCCCCATCTCTCAACAAGACAATGGACTACAATACTGGCGAGACACATGACTTATAGACACCTTCGTCATTGTCACTCCAAGGTACATACTCCACCCGGGTGTTCCCAAAGTATGACCTTCTTGGACTATTCTTCTCTTGGGTAGCCATCCCTCAAAGAATATCAGTCCATGACTACTTTTATCTTGAATGCCCTATCTCATTCTCAAAGAGTATCGAATGCCAGATGATTACCCAATCCTCCATTCTGTCTTCCCAAGTGAAGACCAGAATGATATGTCTATCTCTCCCTCTCAACCAAGGAGGACCTATTCCACAAGGGAATGTACTCATTCCTATACAAGGAATGTACCTAAGCTTATTCTTACGAATTACCAAGTTTCTTCCAAGTAAGAAACTTATCTTCAGGCTCCCTCTTAACCAAGGACCTCCAGCATCAATGATGGGACACCCAACTGCTCATGAAGAATTCTTGTCCTCGATGTCATGGATTTCAATATTGAGGAATCTTCAACTTTTAGCTTCATAGGGTCCAGATCATCCATCACTTTCATCCTGAGTCATGTTAGCTATCAGAAAGTGATTCATCAGACTTCTTTATCTGGTCCACTGTTATGACATACTGCTTTCCTTCGAATCATCTCCAAGGATCATACATCCTTTCTCGTGATTAGCAGCCCTGTACAAATTCATCTAGATAAACATATACATATGAACTTTTTAGAACAAAAGTTACCTTAGTGATGATCTTTCACCATGACATCTTCATGTAGGCATCAGCATCCTTCATATAGATTGACACATCTCCTAATGATATGTTTTTCCAAGGGTCTTCTTCTTTACCAGACTTCCGTCAGAGTCTACATATCTTCCCAAGAGATCTTCTAGTCACATCTTCTTGGTCTCTGGATGATAACTGCCTCTTGACATGGTTGTATTTCATGATCTCTTCCTCTCTGCACATTCTTTATTCCCAGGAACTTACAACCTTTCTAGCTTCTTGTTCATATACAACTACCTCATATTCCATAAGGACATATTATGTTGATTTCATATGTCCGTGCATTGAGAGATACTCTTCTATAGATCATACTTCTAAATATAAAAGTTCATTACCTGCAACCATAAGACATGACTTCAGAGCATCCAATGTTATCATATAAATATATACATACCTCATACCCTTTTTCCCTTGAGTCATCCTATAGCAATTTCTCAAGAATGAAGAGCTTCATTCTCTTGGCATGCTCCATCAATATCCCAGAAATTTGTTTCCATGATGACCCTTGCTCTTGATGACTGCTTTCCATTAGCAATATTATCAGAGAGGTTTCCCCGGAGCTAATTCACCAAGAGCTCCTACCATGCTTCGATTAGGATGCTACATTGCTTCCTATCATATAACCAACAGAAATCACTTAAAGAAGTAGATGATCCTAATCGTAGTGTGGATCCCTTGCTTCTTCTTTCTTAGATTTTATTTGAATCAGGTTCTTCCTTTCCTTCAAATGTTTGAGTTCTTGTTTCTAATACTTCCATAATGTCACATCGCATCAAATCTTAAGCAGGATCTAGGAGTCATGAGGGAGACTAGTCTTAATGATCTCTTACTCCCTTTTCCATCCACTCCTTCCATCCTTTCTAGTGACACGAACTTTCTTGTAATGTTCATAATTCTTCTTCCAGCTTCTTTTGTGTCTCCAATATTGTTCATGTGAGAGAACCTTAAGAGTTCCTTTCCATGAATTCAAAGAGACCCTCATCTATGACTTTAGTTATCTATGAGGACCATTACTATCCTTCTTGTTTCATGCAAGGATTTTCGGTAATACAACCACCTTATGTATCTCCTTGCAAATCTAAGTCATTTAACCAAAATTAAAATTAAAATGAAAGATACTTACTTGGCAAGTGAAGAGGAGATCTTCACCTTGTTCTTCCTTGAATGATCTTCTTCTTAGGTTGTTCCAGACTTGAGATCACATGTCATCCATTTGTGTAGCTGAATTTTTGGACTGTATTCTTCCATCACTAAAACTGTGTTATCCAAGTTCTACTTCCTTTTTAAAACTCATATACATGTATGTTGAACTGAAGTATCACCGAACCTATGATGTAGGTAACATGTTTCGTAATATTTGTGCTATAAGCACTGCAATGTAACCAAGCTGAGATTGTAACCTCCAAACTGAAGTGGATTTGTATCACTGATAACCCTTTCTTGTAACCAAAGCTCTGAAACCATGTTGAGAATTTGGAGGGCTTAAGGTTAATACAAATTCTCTTCTTTGATAATTACTTGTGAGCTTGTTGTGTTGCTTATGTTTTCTCTTAGTTAATCTTTCATCAAGTCAATTATCAAAATACACAGGACACAAATGTTAGACAAAAGTCACACTTTTATTGTGGGAAGGTAAATCACAGATTTACTTTCCTTACTTTACACTTCAGAATTCATCATAACCCTTACGCTTGAATACTAATCTTGAGACACGCTTATACCAACGTTGTATGATTACAATCCTATACTTATCGATATCCGCAATCCTCTTCTTGTATCTTTGTTTCAGATTCGCATTCTATACTATCATTTATCTGCACTTGCATCCTTTCTTTATCCGTACTGTAATCTTTTCTTTTATTGCATTGTCTCCTTGTAAATGTTTGCGCTATCTCCTTGTATATATCCGCATAGTCTCCTTGTAGATATCCGCACTGTATCATTGTGGATATCCGCACTGACTTACTTGTAGATGTTCGTCTGACTTTCTTGTAGATATCCATACTTTTATCTCAGAGGTATCCGATCACTTGTTCTTGTCTATTCGCAATTTCTTTATTGAATATATCCACATACCGTTTCCAAATTGACTGTTGTTCCTTAATCATATTATAATTTTAGATGTACGTAATGCTTTATGGTAAGTATATGTTGTAGGTGCATATATATATATATATATCGTTTTAGACCTATTCGCCATCTTGTCTCTGTATTTATCGAAAACCTTATGTCCAAATAATTCACAGTTGTAAGTATATATATACATCACTGTTCCAGCTATTGGGCCGACCATCCAGCCACTTATAGAGTCGACTGTATCACTGATATTTAGACCAACTAGAGCGAGATAATTCCAGCGTGTTCGTCACGGTTTATATATCTTAACTTTCATCGATGTTTGAGAGTTGTTTGTGAGCTTGTCTTTCAGCTTGACTTCCATTCTTCTAGGTCTTGGCGCATGTATTTCTAGACCTTTCATATATGACACTTATTTATATCTAGAAGACAAAACCTTAGCATGTATATTTTTATTATCTTTGTCTTCTTCTTATTAAAATTCCTAATTACATAGTCAATATGAAGACCGACCGAGTTACATTTTTCCAACAGAAAGCAACAACAACCGCAGAAAGTCGGACCAGAAAGGACAGCGTAGCAGTAGAGGGGAGCAGAGCCACGCAAAGGCTAGAGTGACACAGTCTCCACGCAAGCCCACGTACTTACTGCACAGACGCTGTGCTGGGACTGTCTGCTCATACAGAGGCCAGCCAGGGTGACGCAGTCCTGAAGTTGTTGCCGATTCAGAGTGTCGGAAGCAGTGTTGCAGAGCTTCAGTAGTTGCTGGTGGGGTTAAATTTCTGAAGGTGCAGAAATTAGCCTGAGCACTAGTTGACAAAGAGTGGGAGGAGAACAACTTCTCAAAGGATTTCCAGCCAAAGAAATCTACAGATCGATCAGAGGATCGAAGAGAGTTGATTCATTGTGATTTGGCAGACTTCCAAGAGAGGAGGTCAGTTTTCAGAGGGAGCAGAGGGTGCCTTTCTCGCCAAGGACCCTAGATCTGAGTCTCTAGCATAGAGAGAAGGATTAGTTCTGACTGAATTATCGAGAAGATGACACCTCAAGGACTACGTGATCAGGATAGGTTGGACGAGCAGTCCAACTTTGCAGTTTGGAAGGCCAAAATCCTGGTAGTCATGGAGGCATACAGTTTGAGGGAGCATGCAGAGAAAGTCATGGCCACGCCGACCAATGCAGATCTCCTGAAGAAGCATGAAGAAGCAGTGGCACATGCCAAGCGCATCATAATGGACGGGGTTAAGGATCATGTAGTACCACACATAGCCAAAAATAAGACTGCAAATGAGATGTGGAAAGCCTTAACCGCACTATATGAAGGAAGATCCATCCAAAGGAGAATGCTTCTGGAGAATCAGATGAGGTTATTCATGATGGCCAAAGGAGAAGAGATCGAACCCTTCCTTTTCAGATTATAGGCGATCAGGGATCCATTGACTGCCATGGGAGTGAAAATGGAGGATGATGTTATGGTGAGGACTGCACTCAATGCAGTCACAGAGGACTGGTAAACTTTTGTCCAAAGTAACTTGGGCAGAGCGGACCTTCCCAACTGGGACAGTATGTGGGCGATCCTCCAACAAGACGAACTCTGTCGGTTCACCAAGAGACAGTACAACACCGGATCAAGTAAAGTGAAGAAGGAAGAGGAAGAAGATATAACCTTGGCATCAAAGAGGCAGCAAGGGAGGAAGAAGCGTGATCTATCAAAGATCAAGTGTTTCCAGTGCGATGAACTGGGACATTTTGCCAGCAATTGTCCTAAGAAGAAGCACAAGGAAGCTTCTACCTCCAAGGTTGTTGTGGGGGACGATGGCTCCGAATATGACGTAGCCACGAGCGCTCATGAACCACAAAAGTTGGGCGACATGGATTTATAGAGCAGCTACAGAGTGATGGCGGGATCCTTAAGTAGCCCAACTCTTGGATCACATCTGTGCTACGGAAGCCTTAAAACAGTAGCAGGCAAGTGGAGCAGTGGATGTAGAGAATCACAGATGGAGGAGAGGCAGAGCTGGATGCTGAGAGAGAGCAGCGAAATGCAGATGCAGTAGCAGCGTGGCAGTGCAGCACAGAGGGGTTGATGTGACTTCAGCAACACAGTGCAGGCTGGCTTACGCAGAGCAGAGCTGCAGCAGCGTAGAGGCTTCAGGAGGACAGCGCAGCGCAGTAGCAGTGTAGGGGATTTTAGCGCAAGGACTAACGTGACTTCAGAAGCACAGAGGAGCTCTGCTTACGCAGTGCAGAGCTGTAGTTGTGCAGTTGTCTCCAGATGACAGTAGAGATTAGCAGCCTATGGAGCTTCAGTGATGAGGATGCAGCCCAACTGACTTTTCTATCAAAGAATGGGCAGGAATTTTCAGTTGTTTCTCTCAGCAGCTGAATTGCAGTGCAGCAATTGGCAAGCATGATGCCACAGATTGAGAGGGAGTTGTTGTACAGATGTTGCAGTGGCGGTGGCAGCATCATGGGCAGCAGTACAGGGGAGCAGCAACAGTGCAATGATGAAGGGCGGCAGGCCAAGCATCAGCGCAGAGACCCACACTAGAGATCAGTGCAGAACATCGGGGTGAAGTAGTGTTGTGCTAGAGCATTTTCCTCGCTAAGAGGGAATGTTGAGATTTTGAGTGTTGGGGTAGCTTCGGATGTGCTCTAGCTCCCAAACTTTGTGGAGGGACTAGAGTACATGAGATATCCAAGACCCAGAAATGGATTTGAGAAATTCCATCCGATTTAAGAGAAAATTAATTAATTAATATTTTTAATTAAGGACCCTAAGTCTAACTTAGAAAAATTAAAATATTAAAGGTAATTAATTTAAACATGTAACAGAAATGACTTAATTGACACGGATCAAGCTTTTTTTTAATCTTTGCCGTCAAATCAAGATTAGATCACGGTCGTTGGTTTCCCAATGAGAAAAGTATAAAGGAAAGGCTTGGGGTCAGTTGGAGAACACACACAGAGGCAGAGCATTGAGACTAAGCTGGAATTCTAGGGCGTGGTTTGCTAAGAATTTCCAGAAGTGTTTCAGCTGCAGCGAGTGGTAGTATTGGCTAAGGGGATGATTTGATCCCAGAGCCAAGAGTCGGCAAGATGCAGAGAAGCAGCAGTCAAAGCAGCGTAGAGGGCTTCAGTGCTACGCAAGCCCAGAAAGTGCAGCGAAGAGGCAGCAGGAGTCCATCAAACCTTACACAAGCCCAACTAGGGCAGCGTAGGGACTGCATCACCCAGTTTGGGATTACGCAGGCCTCTCCTGAGCAGTGCAGGGGCACACGCAGACTAGCAGAGCTGACACAGAGGGCTTCAGAGCAGCACTAAGGTTTGTGAAGATAGAAAAAGGTTGAGTTATGTAAATTCCGTTTGAGGGTGTGAATCAGTCAGTTTCTCCACATCCAAGACAGAGGCATTGCTGCAGATTTTTGTATTTCTCTGTCGAGTTAACCAGTAAGGTGCCCAAATTTGTTGTACTTAGAATCTACTTAATAATATAAACCCTCCAGCAACCATAAGACCGGTTTTCTCGCATTGGGTTTTTCCGAGGACAGTTGTCCAGAAAAATCCTGTGTCACTGTCATTGTGCATGTATTCAGTTTAGATTTGTATCTGTGTAGACTGTTAATGTGTTTACTTCGATGTTAATGCTAAATATTTCAAATTAATAACTTGTTTAAGTAAGAGAAGTATAACCAGATTTAACAGTAGGGTTTCTGCATAAGTAATATTCAAAAAATTTCACAAGTACGGTGCAAAGCAAGGGCAACAGAAAAGCAGTGGAGGCAGCGCAACCATCAGAGGGAGTGACGCAGTCCCTCAGGAGGGTGACACAGGCCCACGCAGGGCCCATGCAGAGACAACGCATCATCTCCAAGCAGAAGTCCAAAATTTTGTTGGAAGAAGGGTTTCTGAGCCAACAGGGTTGAAACCGAGATCTGGGAGAAGCATATCCACACAGAGCTAGGGTGATGCAGTTCCTCAGCCCAAGCTACGCAGGCTTACGCAGTTGCTGCATAGAGCCAGCTGGGGTTTCACCAATTGCTCATCCGTATCAGCCGGGACTTGCAAGAGTGAGGTATGTCTTAGATTTTCTCTAATTGTCGAGGTTTTCTCTGTTGGGTCAGCCAAGTTTATGGCATGCTAGATGTACTCAGAAATTGTTGCTTAATAATAATAAACCCTCGTATTTTCTGCACTGGTTTTCCCGCATTGGGTTTTTCTGGGGACATTTGTTCGAAAAATATGTGTGTCACTTTGTCATATGAGCGTGCTATTCAGTAAATGATCTATATGTGTAGGCTGTTAATTTTATTTACTTCGTTGTTAATTCTAAATATTCAGACTAATAACTTGTATGTTTAATCAAGTAGGAGAAGCAAATCGAGATTTAACAGTAGGATTTCTTAGTTAAGAAAATTTCACAGACATAGGGTTGGAAGATCCTTATCATTTTGATAAGTCTGGTCTCCCCTATTGTCAAAGATATAGGGTTGGCAGATCTTTACCCTAGTAGTAAATTTAATCTCCCCTATTATCTAGATGGATTTTCGATCAATCAGTTGGACATAGGGTTGGAAGATCCTTATCATTTTGATAACTTTGGTCTCCCCTATTGTCTTTGATATAGAGTTGGAAGATCTTTACCCTAGTGGTAAATTGATCTGCCTTATGATGATTCTTCTTCTTTAGATCAAGACATCATTGTTTAGCTAAGATGAAGGTCATGAAACTTGAGCTGGAGACTAGTAGAGTTTGGAGGATCTTTACCCTTGTGGTAAATCGATCTCCCCTACTGTCGCTTGTGGATTATTCTTCTTCTATGAGACTAGATGACATGATATGAGATGAGACGTGATGCAACAAACATGTACATCTGAGATGAGACTTATGATGCAGATGGAAATTCCTCCGTGGCTGAGAGGGAGTGTTAAAATTTGGGGCAACTAAGGGACGAATTTCCTCATAGTGAAACCTATCTACCCCAAGGAGAAACCATATTGCCCCTATTGACCACTGGAGTCGCACCCGGTGATAATGTGAAGACTCCATGCCCAAGGCTGAACCAGAAGACATTTGTACCATCGGATATCATCAGTTCAACAAAGTGTTTGAACTCTACTTCTATTTTCTCATCATCGTTCTCTTGTACCCAGATTCCTTGCCCTACAGGGAATCGTAATAAGTGATGCTAGTAATGATGAGTCTGAGTCAGTGTTGAGTCTGTAACAGGCTTAGGTAGCTTGAGACCTTGCCAACAAGTGAGTATTACTCTGGGAGATTTTTTTCCCTCGGCTAATTATCATCTCCCTACCAAGACTTAATAATTAATTGAGTTTTTTCTTCCAATTTACCCCAAAGCCGGAGAACGGCTAGATGGTGAGGCCTTGGGTGATTCCTAGTGTCTAGAGTCAATGTATATTACCATACTAGATCACACAAAAAGTTCATGGAATTTGGTTAGGTCTAGGTAATGATTTTTTAAATTTTTGGATTTCCTGCAGGTTAAAATTTGCAATAAAAATTGTAATTGGATTGTAATAAGTGTTGTCTAGAGAAGTTTTATGGTCTATGAGTAATCAAAATTAAACCTCTCACCCTCAACTTTCTACTATGACACACTTTGAGGGGTTAATAATGTGTTTTGGACCCTCAAAACCCACATTTCCTAAGTTTAGTGGAAATTGTGGCATTTAGTTAAGCTAGAATTAAATAAAATAGAGAGAAATAAATTATTCCATGTGACAAACTGACGTGGAAATGACTTGGAAATTATCCTAAGTCAAAAAATTGAGTCAACGGACATATGTGGAGGATGATTGAGCACACTGCATCATTAATTCACCTTTTTTCTATCAAAATCGAATTTCCCAAAGATAAAGCAGCAGTTACACAAAAGGAAAATCGAATTTATTAAAAGCAGTTGAGTATAAAAGGAATATTATACAAGATCAATTCACTGAAGACCAAGTGGGGACCTCTTCTCACGAGTTATTTGGAGTGCAACAACACTCAACACTTCACTCGGAGGATTTACGTTATTTCTTGAACCTAGACTACACAGTCACTCAAAGGAAACACGCAGTTATCAAGGGCCTGCGCAGAAGATCACTGGGGTCATCTACAAGGAGGGTTTCAATTGGCTCGAGTTTGCAGTGGTGGACTTGGTGTAGCACGAGACTTTTTTTGGCTTATGGATGAGTTCACTGGATCATATGGGGAATTTGATTTCCCTTAGTGTGCACAAAATAAATTTGTTTTTTCTCTGGGTGTCTCAGTCTTCTCCACATCGAACTTGGCTTATCATTCCTTGGGATTTTATCCAAGTTCAGTTCTCACATGCATTCGTCCTTGGAAATTGCTCCCAACTCTCTATATAACAAAGCCATGGGCTATTGTATATCATCATGTAATACAACCTATTGGGCTTGAGGACAAGCTGCCGGATTGTACACGCACTTGCAATATAATACAAAAGTCTTTGGGGTAAGTTGTGATGGTGTTCTTCTCCTTGCATATCTGGTAAATTCTTGACTTATTATGCTTCTATTTATTTCCTCATGCTATTGTTTCCTTCATGCTTATTTCAAGTTATGTTAGTATGCAATTTTCTCATATTAGCATAAGAGTTACTTGATTTCTTTAGGATAAGAAATCTTCTATTTGATGTCAAATATATCTATAGGAGTTCTTTCCATTGCTTTTTATTTAATTTCGTGTGGATTTAATACATTGTGGTGAGATTGTGTATAAGGATTCGTCTTTGGTCAAGCTTTCCAAGCGTGAGGGGAAGTTCTCGAAGGAACCAACCCATTCTTGAAAATATTCAAGGAGAACCTGCATGTTGATTTCCAAAGTCTAATCTATATTTTATTTTGTCTTGTAGTGGTTCTTTTAAGTTTCTCAAAGCTCTTATTTCTTGCATCAAAAAATCAAACTTAAAATAATTTACTTTTCAAGTATTGCACTTCATTTCTTTAATATCTGGATATTTCAAAGAGCCAAGCTATGGCTAGTCAAAGAGGAGAACTTGGTCATACTCTTTGGCCTAGCCTCTTGTAGATTATTTTCGTAATATTACTTTGTGATTTTCTTGAGTTAACATTTGTTGTTGTAGATTTGCTCTAAATTGTTGTCTTGCAGCAACTTGCAGGTTTCATCTTCAGAAAAATACTTATAAGTTTGCATGGAGGACCTTGGAGCTCCAACTTCTAGGTCATTTCCTTCCCTTAGCCGTGAGCATTAGAGGACATTTATTGGACGAAGTCGAGTTCTTCTTAAGGGAGGCCGAGTTCACTTGGGGTCCCAATTTCTCTCTCTTGGCCGTGTAACTCAAAGAGGCTTTGCCTTTGTTCTTCTTCCTTGAAAAATCTGCATTTTGTTGGGCTTTTGTGGGCCTCAAATTGCATAAATTTTCATCACAGAAAGATCTATGGCTCAAGAGTGAAATTGTGAAGACTTTCCTTGGATTTTAGAGAAGACTACATATTTTTCTCCTTCTTATAATAACTAAATAAAATTCTTGGTTTTGGAAGCGTGGGTTTTACCCATTGGTATCTCTATCTCTCCATCTTTTTGGAGAGGCTTTGTGGCTTGATCTTTGATCTTTTTCACTTTCATGCACATCATTTAATTGGGAATTAACACAGTCATGCATTACACTAATTTTGCATGCACCTTAATCTAATTTGCTACAGGTTTCTAGTCTTTTTACCTTCATAGCAAGTTCAAACTTTTGCATGCATGCACTTTTAACTTGAATCTAATTTGTCATGAATTTTGTTCCAAGACCACTTATGCTTCACCTTTAATTACATCTTACTTGCAATAAGTATTTTGGCAAATTTTCTCCATAAAGTAACATTCTACTTCATAACATGCAAGTATATCTCAAGTTTGAAAGTTAATTTTCATTGTTTGATTAATTTACTTACATGCCCTAAGCACTTACTAAAATTTTACCTCCAACATAAGTTGGTTGAATAAACGTTTTAGGGACCCTCTACTCCTCTACTGACTCCTCATTGTGGGATCCATATCCATGGGCCAAGATGAGGTCTAAGGATTAAAGAGTTGAATTGTAACCTTGCTTTAGAACTAATTATAAAATAAACCAAGATCATTTTTCATCGCATTTAGCTTACTTGCAAGTTCTTGAATTTTGCTTTTTTGATGGTTTAGAGTCTCACATGAAATATCATTTCCCATTTTCAAGAAGCATTTCCTTTCATGCAAGTATTGTAATCTATTTTGCAACAAGTTTAGCTTAATTTTCTTGTACTTGGACATTATCTACTTTAGCAAGCTCAATTTCATGTTTAATGTTCATCATGTTTATGGATGGTTGATGAATTTCATTTCCTTTCAAGTACTCTTATTTCATGTCGCAAGGCTAAATGCATGTTGGTTTAACTTTCAAGTCTTTTTATCATCTAGTTTATATTTAGATCACTAATTGTTTCCTTGTGAACAAGATAGCTTCATGTGCTTTGATTCATAAATTTGTTTATCTTGAAAGCATTTCTAATATCTTGTGCTAACAATCTTTCGTTTTCCATTTCAGGATTGCTTTGCTTTCACTCTTGAGAGCATTACTTTTTTTTAATTTTGAGCAAAAGGCACTGGTTCTATGGTCTTATCATTGTCATTGTTATTTCAAGTTGCTCATATTTGCTCATAAATCTTTAAAAATAATCCAATTTCATTTTAACATTCTCCTAGAAACTCAGATCTTTAACTTAATTTTTCCTTTAGGGACCACCCCCCATAACTAACCTATGAGATAGCTTAAACAGAAAGAGTTGGGAATAGGTGACAGCCCCATCTCTTAGTTCCTTGCCACCAACCACACCTTGTGGGGTTAAAGGATTTTCTCACTAACTGGTAGGTAGGTGTAGGTGGCAAGCGATAACAGCCCCTAAGAGAATTCAATTGAATAAAAGAAATATTATTATTTAATGTGGCACAAACTTGGGCAAGAAATCATTAAAGAAAATACATTTAAATATTATAGTGAGAAAATTGAATTCAACTAATTCCCTCCAAGTTACACTTCGGCCTCATCATGTCAGTCTGCCCCAATAGTTGTGACATTTTGCTCAAAGGAACAACTATACATTGGCAATAATCCTCCATCATTTTGGCATCGAATCGATGTTCTCCGAGGCTGATCAACTTACATCTTTGTGGCTCACAATGTCTTTCTATGGTTGGCATATCTCTATGGTTTGCTTTGTGGCACTATATCTCATTGACTTGCACTCCAATTATTTGTGGCTCACACTCCGTTCCATGGCTCACACTATATCTTTGAGGCTCACATTTTTTTTCCTGTGACTCGTATTGTATTCACAGTGGCTCACACTTCAGTTCTGTGACCTGTATTATATTCACAATGGCTCACACTTTATTTCTGTGACTCATATTGTATTCACAATGGCTCGCACTTAAGTTCTATGGCTCGTAATCTATTTCAATAGCTCACACATTTATCTATGTCGCTTGCAATCTATTTAAGTGGCTTGCAATCAATCTAAGTGGCTCACACATCTATTTATGTGGCTCATATCTCTGTGGCTCATATTTATTGTTGCTCGCATTACATGTTTCTGTGGCTTACATCTATTCTTGTGGCTCGTATTTTTATGGCTCACAATTTTTGTTTCTCTATGGCTCGCATCTTATTGGCTTGTATATTTATCTTTGTGGCTCAAATACTTATCTTTGTGCCCTGCATCTATCTCTATGACTCACATATGTATTTTCTTTGAGATATGGACAGTGTCATATAGCAGTGATTGGTAATATATGTTGGCAGTGATCTTGTATTGTGACAATATGAATATGACATAGAAGAATAACAGTGTTGTTAGGGATGCATGTCAATCATGTCTGGACAGTATAGCAGTGATGTTTGAGCATATGACAGTGACTTTGGTGTATGAATTTGGAGACTATACCATTGACTTTAGTGTATGACTATGGCAGTTGCATAACAATGAATTTGATGAATGATAGTGACAACAGTAATCTAGTTTGCAATGATATCAATATGTCTACAGTACTCCTGACAATAGTGATAACAATAATTGTTCTAATGGCAATGACTTTGATGTATATGACAGAGACACTCTAATGTACAGCTTGTCTCTATGATGATAATATGATAATGATGTATGACTTGCCTCTATGATAGTGATGTGTGACAGTTGTGACAGTTCCTCTATGACAGATGTGACAGTGTATATGATAGTGATATTTATGACAGTGTTGATAGGTGGGCTTGTGAATACCTGTTGCTATCTTATGAGAATCTGGTATGATCCAGGGCAGGCCCTAGGTAGCCTAATGTGATGTAAGACTTATGTCTCATGTTATTTGTACATCGTATCTCAGCTGAACATTTGATAAATATCTAAGAAGAAGAATTTGGTTGGGTTTTCCCCCTTGTGGGGTTTTTCCCTGGTCTCTGGCCTAAATCCTAGTGTCTTTATTGTTCCACTACATTGTTGACGTTATTGTTCTCTCTACATAATTGTTAATGATGATATGATGTTATGGGGTGAATGTAATGTGAACAACAAAGAACAATCTAAGCCCTAAAAATTAACACGTTCCAAAGTTTGAGTTGGTGAGGACTGCTTTGAAGGGCTTTACCGAGGAATGGAAGTCGTTTATCAAAGGGATCTTCACTGATAAGCTGCCAGATTGGAACAAGTTATGGGATGACTTCATCCAAGAAGAACTGGGAGACGAGGATCTTCACAAAAGGAAGAAGTCTATTCAAGACAATGTGACTCTTGCAGGTAAGATGAAGGGCAAGGCAAAGGACTTAAGCAAGCTACAATGTTATACATGTGGCAAATGTGAAAACTCCAGGATTGGAATCCTTCTACAGCAACTGGTTAAGTTTCTTCTATTTTGTTATAAAAGTGAACAAAAGTATTTACTGTTTGCTAGGGTAGATAACGAAACGAACACACTGCAGTCTTCACTAATTAAATTATATGCGGAAACTAGAACTGTGCAAGAAGGAAACAAACATACATGACACCGTTGTTTTTTGAATAATGTCCCCGGAAAAACCCAATGCGGGAAAACCGGTGCAATAGCTGAGGGTTTGTATATTATGTAGTAGTTTCTGAGTACAAGTCTTTGGAAGCCCAACTGGCAATCCAATACAGAGATAACTGGACAAAAAGAATAGTGAAATGTGAGACAATCTCACCCTGTCACTAGGAAATCTGACACGAATCATCTCTGGAGATGAGCCTTTGCGCAGTCTTTGCATTGTCTCTATGTCTGCCCACGCAGTCACTGCGTCACTACTCCTGGGACTACGCTGCACCTCCTTCTGATCTCCTGCTCGCTGGAAACTTCGACCATCTGACCGCCCAGTCTCACACACCGGCTCCGACACTAGATCCCCACTGTTCCCCAACAGAATTACAAACTCCCTCTGAAGCTAGATTTTGTGGCAACGATGAAAAAATACAATATACTTGAACCTAAAAATATTTTATAAAATTGTACATAATATTTCCATTCCAAACAAATTAATGAATATCTGCTTAAGTAGAAGAATTTACCAAAACGAAGCATCATGGGAGAATGAGTTCTTTCATAAGCACATGATTTTCTATCATTCTCTAGGGACACAACATTCTTAATAGCACAAGACTTGTAATAAACTATTAATTAAACTAGTTATATCGGAAGTAGAGTGATCACTAGGGCAGATAGACCTCTACCTTCTTATGCATGTATATAAACATGTTATAAATTAGTTGGGTCATAGTCTAATAGCAACTTGGAGTGGTGGTTATCACAACGACCCATGTTCAAATTCTAGCAGGTATGCTTCTCCCCCGTGTTGGGCTTCTCAAATGTGGCTATTGATCTTGCGCCCTGTACCAATTATTGATTGTAGCCTTCAACTAGAATATTGTTAAGAATACTCTTGTAATGACACTGGTGAGGTACCAACAACCCCAATCTTTACTCAAGTGTGAGAGGGTGGGACGTGTATTTCCAAATTTACAATAATAATGCAGCTTCCCATTTTAAAAGATATATAAGCATGCTATCTGGTGTAACTAAATCATCCGTTGAATGGTATATGTATCTTTGGTTGAGGTACATCCCTCAAACAAAAGATTAAATTTATCCACCAATGCTCCTAGGAAGAGCTACAGAGAACTCAAAGAGCACACAATTAAAATGTGTTAATTCTCAAGAATTATCATCAAATTCACATTTGATAGAATCGTTGTAATCATTAAAAAAGCAAGATAGGAGTTCTAAACCAAGAGTACAACCTGCAACTCTACAATTGAATGAGAAATTAAACAGCAAACTAAGTGAAAAGCATACCAAATAGGTTCATTATAGAACACAAACAGTAAAAATTAAACAAAATGTAATCCCCATGACAATAGAATCAATAGTTGACCCCTAAGAGAGAGAGAAGTAGCAAACCTTGTGTAAGTACTCTCTCTTCACATCTTCCCAAGGATGTTTCCCTTCAGGCCGAAAAATAGAAGCATTCCATAAAGCTCCTCTTGCCACCATTACAGAAGATGCACCTATAGTAAATAAGAAACAAGCGAAGAAATAAAGATTGATTGAAAAGAAAAGAAACATAACGGACACTACTGCCCAGCACTAGCAAAACATCCTTAAAATTACATGAAAAGAAGCCATAATATCAAGTTATGATGTTTCCAGAAAATGCCAATGAGGTTTTGGCCCAATGAGGAAGTCCTTATAGCTTCCACTGCATTATGCCCTATTCATGCAACCTATTGTTACATTAATGACATACCCTTTTAGAAAACTGAACATATTCTTCCCTTGATAATATGTTAGTTTTTAAAAACTGTACCTTTGAGCAAGAGAATAAGCCTGCAGACTAGAAAAGAAGGAAAACTGATTTTACATTAAGTAAAATAATAGTAAACTACTGGAAATTTTGCATTTGGTTGAGTTTTGGAAAGTGTCCCGTAACACTAGACCACGCACGCACACAAGCTTAAAACTTTAAAACCCTTGCAACCACTAACATGGTGAGGTTTCAAGAAACTTCATATGAATTTCAAGATTGGAAGCAGCAATCACTTAAGCATTCAAGAAAAGTAATTTTTGCTTCCAGCTAGCATCTTTATCATCTTAGCCAAACTTGTAGGCTGTGTTTGTATTTTTGATGTATGATGGCCATCTTCCTCATCTCTGTTGACTTCATTCCTCTCACTATTAAGAAATTTCTAATTAATACTCACTGAACAGTGCACTAAATAATAGCCTAATTTTTTCAAAGAAAAAATGATCTCTTGTGTTAACTTTCCCCTTCATTGCCTGGTATCTGTATTATTTACAATCTAACTAGAAAGAAAAGAAAAAATGATTAAAACTGCAGTCTGCACCTCTCAGAACACAAAAATGCACAAATGTTCTTGCCATTAATGTAGAGAAATGGTTACATATTGAGTCCCCCTCCTGGAGAGACCCACTGAGCAGCTAGTTTTTCAGTTTTGCTCTCACACCAGCTTTCTCTCCTTGCAATTCTATATATAAATCACACAAATCAAAAGTTATAACAGTTGAGGAAAATCAACCAACCAAAGTCTACCCAACCATTACATTTATTGACCTTAAGACTGATTTACTAGTGTCCTAGTGATATTTCTCAGTGATTAAGAAAATATTCTGAATATCTAAATCGCTATCACATTGGTTTCCTATCTGCTGACACTCCAATACTCTACCTTGTAGTCTAGTTGTTTGAGCCATATTCTCTATGACAAGTATTCATCATTTCATCCTTAAAAATATGTCCCTAGTTTATGATGGTAGTGGGGAACCTCTTGTTCAAATATACATCGGGATATACAGTTGGCCTGGAAGGAAAGACTCCCTTTGCAGCCAATTTAACATGATGTTGCTATACTAAGGGAGATTAGAGGTTGAGCATTCATCATTTCCTTCCCACTTAAGAAACAATTGTCCCAAATTTGTGATGAATAAGGGAAACTAATGTTCAAAATTAGATTGGGAGATCCATTTAGCTTGGAAGGGAATATTCCCTTTGGGGCCAACAAATATGTTCTATCAATTTCTTTTCTGTGATTGTTTCCCTGGCATGAAACAACACATACCCTGAGAGTGGAAACCATGATTCTAAAATAGCAGCATGTGAATTTAGTATTAGGATTTCGTTTTCCAACATATATAAGATCATCTTTATATGTCCAATGAATGACCACCAAATATGGTTAAACCATCGGAGAAAATTTTTCTCATCATTTGTCAGCAAGCCAGCCAGCAGCCCCATGATGGCCCACAGATAGTTTTGTAGCGGAGCTCTCCACCTATGCTCTAGTCAGTGTTCTTTGCCATCTGGCATGCTTCTTGAATGAAGGTGGCTCATCTATCAAAAGGTGCACTAAGCATTTTTGTAATCATGTTCTTTCATTTAATGTTTTGGGGCACACTAATATGAATCACAAGCTTAGCTGAATGAGGAAATCCCTTGCCCCTAGTCCTATGTGACCTCCCCTGGGGTCTTTCCTTCAAGAGGAGAACTAATAGGAGGCAATGATTAACTTGGGAGGAAATCCCTTGCCCCTAGTCCTATGTGACCTCCCCTGGGGTCTTTCCTTCAAGAGGAGAACTAATAGGAGGCAATGATTGAAGTAGTGTGCCCATAGTATTCCATACATGCCACATTCCAATTTTGTCTTATTATCCATGTTGACCACTGGAGTGGCACCTGATGATAATGGGAAGACTCCATGCCCAAGGATGAACCAGAAGACATTTGTACCATCAGTTCAACAGAGTTTTTAAACTCTACTTCTTCTTATCATTTTCTCTTGTACCCAGAGTCCACGCCCTATAGGGAATTGTAATAAGTGATGCTAATAATGATGAATTTGAGTCAGTATTGAGTTTGTAACAGGCCTAGATAACTTGGGACCTTGCCAACAAGTGAGTATTACTCTAAGAGGCTTTTTTCACTCGGTTAATTATCATCTCCCTATCAGGACTTGATAATTAATTGAGTTTTTTCCTCCAATTTTACTCCGAAGTCAGAGTACAACTTGATGGTGAGGCATTGGGTGAGTCCTAGTGTCTAGAGTCAATATATATTATTACCATACTAGATCACACAAAAAATTTCGTGGAATTTGGTTAGGTCTAGGTAGTGATTTTTTAATTTTTTAAATTTTCCGCAAGTCAAACATTGCAATAAAAATGGTAATTGAATTGTAATAAGTGTTGTCTAGAGAGGTTGTATGGGGTATGAGTAATCAAAATTACACCTCCCACCCTCAACTTTCTACTATGACACACTTTGAGGGGTTAAAAATGTGTTTTGAACCCTCAAACCCCACTTTTCCCAAATTTAGTGGGAAATCTGGCAATTAATTATGCTATAATTTAAATAAATGGAGAAAAATAAATATCTACACATGCTAAATGAGGTGGAAAATTATGGAGGAGTTAAAGTGAAGTCCCAAGGTGATGTTGACTCCTAAAATCAGGGGAATGACATGTGCTCAAATAAAATCGGATTTCTTGCATTAAATGAGAGCTGCTTACTTGGAAATTCGAATTTGTGAATTTAATGCACATTTGGGAGGATTTGGGAGAACATTTGGTGGATATTCTTGTGGAAAATTGTCCTCACATGGGTCACCACCCATATACATTTGTCATTCCATCATAAAATTCGAATTTGGCACATAAGGGAAGAAGAAAATGATATCCACTTGCCAGAATCCGATTTTTACACTTGCCATTGGAGCTCCACTTATCAAATTCAAATTTCCCTTGTGATCTCCTCCCTCTCACCACTTGGCATTTGGTTCTTCATTGGGATTTGCTCCCAAATTTCTATATAATGGAGCCATGGGCTCTTATATTGTATCCGGAATACGAGCTCTTGTGCTTGGGGAGGTTCTGCCACTTTGTATACTCAACTTTCAATGAAATAACAAGACTTTGGGGTTCATATGTGGTCTCTTGCCTACACTTTGATGGTATGATTTTGTGATTATATGCTTATGTTATACTTGATCTAATTTCCATTTGTTATTTTTCATTAGCTTCATTGATTTACTAGTGTTGAGCTACCTTTCACTAGCATTTGGATTAGAGAGTTAATCTACAATGGGACATCTTAGTTAATTTTTGGTGGAATTCCTAGGATTATTTTCATTTTATTATCTAATCCCCTATGGAAACTAATAAATCATGTTGAGCCTGTGTAGAAAATTTTGCAGATCATAGCTCAAGCGTGATGAGACATCCTAGTTTGGATTATCCCACTCTTGAGGATAAAGTGGAAGCATCTCACATATTTGTTCTTCCCCAAGTCTTCATCCTTTGGATTCTTATACAGAGTTTTCCCCAAGACTTGAGTTGTGATAACAACCTACTTCAAAACTATTTTTTCCAAAACCCATTTTGAGCTCTGTGAATTTTTGTAGATGTTCTATGCTTGATGCAATTTTACTTTTATAAGAGCAATCACATAAATAGTTAAGGAAAATGCTGATAGAACATACCAGTGGATCTATAGAAGACAAACCAGAAACAGGAGAATATGTTGGTGCGTTACGGCGGTCAGCAAGATGCTTCAACCAGCAAAGTCTTCTTGGTCGGCCAACCCAAAATGTGTCACAACAATCCTCAAATCAATTATCCAGTCAACTCAAAGTCAATCCAAAAGCTTCAACGTATGTCCAAAAGTCAACGTTAGTAATAAACAATAAAAGTCAACGCAAATTAACTCTCGATCAACCTGACCTCGATTTTTGTGCCATGAGTACCTGCCCCCTTCAAAATCGACTTCCTGCGGGTGGGTTTTCATTCATCGACCCATGCGTGATCAAAGTCAACACAGTCAAATCTTCTCCAGGTCTCACTGCAACGTTTCAAGACACCAGGCTTCACCCCACGACAAGAGATTTCGTTCTTCTTCCACGTGTAAATGCTTCTTCAAGTGCCAGATAATTTAGGAGAAGACGGTGTTGGATGAGTGATGAAACTGCCTTCAACGTTGACCATATTTACATTCCACCAATACAGTGTGACACCGTTGGGGTAAACCTTTGTGCACGACCATAGACTTAAATTTATTATAAATAATAAATTCAAAATAAATGTTCTGCTCATCAGATTAAAATCAATTTTATATCGATTTTACACCTCTCCGAAAGAGGAATCCAATACAAATATTGGAATCTTCATCCGAGCATCACAAGATGGAGTTTGGACCTAGTTGTCCAAATTTAACACTCCCTCTCAACTAGGGAGAACTCCATCCACCAGTGCAATCAAACATCGTGCATCATCCCGCCGTAACTTGCTTTGCTGGCCTCTTTATTTCAGAACAAAAGTGGGTCAGTCACAAAGACATCATCCCCCCGACTGACATAATCAGTCCAGAGGTTCGAAACCTCTATCAAACTCATAAAGAGTATCCAACCAACCCAAAGTTGGTTCATCTGACCCGAAGTCAGGCAGAGGTCCCAGACCTCACTAAACTTGATCCCAGATCAAGTGGTTGGATCGTGCCATCCTAGATAGAGAGTACGGCAATCTCTGATGCGTCCATCAGTATTTGCTACTAGTCTCTAGCTTTTCCCACCTCATTGGCCAAATGAGAGGTACTTCCCATGAGCCCTGAACTCAATGGGTAGGATGCATACGGGGCACATATAATGAGAGGTGAACCAACTCAATAATCACAACGGTGGGGTCCAAGCACACCAACAAGGTTTGGCAAGCCTAGCCTTGTGGTTGCTCATAGCTCCGAGAAGTTGTCCCCAAAGCCCCCCAGAGCTCCTCGAGCTCATCGTCCAACAGGACCCACATCATAGGGTCATTCCATGATACCAAGTCTCTCACGGAAGGTTAGGAACTTGACCTTCCCCAGGGTCTTAGTGAGAATATCTGTGACCTGCTCATCAGTTCCTATATGATCGAGCCTTACGGTGCCTCGTTGTACCATATCCCAGATGAAATGGTACCTGATATCAATATGCTTTGATCGGTCGTGGAACACAGGATTCTCGGTCAAGCGAATCCCACTTTGGTTATCACAGAGTATTACGGTGGTATCTAGCACATGTCCAAACAGCTCACTAAAGAGATTTTGAAACCAAACTGCTTCACAACAGGCCATACTTGCTGCAATGTATTCGGCGTCTGTGGTGCTCAAAGCCACCAACTTCTGCTTCCTGCTCATCCATGAAATCGAAGCAGAACCAAGATTGAAGCAGCATTCCGATGTGCTCTTACGATCCACCACACTACCAGCCCAATCAGCATCAGTATATCCACGGAGTGTCACACTCCCGACAGTGTATCTCAGCCCATGGTTTATCGTGCCCCGAAGATATCTCAGAAGATTCTTGGCACCAACCCAATGAAAGTGATGAGGCTCAACCATCTATTGACTCAAAGTGTTCACTGCAAAACATATATCTGGACGGGTGTTCACTAAGAACATCAGAGCCCCTACGAGTTGACGATACTCAGTAGGATTTGCCAATACAGGCCCAGCAGCGCTGCCACTCAACTTCTTGAAGTTGAGTTCCATTGGTGTTGACACGGACTTGCAATCCACCATACCAAATCTTTCCAGAAGTTTCACAATATATTTTCCTTGAGAAAGGAAAATCTCTCCAGATCTCTGCTAGACCTCCAGGCCTAGGAAGTAGTGCATCAGTCCTAGGTCCTTCATCTCGAACTCAGCAGTGAACTCTCTCTTGCATTGATGAATGAGAGGGTCAGCGCCTGTCAGGAAGAGGTCATCCACATACAGCACCAGAATGAGAGGCTTCGCCTCGACAACCTTGAAGTAAAGGTTCAGATCAAAATTACTTCAAGTGAAGCCCAGCTTCATCAAGTAGCTATCTATCCTCTCATACCAAGCTCTGGGTGCTTGCTTCAACCCATAGAGGGCTTTCTTCAACCTGCAGACATGAGTGTCCCGATCCTGGACTTCAAACCCCAGAGGTTGTTCTACATACACCTCTTCTTTTATTGCACCATGCAGAAAAGCGGTCTTGACATCCATCTGATGAAGACTTCATCCTTGCGTAGCAGCAAGGGCTATGATTGATCGAATGGTGGTATATCGTGCCACAGGTGCAAATATGTCATCATAGTCTATTCCTTCCTTTTGAGAGAAGCCACGGGCAACAAATCTTGCCTTGAACTTTTTAGCACTTTCATCAAATCCATGCTTGATCTTGTAGAGCCATTTTGCGGTGACAACTGATTTGTGCCTTTGGTCTTGGAACCACATCCCAGACATCATTCTTCATTATGGACTCATATTCTTCGTGCATAGCATCCTTCCAGACTTGATGCTTTACAGCTTCCTCAAAAGATCCAGGTTCAGATTGTACAATAGTACTCATGGCAGCCAGATACCCTTGGTATCTACATGGCTTCTTGCTTTCTTGGAATGTCCCCCTCGGGGCAGCATGTCCCTCGACATCTTCGAGAGTGTCCCTGAGCCATGATGGTCTCTTTCTCAGTGAAGGAGATGGATCGATTGGGTCCATTGGTCCTTCAACATCAGGCATTGTCTCATCTTGTGGTTCTTCTTGATTTCCAGGCCTTACTTCATGATTTTCGTCAGATCTCGGAAGATCTACTACTTTCTTCAGGGAAGCATCTTCGTCAAAAGTGACATCATGGCATATCTCTACTTCCCTTTGACAAGGTACATAGACTCTATAGGCCTTAGAGGTTTCGCTGTAGCCCACAAACATTCCTTTCTTCCCAGAAGTATCCAGCTTACTTCTCTTTTCTTTTGGCACATGAAAATAAACAGGACATCCAAAAATTCTAAAATGTGAGACGTCAGGTTTCTTACCAGTGAAAACCTCTTCGGGAGTTTTGGAGTCCAGGGCAGAATGAGGGCATCGGTTTTGAATGTATATAGCAGTATTCGCAGCTTCTCCCCACAGAAACTTCGGTAGACCCTGGTCACATAGCATGGCACGGGCAGCTTCCACAATGGTCCTGTTCTTTCGTGCAACAACGCCACTCTGCTCAGGGGTATAGGCAGTAGTAGTCTCCCTCTTAATGCCGGCTTCTCTGCAAAAGTCCTTGAACTCATTTGACTCATATTCAGTGCCATTGTCAGTCCTCAAAATCTTGATCTTCTTCCCTTTCATATTTTCCACCAAGGCTTTGAAGGTACGGAACCACATGAAAGCCTCATCCTTCTTCTTCAAGAAGTATATCCAGGTTTTGCAGGAGAAGTCATCAGTGAATGTCATATAGTAAGAATATCCTCCCAGGGATGTCACGGGTAGCATACCAGATAGATCAGAATTGACCAGTTGCAAAATATTAGATGTCTTTGTGACACTTGAGGGGAAGGGTCCCCTTGTATGCTTTCCTTCAGCACAACCCTTACATACACCTTCATGATTATTTCCAAAATCGGGCATCCCTGTCACCACCTTCCTTGCTTCAGGAAGGGCCTTGTAATGAAGGTGTCCAAACCTCCGGTGCCATAGTTCAGTTTGTCGTATAGTATCACATGTCATAGCTCCTAGTGGACTTCCTTCAACCTGGTAGAGTGTTCCAACTCTAAAACCAATCACGATAGCTTCCTTGAGATTCTTCTTCCACATGCGCACCTTTCCATCAGTGAATGCCACATTGAAGCCTTTGTCTTCGATCGCTGATATAGACTCAAGGTTCTTCTTCAATTTTGGTACATAGAGTACATCCTGCAAATGTAGGACTTGTCCTTGAGACAAGTGGAGGGTCACAGTCCCTGTCCCTCTCACGGGATATGTGGCATTATCTCCAAGGATAATTTCCAGATTAGTATCTTTCTCAACCATGTCAGAGAGTGCTTCCTTGAACCCGGTGATGTGTCTTGAGGCACCACTATCTATCAGCCAGACATCCATAGTGTCGGGCGGGGATGCAGCAGAGAGGGCAGATACAAGAATGTATTCATTTCTTTTATCAACAACATTTGACTCCTCATACCTGGAGTTTCTAGACCTTTTGAAAGGTTGATTGTTTCCGCCAGAGGGAGTCTTCCTCTTTCCTTTGGACCTGTCATTTCTTTGATTTCCATTCCTCCGATTGTTGTAGTTGTCATCACTATCGGGAGAATCCTTCTTGAAAGGACATTCTCTAGCATAGTGACCAGGCCTATGACAAGTGAAACACTTGCCCTTCTTTCCTTGGGCCCTTGCTCTTCCTTTGTTCTTAGGACCACCAGAGTTCTTCTTTCTAGAATGAGCAGCGTAGGCAGCATTTCTATCATTTTCGTATTCCTTCATTCTTGTCTCTTCTTGCATGCATCTTGATAGTAGCTCGTCAAAGTTAGGAATTGTATTATTATTGAGAATGGTAGTGTTGAATACTTGCCATTCATATGGGAGCCCTCCAAGTGCGGTGAGTACCATCTCACAATCGGCTATTGTCTCCCCAATAGCCAGCAGATTGTTCCTGATCTCAGTCAATTTCAGAAAGTATGTTTGGACAGACTCATCCCTGCCTTTCTTCAGATTCTTCAATTGATTTTTGAAGAATAGCACCTGGTTTGCATTGTTTACTTTGAACATTTGTATTAGCTTATCATACATCTCTTTAGATGTGCCTAGCTCAAATATGTAGGCAACCAGACTTTTATGTATGGATTCCCTGATCATTAGCTTTGCTTTGATCTCCCCCTTCTTATACTAGGTTTTAGCAGCAGCAGTAGCAGTGGATGGAGGTTCTTGTATCTTACCCAGTACATAGTCCATGAGATCATGGTCTTTCAATTTGAGATCTTATATCATCTTCCAAGCATGGAAGTCATCCCTTCCAATCAGCTTGTCATACTCCTTGAAGCCATAACTTGTGGAACTCATTTTTCTCTTTTGGTGATTATTATAAGTTAGGGCTTGTCTTCACCTCAGCTCTGATACCATGTGAATTTTTGTAGATGTTCTATGCTTGATGCAATTTTACTTTTATAAGAGCAATCACATAAATAGTTAAGTAAAATGCTGATAGAACATACCAGTGGATCTATAGAAGACAAACCAGAAACAGGGGAATATGTTGGTGCGTTACGGCGGTCAACAGGATGCTTCAACCAGCAAAGTCTTCTTGGTCGGCCAACCCAAAATGTGTCACAACAATCCTCAAATCAATTATCCAGTCAACTCAAAGTCAATCCCAGAAAAGTCAACGCAGTCTAGAAAAAGTCAACGCAGGGCAGCAACAATAAAGTCAACGCAGCTCCAACTTCGGTCAACCTTTTGACCTCGATTTTTGTGCCAATGAGTACAGCCTTCAAAAATCGAACTCTCCACAAAATTTCAGCTCAAACGGACCATGAGTTGTCCAAAGTCAATGCTGGTCAAACTTCCCCAGAAACCCTAACTACAGAAAATTTGCTGCGGTAAATTTCGTCCTTTAGCTGCAGTAGATTTCGTCCTTCTTCTCACATGGGAAACTGCTTCTCCAGTGCTTGTAGATAATCAGAGGAGAAGATGTGTGTTGATGAGTGAGTGAAATGCTCTCCAACGTTGACTGTATTTATATCCATCATTGAGGTGTGTGACACCTCTGTTGGGGGTGTAAAACCTTAAGGCCGACCTGCACTTAAATTTATTATAAATAATAAATTCAAAATAAATGTTCTGCTCATCAGATTAAAATCAATTTTATATTGATTTTACACCTCTCCGAAAGAGGAATCCAATACAAATATTGGAATCTTCATCTGAGCATCACAAGATGGAGTTTGGACCTAGTTGTCCAAATTTAACAAGCTCTTATTGGTAGATACCAGCTAGCATAGCATAGAACATATGGTTGATTATTCAAGGATAGAAGCTATACTTTAAACCTTGATAAAAGCCTTGTATACTATTTGTGAATAATTTTGCACATTCTTTGTCACTATTTCTCACTCACTTTGGTGATATTTTGCAGAAGTTTAAGAGTTGATATAAGGGTTATATATCGCTGATATTTGGGGTTGTTTTGCAGAAATATCAAATTTTTCTAAAGGGTTTTTCTCACATTTTGTTTTGGCAAGCTTAAGGAAGGCATGCTTGAAATCTCCTAGCCTTTTATCGTAGACCTTTAGGAGTTGTTTGGAGCCTTTCTGGATAGACCATGACCTCTTAGAACTTCATCTTCTTAGCTGGCCGAGAGCTACAAAAGGCAGCCCTTAGCCAAATAAATATTGTTCAATGTAAGCCAAAGCTAATTAGATCAAATAAATGACAATTAATTGAAGCGATTAGGCAAATGCAAATTAAATTAGAACCAAATGGTGCAACTCAAGAGATAGGTATACCCCAAGCTCCCTCTAGGAACATGTGATTTTATTATTGATGTTACAGAGATGAAACCCACTTAAGACATGAGAAAGGGAATTTTAAAACTTTAAGGAAGAATTACAAATAAAATAATTTAAATCCCTCTCCTCAAAGTCAATGAGGGAAATTATCTTTATGATGAGTTTACAATATATAAAATAAGAGAAACTTCTAAAAAAAAAAAATCAACCTTCCTAAAGTAAAATCCACTTCAAAATTCGCTACCCAAGATTGTAAGAAACTCCAGCAAGGGCGCAATGTCGAGCAGGTTTCCGAATGCTGGCGCATCAATAAAATTCTCCACAAAATCAAAGCCAGCATTGCTAAGGCCAAAGGTGTTTCCTTCATGGCGGTTCGAAGAGAGGCCAACAAATTGGCGGATTTCCTAGCAAATCAAGGAGTGAAGGCCTCCAACAAATTCCTCTCTCTGGATTGGGAATCCATTCAGGAACCAACGATCAAAACCGCTTGTCTTCGTATTAAATGTCATGATCTTCAGCAAGCTTCCGCCTCGTCGTCCCCTCCCACAACCAACAGTCATCATGATCTGGTACCTCACATTCGATCTCACGATTGAGCGCTACGGCAGCTCTCCCTTGGAATTTCCACCCCTATATGTTCCCACCTCGGGCAATTACTCCCCGCAAGCTCTCACTAACTCCTCCCGCATGCATTCCAGTTGTTCTCATGAGCCAGCGCCTCTCTGGCTGGCCGCCTTAAATTCCATCTTCCTGGCTCACATTCCCCACTGCTCTGCCTTGTTTGGCCTCCCTGCATCCTCTCGCAGTACCATCCGCTCCCTTCTCTCGGCCCTCCCTATTCATCTCCTTCTTAGTCTGTTTTCCATGGCCCCTCGTCGTCATAATCCCCCTTCCCAAGCGTGCCAGGGTCGGCAAGCCTATTGGGCCCGTTGGTTACCAGGGCTGAAACTTCTGCAAAGAATGCAGCTCGTATTTTCGTTGACAGCACTCCCTCGGCGATGCAGGGACAAATTGCAGATTTGGAAGCGAAGGCCCACACTCGACGCAGATCCACCCCTTTAGAAATGGTGGACACCACCCTCCATTGGATACCTGATCCAGACCTCACCAGAAGCTGTGAGAATTTGTACAGCCGTGCAATTGACTTGAACTAGCACACAAAAATGCTTTTGGCCATTACTATGCAGGAGCAAAGCAGCGCCAACAAGGAGCTGGAGAAGAAGATAGATTCTCTCTCCGATAAATTCGTGGCGTATGTGCGAGAGGTCCACCATCTGTGCTTCGTCGACCGCTCTTCTCCTCATTACGACATGCTGAAGCATAGCTCTGCGAAGCATCACCAACAGGGCCCTGGGATCAAAGAGCAGGCTCCTCCCAAAGCTAATGGTCAGGAGGTTAGGCCGTCTTTGCTCCACCGCCAGTTCCTCAATTTGGAGGAGGGCACCCCAGACCGTCCGATCAGTGTAGATGACTACTTAAACGATGATGTGGACGTGAAACCTTCCCCGGGTCCCTGATCTCTTTTTGCTCCTTCTGGTTTGCGGTTTTTTGATGCATTTCTCTCGGCATGCGAGACCTAAAGGTCTGTCTTCTAGCACCCCCAGTGCTTCAGCTTTTCTAGGTTTCTTCTCTATTTTTGTCTTCTCCCCTCAAATGCTCTCCCATGTAATCTGTTAAACCCTTGGTTAAACTGAGAGGGGGGGTGAATCAGTTTAATGCAATCATGGTCTTGTAAAACTTTCTTTTACACTTATTTACATCTTCATTTTGTGATCAACTTAATATACAATGGAACAACAATCTTAATAAGTGAGCAGCAAGTATTAAGCAGATTAAATACAGAATATCAACAGATATAAGCGGAAACCCATAAGAGAGAAAACCACATCTTATTATTGTTGTGATGCAAAGGCAAGCTCCAACTCCCTCTCACCACTGATTTTCTGTAAGCTCTAACCTATAGGAGGCTACTACCTCAATTCTGCAAGCTACAACTTGCAAGGAAGTTCCAACTCCCATCTATTTTCTGCAGGCTACAACCTACAAGAGGCTCCTACCTCAGCCAGCTACAACTGGACATCTATCAAGCTACAACTTGATATGGAAGCACCCACTTCCTCACACTACTATGAAAACACATGCTAATTTACCTGGATATCAGCTCTGTTATATTCCTTCTTCACTGCTGTCCTCCACCCTTCATATCTGCCTTATATTATCTTTGGATCTTCACAGCTTCTCTGCCTGCTCCCTCTTCTTCTTACTCTTTCTCACTTCTTTCTTCATTATCTCACCCCTGTTATGCATATGCTGCTAACATTATTTATAGAGATCACCTCATAACTATTTGCATTCCACAAGGAATTCGAAATGAACAGGTATGACTCTTTGCCTTCCCCCTTCTCATTTTCTTGTCTAGCACATTCAGAATAATATAACAGAATGTATACATTTGTGTATTACAGTGGAGTTTAGCTCTGCCTACGGAGACTTGCCTTTGCATCACATACAAAAAAATAATTATTTACATTTATGGTTACAACAAATATATTTCAATTCAACCCTTCCAGCTCTTGGTTCGTTGTGCATTTCTCTTTTCTGCTGCTGTCAGAGTCATTTCGGTTTCTGCTATTACATTCAACACAGTTCAGCATAATTGTCATTTTGGCCTAACTCGACCCAACTGGTGTGTTTCCAATAGTGCCACCATATTCCCCTTTTTTTTTTCGACTCTGCCATTTTCTCTGTGTCGGGTCCTTACCCGAGTCTTTCTACCCGCGTTCATACTTTCCTTTTTGTTTTATGTTATAATCCTCCTTTGCTTCTCCAAAACGATTTAACAAAGGAAATCCACATACTTCCGGACTTGAAATGCTTTAGGTTTCAGCTTTGGTCTTCATCGCGTCTGCTCTCTTTATCGCACTTCGCACTTCGGTGTTCCCATGTGTTTGTGCGATTTTTCTCCTGCCCCGATTGCGATATGCGATGGTAATATCGCATCGCATCGCATCACATCGCCACTTCGTGGTATGCGATGGACTTTGCATCGTCGATGTGCGATATAGCGTTGTGCTACCACGTGTCCCTTCGCATCACCACATCGCATCGCAACGCATCTTTGCATCGCATCTCATCTTCTCATCGCAACGCATCGCATCTCATTGCTATTTCGTGGTATGCGATGAACTTCGCATCGCCGATGTACGATATTCCGTTGTGCCGCCACGTGTCCCTTCACATCGCCACTATCCATCGCATCGCAACTTTGCTCATCCATCCAGCAGCTATCGCATTCGCTTGCGATGTTCGTTATATGATCTGATTTCTGCCGATGTGATCATCACCGTTGATCTGTCCAGATCTACGGTCCTCATTGCTGTTGGCACTTCCGATTAATACTCAAGCGCTAGCATAATATCATCTCTGCTTATGATTCTCAACTCTATGGTTTAAACCCCAAATAAACCATATAAAAATTTACGGACCCACAACTTTATGTCAACGTACCTTTTACACCGTCGATCTAATCGCTCATATATCTGACCACTGTACTTCTGGGCTTTAGAAAAGCCGGTCCTAGTTCACAGCACTGCGGAGGCACTCCTTGGTATGGAACTCATCGAGCTTGTGCTACCGCAGTGAATGACAAACGTCGATCTGCGGTCAACGCCCGATGGGCGGGTCAACTGCGAAGGCAGCCCCTTGGTTTAACTATCAGGCTGTTTGTGCCCTCGTGGTATCGTTGATCCCAAATCAACGTTTAACCGCGCTCATAAGATGCGTTGTTCAACTCTATGACACCGGTCCCACACCTTTCGTTAACCTCTGCACAACTTCTGATGCGAACATCATCAGATCTTTGCCTCCTTTGATCGGACGGCTATTGCATAAACTTGAACCCGACACCTTATCCTTTCAAACTAACGCGAAATAGGTGGTATTGCTTTGCGACATGTCACTTCCGGAGGTCTATCACGTTCATTTCAGCTTTTACCACTTACCACTTTGGATGCACGCGAATACCACCGTTGGTTCATGATGTTTACGAACACCTGTTTCAATAGTATCCACTCGTTTCTTCATACATTCCGCATTTCGCCTTTCAATTTCGTTCGTTGATCCTTCAGATCCAAGGATTGTTGTGCTCTCATTTCATTCCGCTCCACTGTTCCCTAAGTTATGCCGATAACCAGAGATTTCTGCTTCTGCCACTATTTCATTGAATGTTACACTTCTTGAACACACAGTCTCATAACTTCCCTTTGAATTTTCCCGATTCATCTGCATACATATATATTGTGCCAAACCCTGATTTTCACTCGAGTTAGAACTGAATCAAGCATTCAATCAATGAATTTGGAACTTGCTCTCTATATTAACAGTAAATATTTACACAGGATTTCTTTTCTGGCCTGATATTCTAATCAGTGGCCTTTCTGTCTAATTTGCTCGTAGGCTTACAAAACAAAACCCTAACTGTTCAAAAAAAAATTCTTCCTGTCTAAACCCTCCTCTTGTAGCCTCTGGCACTTTACTTTCTTCCTCTACAACAATTCCATCTGAATCTGATCTGCTCCCTTGTCTTGGTGCTGCTCCTTTGTGCTCCTTTGCCATCAATGACAATATTTCCAACAGTCTCCCCCTTTGGCATTGATGGCAATACTCCAATGCTTCCTCCTGGACTTCCTCTGCTTGCTTTTCAGAAGATCCTTTCTTCTTTTGCTTGCTTTTCCTCCCCCTTTGACATCAATGGCATAGGGTTGCACTTTTCTCAGTGCGGTTTCTATCTTTTCATAATACTCTGATCTTGAGGACCTGTTCCATGCACTGCTCCATTGCTCTAGCTCTTTTGTGACAATTTTATTGACTGCTCTCCCCCTGGAATGATGCTTTCTTAACTGATATTGACTATCACTTGTCTTCTGCACTGATCCTGTTTCTTGTATGCAGCCCCCTTTTTTTTTCTGATTTCTGATCATGTTAGAAAATAACATCTGCAGACACTACCCCTAGCTTGTCTCTTAGATATTCGAATGGTTCTTTCGCAAGAGGTTTTGTGAATATGTTTGTTGTTTGTTCCTTAGTTGGTACATATTCCAAGTTCACTAATTTCTGTGCTACTTGTTCTCTGAGGCAGTGGTACTTTATTGGGATGTGCTTTGTTTTTTAATGAAGTACAAGATTTTTTGATATACTTATTGCACTTGTACTGTCACATTTGATAGAAATAGGTTCATCAATGCTTACCTTCATGTCTTGGAGAGTTTGATTCATCCACATTACTTGTGTGCAACATGCAGATGCTGCTATGTATTCTGCTTCCACTGTAGATAGAGAGATAGAAGTTTGCTTCTTGCTTAGCCATGCCACCAGACTTTTTCCCAAATAGAATGCACCTCCACTTGTGCTTTTCCTGTCATCCACACAGTTGGCCCAATCTGCATCTGTGTATGCTGCCAATGTGAAAGTTTTTCCTTTTGGATACCATAGGCCATAGTGTGCAGTTCCTTGTAAATATCTAAATATTCTCTTGATTGCAAGTGATTTTGTTTTGGTGCTGCTTGATATCTTGCCACAAGTCCTACTGCCAACATAATGTCTGGTCTAGAAGCAGTTAGGTATAGCAGACTTTACCATGGATCTGTAAAGTGTTTGATTTATATCTGCAGATCCATCATTAGCACATAGTTTGCATCCAGTGATCATGGGAGTTGTCACAGGTTTGTAGTCTTCCATTTGGAACCTTTTTAACATCTCTCTTAAGTATTTTTCTTGTGAGATGAATGTTCCTGTGTTCTTTTGTTGAATTTGAAGTCCTAAATAGAAGGTGAGCTCTCCAATCATAGACATCTCAAATTTTGATTTCATTTCTTCAGCAAATCCTTTTGTTAACTCATCTTTGTTGCTACCAAACATGATATCATCTACATATACTACTATAATTAGGAGTTCATTTTCATTAGCCTTTATGTACAAATTGTTGTCTACTCCTCCTTTCTTAAAACCTTGTTTTTGCAAGTATTTGTCCAACCTTGAATACCATGCACGAGGAGCTTGTTTCAGCCCATATAAGGCTTTCTTTAATCTGCACACATAGTCATGTTTATCTGTTAAGGAGAATCCTTCGAGTTGTTCCATGTAGACTTCTTCCTCTAAATCTCCATTAAGGAAGGCAGACTTCACATCCATTTGATATACCTTGAAATCATGATAGCATGCAAAGGCCAAAAACATTCTGATTGCTTCCATCCTGGCTACAGGGGCAAAGGTTTCATCATAATCAAGTCCTTCAATTTGTGAATATCCCTTGCATACAAGTCTAGCTTTATTTTTGATTACCTGCCCTTATTCATTCATCTTATTCTTGAATATCCATTTTGTGCCAATGACATTTTTCCCAGTGGGTCTTGGAATTAATTCCCAGGTATTGTTCTTCTCAATTTGGTCTAGTTCTTCATTCATAGCATTTACCCAGTTTTTGTTTTTGCCGGCTTCTTCGAACTTATTTGGCTCTATTTGAGATAGCATGGCTAGGTATACTTCTTTTGTCTATTCAGCAAGTTGTCTTCTTATCTGAACTCCCACACTCTTATCCCCAATGATTTGATCTTCTGGACGGTTCTTTTGAGTGTGTCTTGAGGGACTTTTGAGTTTAATTCAGTATCTTCTGTTGTCTTGCTCAGTTCATCATTATCTTGGTTCTCGTCTTCGTGATCATCTGGAGGATTGTTGCATCTTGTGCTTCTTGTTCTGTTTGGTAGATCTTCGTCGAATCTTATATCAATGCTTTCCACAATTTTGTGCAGTCTTTTGTTGTAGCACCTGTAACCCTTACTCTTGGATGCATATCCTAAAAATATTCCTTCATCAGCTCTTGCATCAAATTTCCCCAGTTTTTCATCATTATTTTTTATGAAACACTTGCTTCCAAAGACTCTAAAGTGCTTGATTGAAGCTGGTTTACCATGCCATAATTCGTAAGGAGTCTTGTCACAATTTGGTCTTAGATGAGCTTTGTTGAGAATGTGAACAACTGTGTGTACTGCTTCTGCCCAGTAGGTTTGGGGAATGTTACTTTCTTGCATCATAGCTCTGGCAATATATTGTATTGCCCTGTTTTTCCTCTCTGCCACTCCATTCTGTTGTGTACCTGCAATTGTAAACTATTGTTTTATCCCATGCTCATTGCATAGGTCTGCAAAATCATAGTCTGTGAATTCACCTCCTCTGTCTGATCTGATGCACTTTAGCTTGCATCCTGTTTGATTTTCTGCCAATGCCTTGAATATCTTGAATTTCTTAAGTGCTTCAGATTTATATTTGAGAAATGCCACCCACGTCAATCTGGAAAAATCATCTATTATCAGCATGAAATAGAATTCTCCACTTGGTGCTTTAGTTCTTGAAAGTCCACACAGGTCCATGTGTACAAGCTAAAGAGGCCGACTTGTGGATAGTATCTCTTTGGTCTTGAAGGATGTGCGGGTCTGCTTGCCCAGTTGGCAGGGTTTACATATGGTATTTGAAGGCTTCTTTATTGCTGGCATATCTCTCACTGCATTCTTCTTGCTCAGACTGATGATGTGGTCAAAGTTTAGGTGTCCCAGTCTTCTATGCCATAACCATGATTCATCAAGTTTGCTTATGTGGCATGCTTCATTCTCTTCTTTCACTATATAGACATTACTTTCTGTTCTAACACCTTTGATCAAGGTCTTTCCTGTGGTGCTTGATCTTACCTCACAATCTTAGGCTCTAAAAAGGACCTCACAGCCTTTATCACACATTTGACTGACACTTAGCAGATTGGCTTTCAGCCCATCCACAAATAGTACATATTGAGCCTTTCCTCCTCCATTATTCAGACTGACTGAGCCTTTTCCTTTGATTTTCCCTGCTTTATCATTGCCAAAGGTTACATTTCTAGATTTCTTTTCATCAAAGGTTACAAACTTGCTTCGATCTCCAGTCATATGCTTTGAGCATCCACTGTCCATATACCATTGACTTTTCTGATCTTGAGCTATTAGAGCCAGGTCACACTTATATAACTTCTTTTTCCACTGCAGGCAGCTATTTGTTTGGCACCTTTTCTGAGAAGATGGACCACATTCTTTGAGAGGACATTTGGAAGACATGTGTCCAATTTTATGGCATACAAAGCATTTGATTATATTTTTAAATGGATTATGTGTACGAGTGAACTCTCCATTGTTCATAAATCTCCTTGGGGTTTTGAACATCAGTCTTTGTCCATATGTTCTGCACTCCATGGCTTTATGGCCGAACCCCTTACAACAAAAACAATACCCATGGAAACGATTAGTGTATCTGGTGAAGGGTAGTCTTCTCCATTTGTTTGCTTGAGGTAGTCTTTTCAATTTCTGCATTCTTTGCTGGTTGAAATCGATTATCTTTGTCTGACAATATGCAGCAATATGTCACAGTTTGTGGCAAGCAAAACAAGTGACATTTCTCATAGGAGGAAGGAATATCCATTGAGATCTTCCGAACTTGTTCAATTGATCTTCAGGAACAATTGAGCTTTTTGCACCTGCTTGCTTCTTCCTCTCATTCTTTGTCTCTTGATGTTGCTGCTTGTTTCTGTTTGTTTCATCACATATCAAGTTCTTGCTGTCTTCTGCTTCTGTGGTTCCTTTTTGAATTGCTTCATTATCCTTTTTAGCTTTTACAAAAATTATATTCTTGTTATCTTCTACCTTGGACTTACTGGTTTCTCCTTCATATCCTATCCTAGCCTTTATGAGAGGAGACCTTTGAGAATTTAGAATCTTCTCCAACTGTTCAGTGCTTGTCATTCGAGGAGTGTTCATTAACAATTCCTTTTGGGTGTTTTCTAGTTTCTTTCTCAGGCATACCACTTCTTCTTCCAATTTCTCTTGCTCCTGATGTTTATCTTTAATTTGCTTTAGCAGAATGTCTTCCACCTTCTTAGCTTCTTCAAGTTCTACTTTCAATTGAATGAAGTCTTCTGAATTTGGTTCCTCTTTTACACATTTGAGGAGAATGTCTTTCTGTTTTCTACACTTGAGTTTAAGTCTGTCAATTTCCTCCAGGGCACTTCTTAGTTCCCCCTCAAGATCTACCTCACATTCTTCCTCCTCTTCTAAAAGGAATCCTTCTGATTCTTCTTTCGCCATCAACACAAATTCAGAGGTTCCTTCTTCATTTGAGGATTCATTTGAGTTTTCAGATGCACTGCTATCTTGCTGAGCATAAAATGATCTTCTATTGAACCTCTTCCCTTTCTGCCAGTTATTTGTTTTGGTTTTCTCTGTCTCTTGAGTCTGATTCTTTGTTTTCTTATGAGGACACTTAGATGCATAGTGCCCAACTCTTCCACAGTTAAAGCATTTAAATGGAAGTTTACCTTTATACTTACCTAAGCCTCTATCCAATCTTCTGACAAATTTAACCTCTTCTTCATCAGAGAAAGAGCATGTATCTTCCTTTTCTTCTTTGCTCTTCTCAGCCTTAAAGGCTGCCTCCCTCACATTTGACTTCCTCTGTGGAAGTCTCATCTCATAGGCTGTTAAGTTTCCAATTAATTGGTTCATGGTCAATGTTTCCCAATCAGTTGTTTCTTCTATGGCAGAAACCTTGGGATTAAAACTGGATGGTAAAGATCTCAATATCTTTTGAACAATTACACATTCTCTAATGGTTTCTCCTAGAGCTTTCATATTATTCACAATTTCTACAACCTTTAAGAAGAAGCTGGCAACATCTTCTTCTTCATTCATTTTTATATTTTCAAATTGGGCTGGATAGACTTGTAGTTTGGCCATCTTCACCTTTTTATCTCCCTCATGGATACTTTCTAATGTATCCCATATTTCTTTGGCAGTCTTGTTACGCATTACTTTGATAAAGTCTGCCTCACACAGACCACTTAAGAGAGCATTCATGGCTTTGGCATTAGCTATAAAATCTTGTTTGGCTTCTTTCTCTGTGTCAGAATCCTTTGGGGCATATCCCAAATCCACAACAGCCCAAACTTATATTCCTAGAGACATTATGTACGTCCTCATTCTTATTTTCCAGAAGGCATAATTTGTACCAGTGAACAAGGGGGCTTTATATGTTGAGCATCCTTCTAGACTAGCCATCTTGGGGACCGAGGATCTCCTTCCAGTTGTTAAACTGCTACAGAAGGAACGTGCTCCGATACCAATTGTTAAACCCTTGGTTAAACTGAGAGGGGGGGTGAATCAATTTAATGCAGTCATGGTCTTGTAAAACTTTCTTTTACACTTATTTACACCTTCATTTTGTGATCAACTTAATATACAATGGAACAACAATCTTAATAAGTGAGCAGTAGGTATTAAGCAGATTAAATACAGAATATCAACACATAATCATCATGCACATAGACAACAGATATAAGTGGAAACCCAGAAGGGAAAAAACCACATCTTATTATTGTTGTGATGCAAAGGCAAGCTCCAACTCCCTCTCACCACTGATTTTCTGTAGGCTCCAACCTACAGGAGGCTACTACCTTAATTCTGCAAGCTACAACTTGCAGGGAAGCTCCAACTCCCATCTATTTTCTGCAGGCTACAACCTACAGGAGGCTCCTACCTCAGCCAGCTACAACTGGACATCTATCAAGCTACAACTTGATATGGAAGCACCAACTTCCTCACACTACTATGAAAACACATGCTGATTTACCTGAATATCAGCTCTGTTATATTCCTTCTTCACTGCTGTCCTCCACCCTTCATATCTGCCTTATATTATCTCTCGATCTTCATAGCTTCTCTGTCTGCTCCTTCTTCTTCTTACTCTTTCTCACTTCTTTCTTCATTCTCTCACCCCTCTTATGCATATGCTGGTAACATTATTTATAGAGATCACCTCATAACTGTTTGCATTCCACAGGGAATTCAAAATGAACAAGTTTGACTCTTTGCCTTCCCCATTCTCATTTTCTTGTCCAGCACATTCAGAATAATATAACAAAATGTATACATTTGTGTATTACAGTGGAGTTTAGCTTTGCCTATGGAGACTTGCCTTTGCATCACATACAATAAAAATAATTATTTACATTTATGGTTACAACAAATATATTTCAATTCAGCCCTTTCAGCTCTTGGTTCGTTGTGCATTTGTCTTTTCTGCTGCTGTCAGAGTCGTTTCAGTTTCTGCTATTACATTCAACACAATTCAGCATAACTGTCATTTTGGCCTAACTCGACCCAACTGGTGTGTTTCCAACAATGCCACCATATTCTCCTTTTTTTTTCGACTCCGCCCTTTTCTCTGTGTGAGGTCCTTACCTGAGCCTTTCTACCCGCATTCATACTTTCCTTTTTGTTTTACGTTATAATCCTCCTTTGCTTCTCCGAAACAATTTAACAAAGGAAATCCACATACTTCCGGACTTGAAATGCTTTACATTTCAGCTTTGGTCTTCATCACATCCGCTCTCTTTATCGCACTTCGCACTTTGGCGTTCCCATGTGTTTGTGCGATTTTTCTCCTGCCCCGATTGCGATATGCGATGGTAATATCGCATCGCATCGCTTCCTCACATCGCATCACATCGCCACTTCGCGGTATGCGATGGACTTCGCATCACCGATGTGCGATATAGCGCTGTGCCGCCACGTGTCCCTTCGATTTGCCACATTGCATCGCATCGCAACGCATCTTTGCATCGCATCTCATCTTCTCATCGCATCGCATCTCATTTCTATTTCGCAGTATGTGATGATCTTCACATCGCCGATGTGCGATATTGTGTTCTGCCGCCACGTGTCCCTTTGCATCGCCACTATCCATCGCATCGCAACTTTGCTCATCCATCCAGCGGCTATCACATTCGCTTGCGATGTCCGTTATATGATCTAATTTCCGCCGATGCGATCATCACCGTTGATCTGTTCAGATCTATGGTCCCCATTGCTACTGGCACTTCCGATTAATACTCAAGCGCTAGCATAACATCATCTCCGCTTATGATTCTCAATTCTATGGTTTAAACCCCAAATAAACCATATAAATATTTACAGACCCACAACTTTATTTCAACGTACCTTTTACACCGTCGATCTAATCGCTCATATATCCGACAACTATACTTTTGGGCTTTAGGAAAGCGGGTCCCAGTTCACAGCACTGCGGAGGCACTCCTTGGTACGGAATCATCATCGGGCTTGTGCTACCACAGTGAATGACAACTGTCGATCTGTGGTCAACGCCCAATGGACAGGTCAACTGCGGAGACACCCCCTTGGTTTAACTATCTGGTTGTTTGTGCCCCCGCAGTACCGTTGATCCCAGATCAACGTTTAACCTCGCTCATAAGATGCACTGTTCAACTCTGTGACATCGGTCCCACACCTTTCGTTAACCTCTGCACAACTTTTGATGCGAACATCGTCAGATCTTTGCCTCCTTTGATCGGACAGCTATCGCATAAACTTGAGCCCGGCACCTTATCCTTTCAAACTAACGCGAAATAGGTGGTATTGCTTTGCGACGTGTCACTTCCGGAGGTCTATCGCGTTCATTTCAGCTTTTACCACTCACCACTTTGGATGCACGCGAATACCACCGTCGGTTCGTGAAACCACTCACACTGTTTACGAACACCTGTTTCAATCGTATCCACTCGTTTCTTCATACATTTCACATTTCGCCTTTCGATTTCGTTCGTTGATCCTTCAGATCCAACGATTGTTGTGCTCTCATTTCATTCCGCTCCACTGTTCCCTAAGTTATGCCGATAACCAGAGATTTCTGCTTCTGCCACTATTTCATTGAATGTTACACTTCTTAAACACACAATCTCATAACTTCCCTTTGAATTTGCCCGATTCATCTGCCTACATATATATTGTGCCAAACCCTGATTTTCACTCGAGTTAAAACTGAATCAAGCATTCAATCAATGAATTTGGAACCTATTCTCTGTATTAACAGTAAATATTTACATAGGAGTTCTTTTCTGGCCTGATATTCTAATCAGTGGCCTTTCTGTCTAATTTGCTCATAGGCTTACAAAACAAAACCCTAACTGTTCAAAAAAAAACTTCTTCCTGTCTAAACCCTCCTCTTGTAGCCTCTGCCACTTTACTTTCTTTCCTGCAACAATTCCAACTGAATCTAATCTACTCCCTTGTCTTGGTGCTGCTCCTTTGTGCTCCTTTGCCATCAATGACAATATTTCCAACATAAACTCCCTCCCTAAGGGTGAGAAATTCTCAACGCTTAAGAACAGTTACAGTCTTCAGCCTCTTGGGGCTGCTATGTATATTTTGTTTTACTATTAATGTGAATAGCTCCTCCCAACTTACAAAAAAAAAAAAAAACCACTTCAAAATTATTACATCTTAGCTCAACGAACAAATTAGTGGAATTGATGAAGAAAAGAAAACTTGCAGCAAAGATATAAACCTCAAAAACTTCAATTTTAAATATTTCTTTGCCCAAATTTTTACACTAAGATGTCAAAGGAAATTTGTATAGTTTCGGGACTCTAAAGATTCGATATTACTTTAAAAAAAAAAATTAAAAATGCCTTCCGGAATTTTTTACGGGCTCGAAAAATCTTAGGACGGTTTCCAAAAGTGACAAGAGATTTTTCCAAGCCTCAAATGACAACTTACCCCAAATCGAGCCTGGGTTTTTTGCACGGGTTTTGAATATTAGATATTTTGCATAATCAAATTGGCAACAACCTCCCAAAACAAATTAATTTGACTCCAGAAATTTGAGGATGGTCACCAAAATTTCGATTTGAGTTTATTACAGGCTTCCAAAAGATGGATCTCTACCAAATCTAAACTGAAAACCATTTCACAAATTGATTGTTTTAGTTAAAAAAAAATAAAGGATTAGATAAAATAATCACCAAGCAAAATGATCAGGTCCCCTTGAGCCTGTGGCTAGGATATTTGATGCCAAATTTTAACTTGCTACTCCACCAAAGAAATGATCAACGGATCTGCAAGACCAAAACCCCAGTAAAATCCTTCACACCAAAATTTAAATTTTAAATTCAAGGAAAAATCGTCCAAGGATTGTGGCCCTCTAACAATTGTCAATAAAAAAATTTGAGCCACAAAAAATAATGGAATCCTTGCCAATTAACAAGCGAAAGACCTTAAATGGCTAGTGGCTTCACAAAGAAAGATTTGAGGAAGATTTAAACCTTAAAACTGCAAACCAAGCCTTCCACAAAACTTCAAACCCTTGTGGTTCTCAAAAAAAAGTTAGCTTGATATGAAAAAAGGCCAGAAAATAGTAGGTTGATGCCTTGAAAGGCCTAGAAAAAACCCCAAATCATTTCGGCCTTGAACAAAATGATGGACGGCTATCAAAAACTAATTCATTCCTCATAGAACCCTAGCTGCTTATGCAAGTGGACAGTTTAGCTTCAAATGATGTTGATTTTTCTTTGATCTTGAAAATGATCCAAACCAATCCCCTATCCTCTTTTTCAGATTTGCTGGAGAAAACAATAAATAAAATATATACAAAATAAATAAAAATATGTGCAAAGATTAGATCTATATACCAAAGTTAGAAAACATTTACAAACTATTTACAACATTTATAGATCTACAATTAACAATCTCTAATTAGCAAATCTATCGATTGAAGCACCATATAAATTTTACAAAGAATTTAGAAAATATAATTTTCCTTTTTAAAAGTATGGCAAAGAAAACTCCCCTTTAAAATTTCCGAATGATCAAGACCTCAAGATATCCACCACGAATTCTCAGTCATTACGCGTTAAGTAAATGGATGGTTCAAACAAGAACCTCCCCAAATGCCCAGTGCAATTACTAAGTTAATCCAAGCAAGAATTTCCCCAAGTTGTTGATATCTGCTCAGAAAAATATTTCTACCAAAACAACTTCAACAGATCTTGTTAGAACTCAAAAGGAATGATTCACACAGTGATAGAAAGCCCTAGAGATTCAAACAAGAACTCACCAAGTCTAACTAATCAACAATGCTCAAATCCAAATATAGACGCAAACAAGAAGCTATAGATCCAAATGGATAATGAATTCAACAAGCATTTAATACCAAGTAGAAATTATAATCACATGATGATACACAATACCATAATATACTCAAAAGACATTGTAGTATAACCCCAAAGTCTTTGTTTTTATTGCATTAAAAAAAAATTACAGTGTTTCTGAGCCAATACACTGTCCAAAGATCAGATGTGTTTACAATGAGGAGCATATGCTTCCTTATATAGAAAAAATGAGAGCTCTAGAGGATCTTCCAAGTGAAAAACAGCTAGATCCACGAAGGTGCAAAAATTTGACTTGATCTTGGCCGACTAAATGTTTGATCCATGTCGAAATAGTCTCCATCATTGATTGCTTGAGAAAAAATTCGAATTCCTTGATGATGCCTTTTTTCTTGGTCCAAAAAATATTTTTCCTAAATTTTTCTCCTCGAAAAATCCCCATTGACTTAACCAACTTGGACCATAAATTCGATTTTTATTAAAAAATTCGATTTTTCTGAGAATTAATTCCTATTTTTTGGGCCAAAAAAAAAAATTCTTAAATTTTTTCTTGCTTGATTTGTGGAGATACCTTTCTTGGAAAGTGCACATTCCCTTTTTTAATATTTTTCTCTCATTTTTATTTTTTGACCATTTTTTGGCTATTATTTTTGCAGCTTTTTGCCAGAAAACCAAAAATCAAAAATAATCACTTTTGACTCAAAATTAATTAATTTTCTGGCTTGGAATTTTAATTTATTTGGCCAGAAAATTTAATTAATTGACACTAAAGGGTATTAATAAATTTTCCCACGTTTAAATATTTTGGCCATGGTGTCTAAATATGAGGGAACATGCACCAAAATATATTTTTACATCAAGATATTACAATTTCAACCCTCAAAGAGGGAACACCCATTCATTATAGACCATCAATATAATACTCAATTCCACGACTCAATATGATCTAGTAAACCAAGTGATTTGTAATAGAATAATTTAGCCAATTAGCTTAAATTATTCCCAAATCACTTTTACAAAAGACTCGACTAGAACACTAAGACTCACCTATGATCTTAACGACAAATTCCACCCTAGCTTTGGTGTTTAAGCTAGAAGGAAAAAATTTGTTGAGTATCCGTGTTTAGAAACACAAATAACTCGGTGAGACGAAAAACATCCTAGGATGAAATTCATCGCCAAAATCAAAGGCTCACCTAGGCGTTATTACATAATTAAACGATCATACTAGTCATTTACAATAAACTTGCAGAATTTGGGTTTACAATTTTGATGAATTGACGAATTATGATGATAAATACAAGATGATATGAATGCTCAAGCATGATGGAATTCCTTTGCGAAAATGTGTACGGCTATAGGGTAGTTGACACGGAGTGGTCAACAAGCCCTTTGTAATTGAATACCCTTTCTAGTGATCCTTTGTCGGGAAGCCTCCCTTCTGGGGATAAATTCCACCACTAAGTAGTTGGAGAGTAGCCACAAAGGTGATAGTGGTGTCAATCTCTTGTTTCCATAAGATCTAGATTGCCTAGTGGGGCTTTGCACGAGACTTGCTATATTTTGCAGTAACAAATATCAAGTTCTAATTAACCTATCTCTTGTTGTTATTTGTCATGGAGGGTCTTTTCCTTTTTGGGCTACAAGGATCGACATCCTCATTGGTGTGCTAGACCTAGTATGGTATAGGTGGTATTTCTACTTCCCATGGCAAGTAGAAGAGAAGATTTGATAGCCACTACTATTGATTGTAGGAAAGGGAAAAGAAGAAGAAGAATCATTTTTTTGAAATGGTTTTGTGCTTTGTTGAGTGGGCTTGGGAGAACCTTTGTGAAATTTAATGTCAACCTTCAAAGCAAGCTAAAAATCGCATTCTAGGGATATAATAGGGAAGAAATATAATATGTCTTTGTCATTAAGAAATAAAGCATAAACGAAATGATTTTTAGATTCTCATTGGCATTTTGTAACTCAATCATGATGGAGTGGCACTTGAACTACACAATGTGTAGTTGGAACTTGGATCCTTTGACTTCAATCTTTTCTCTTTTTGTCTAGATACCTCTAGTCAACAGAGGAAGTGGCAATTGTTCTACTTGAGATCTTCAATGGCAAAAACGCATATCACCACACTACAAAAGTCATCCTTCAACTAAGAGGCCACGAATGGGGGCTATCTATACAACCAAATTGCCTAGGACTTGCACATGATACCAACTACTAGTTTACAATTATCACATGAAAAGCACAAGCATATCAGTGGAGAGACTTGACTCCTAGTTGTTGAAAATAATAGCGAACGAAGGTCTTCTTGACTTGTGCCTTAGTCAAGAAAGACTTCGATTTGTTTTCCTTATATCAAGTACGAGTTCATGAAGTGGACGAGTTAGTTTGTTCATGCAAAGATATGGAGGCTCAGTTATGTGGCTATCCAAGTGCGACTTCATATTAAGAAGAAGACGAGTTGAAGAGCTTCAGTTTTGATTGAAGCAAGGACGTGTTGAACTAGGAGTTGACTTAGTTAACAAATCAAACTCAACTTGTGGTTCTAAAATTGTATTTGCCAGTTATAGCATGATCAAATTGCATAAAAGGAGGATGAAGGCACAGCTTGGATCATTCTTGTATGCACAACGTTGTATGTGTGAGAGAGCTTGTTACTAGGAGAGTGTATTAAGGAAGAGCCTGTTTGCAGATTAGAGGAGAGAATTTCCTTGCTGGTTTGCGCTAGGATTTAGGAGTAAATTCCTAAAATATAGGAGCTTATTCTGTGCTAGGAAATAGGAGATTTCCAGCACTTGGAAATAGGGAGAAACAGCACAAGGAAAGAGGAGCTGGATCAGGTTTATGTGCAGGGTGTTTCAAGCTTAGTCCAAGCAGGGATAACAAGTGTGTTTTCTAGTGAAACTGTATTTCCTTGTAAGAGATCAATTGCTCAAATTCTCTCAATAAAATTCTACAGCAAGTAGATGGTTTTCCCAATTGGGTTTCCCAAGAAAAAAAATAAGTGTGTTTAATTTTGTGTGATTGTGTTTTTATTTCTGGTTCTATTCCACTGCAAATTTAAAGTAGAGAACTATGTGTCTTAGTGAATCGAAATTGTTTCAGATTATTCATCATAGCAGTTGCGGAATTTTCGTGAAAATTCTACACTGTTGAAGGCATTAACAGCACCCCATTTTCGCCAACCTGGCCCCTTCTACCAGACGGAAACAAACTGAAATACTTACAAGTTTAACTGTGATACTAACAAGTTTGACTAGAATCACAAGGGAAATAAGTAAAAATTACTAGGGGGCGATTCATCCTTGTGCCAAATGAGTTTGACTCACTATTACTCCTGAGACAAACTTTATTTGAGCGGAGTCAAACTAAATCAACTTGAGTAATACTCACCAACTTGCCTATAATTGCCTAAAAACCACGCCAATGTGTATTTCTTTTTCTCTCTGTATTTGTCAAGTTTCTCCCAACTCTTCCCCAAGATGAGTCAAAATCTCAACTCTTCCATGGACAAATAAATGAAAGACCTAATTACTAATAAGTTGTAATCCGATCGTGGAGATAATGTTCTAGAATGACAAAATAAATCCAGAACATAATCACTATCAAGTTACAAAAAATAGTCTAGCACCTAATTCTTACTATGATTTCAATGCTTATATTTCCATTAACCTGGCTGGTCAAAGTTACCTGTTGCATCTTTTATCCTCTGGAAATCTGCATAATCAAAAACATCACCATTGGCAATGACAGGAATAGACAATGCCGAAACAACCTGACCGATCACATCCCACTGTGCAGGGTCCCTTGGCCTATCTGCAACTTTCCTGCATTGTGCATGAGAATTCCAGTCATAGCACATTTAAATGATAGTGGTTTGCTAAACATTCAGGAGACTCGGGGAAAAACTGTGAAAACAAGTAACTTTCAATCACATTGTTACGTCAAAATCTGAAAATCCAGACCATATATAAATATTTGGCAATGCATCTATAAAATTCTTCTATGGTTCAGAAAAATAATGATAGATACACACAATACTAAACTGAATAGCAACAATAATGCAGTTTGATACTAGTGTCCGTTGGGCAATGTTGGCATTTATATAAATTCTTTGCAAATGTTGGCATTTATATAAATTCTTTGCAATATAAACGGCAGAATATAACAAATAACTTAATTCTTGGTGTACCTTACAATCTGAACTCAGCTCATGGAAACATTCAGACTCATTTATATTTTAGGTAAACTTCATGCCACTGTTAACTCCATTGAAACTCATTTACCTATTTAAGCATAAGCACAATTCTATTTCCTATAATCCCGTTCTCATTTGCCAAGCAAAATCAAGAAATCCAAGCAAGAAAGAGCATATTTATATACAATGATAAAAATCTAATCCAGTAAGAAGTTCCTAGACTATATAGCAGAAACAGTTGTGGAGCTAAATCAAGCTTCTGCTTTTAGCTGGATCATGTAACACAGAAGGCTAAGCCAGTTACTAAAAAAAAAGATTTCTACAGAATTTTCAAACAATCCCATAAAGCCAAATTCTGTAAGCACATTCCAGGACATGTTCACCTTCTGCAACAAATTTACCCATGAAAACTTCACCCATATACCCAGCTTCATGACAGACTACTTTTGTCTACTTTCAAAAACAAGACTGAATTCAAATTAAATTGACATTACTTATAAATCGTGACAAAAGGAAAAGGGAAAAGAAGGTTCAACCAATGTTGCGATAATCGCAATCGGGATTAAATCGGCAAGGGTCCTGTCGCACCCATTTTGTCACAGTTCCAAGGAAGCAGTTGTGCCAAATTTTTTAAAGTTCAGAATGATTAGCCAGCTACATATCATGTCATTGTAAACCCGATTTTTGCAAGTTATTATGTAAATGCTGCTAGTACAAAAATTAATTATGTAACAACCTAGGTAAGCCTATGAGTTTGGCGACGAATTTCATCCTAGAAGGTTTTTCGTCTCACTAAATTATGTGTGTTTCTAAACACGAATAATCAGCAGAGTTTTTCCCTCCAGCTTAACCCCAAAGCTAAGGTGGAATTTATTGTCAAAGTCTTAGGTGAGTGCTAGTGTTCTTAGTTGAGTCTATTGTAAAAGCAATATGAGAATAATTTAAGCTAATTGGCTAAAAAATTTTATTACAAATCACTTGGTCTACTAGATCATATTGAGTTGTAGAATTGGGTTAAAATTATGAAGGTCTGTAACAAATGGGTATCCCCCTTTGAGAGTTGAAATGTGTAATTATCTGATGTAAACATATTTTAGTGCATGGTGCCTTGTAATCAGACACCATGGCTAAAGTATTTGAAGGTGGAAAAACAACTAATCCCCTCTTTTGTCAATTAACTAATTTTTCTAGCAAAAATAAAATTAAATCCTAAGCCATAAAATTAATTAATTTAGAGTAAAAAAATTTAAAAAAAAAAAAGAAATTAAAATTCTCCAAGTAGAAAATGACCGAAAAAATCGTGGGTCAAAAACAAGTTAATTTTTGGAGGTCCCCCACCAAGGCAAAAATGGATATTTTAAGAAAAATTGAGACCTTGGACCTTGGTGGTTAAGTCACAGTCAAATTTTTGAGGAAATTTATCCAAAATAATTATTTTTGGATTAATAAAAATGTTTTTTATCAGAAATTCGAAAATTCCTCAAAAATAAATATTTTCAACAACAGAGATTAAAAGATGATCAAATATTTATCGACAGTCGAGATTATTTTGACGGGATCAAGCCAACTAGCCATTATTTTCCACTTGGAGGGATTTTCTCTATAAATAGAATATTATTGAGCTTCTATAATAATCATGATCTTTGGCTGATGAAATTTTGTAAACGCTGGTGTGAAGCCATTGTTCTGCCCGGAACGTTTGAAATTCATAATAAAAGACTTTGGGGTTCATTTCATGGTGTTTTTGTCTGATTGATCTATGGTATGGGCTAGGTATGTGTTTTCCTATATTGTGCTTAAATTTTTAAAATCTTGTTTATTCATTAGATGGGGATAAGAACATTATATTGGTATATTTTGGGTCTATCTTAGGTGATATGATTCGCCATATGTCTAACAAGCTTTCTTGAATAAATATATATAGAGTTTGCAGGTTCCCTGGCCCTTGGGCTCCAAGTTCACAGACTGCGAGCTCAGGCTGACCTTGCTTGGGCTTCAGGAAATTTATGTGATTTTATTACTCCACTAAGGTTGTGGTTAAATATCTATCTTTCGAAATACATCAAGCCATTGCCATTGCTATAAAAAGTTCATTCTTTAAAAATCTTTCAAGCATTGTATATTTGTATATTTGTAAATTATTTTTGTAGAATAAATTTTGTAAAAAAATTTTCTACGCCTTGTTTTGCAGTTAGTTGAGGTTTGGGTTTTATTCTGAATTTTTGTATATATTGGGGTTTTCGGTATTTTTATTTTCATTTGTGTAGGTGAGATCCAAGCCATTTGAAGAAGATTTGTTGGGGCTTAAGCTAGATCTAGGCCCTTGAGGGTAATATCTAGTCTCCAATTTTTTTGCAGGGCCAACATCAGAGAATTTTGCAGTGAAATTGAGCAATATTGCTGATCTAAAGCAATTGAATTTTTGGCAAGGGTTTCCAAAAATTTTTAGGGCCTCTAGGCCCAACGTCTTCCTCTCTTTCCTAGCCGCAGCCCATTTTTCCCTTGTAACCCTAGTCGCTAGCCTAATTTGGCCTTTGACTCCCTAGCGTGGCCCTTTCTAGGGTTGTCGTCATCTTTTCTAGGCCTTCCAGACCTGGTCGTAGGCTTTTGTGGCCTCTTTCCTTCCTTGGCCCCCCTCTCTCTCCCTTTTCCCTAATCGTCTCCCTCTTTCTAGCCCTCGGTCCCCCTTCGTCTAGCCCCTCCTGCCCCTCCTCCCTCTCAGTTGCCTTTTCTTCCTAAGTCGTAGCCTTATTTGAGGCCTAGCGTGCCCCTCAGCCCCTCCTTTCCTTAGGCCGTGACCCTATTAGGGCTTGCGACAAGCTTAGCCTCTAAGGCCTCCTTGCCTTGACCACAAGCCTAACGAGGCCTTCCTCTCTCTGTCACTTGTCCTATTAGACCATCCTTGTGTGTCACTTCCCCCTCTAGGCCTTGGAAGCCTTAGCGTCAAGCCTTTCTTGGCCTTGGAGCCCTCATCTTTACCCTCATTTGCCCTCTTCTCATCTTTGTGGTTAGTTTTGATTTATGGGTTGATTCTAGGTGAGTTTGGCAGGGACATTGGAGATAATTTTGTGTTTGCAAATGTTCCAGTCACTAGAAGAATTTTGGGCAAGAAGACTAGCTCTCTTCTAGGCCTAAAGCCCAAGGGTTTGATCTCTAAACCCTCTAATTCTCACTGTTTTACTACAAAAAGAATATGAATTCATAACAGTGGTAAGATGTCTAACTCGAATGCCCTAAAAACATCAAAAAATTTTCCTAAGTTCCATAGCTAATTATTGAACAACTTAGGCGTCCATCTTTTGGCATATATTCAAAGTTTTGGTGATTGTAATCTCTGCATCATACGTTTGATATAACACTAGAATTTGCATCATAAGAGGGCTAATTCATTCATAAATTTGGTCTTGGCAAAGTGCTTTGGCTAGTGGATGGTTTCACTTGCATTTGGCATCTCATTTTGCACTTAAAAGAGCTTTAATATACAAGAAATCTATTGTTTTGCAGTTAGTTGAGGTTTGGGTTTTATTCTGAATTTTTGTATATATTGGGGTTTTCGGTATTTTTATTTTCATTTGTGTAGGTGAGATCCAAGCCATTTGAAGAAGATTTGTTGGGGCTTAAGCTAGATCTAGGCCCTTGAGGGTAATATCTAGTCTCCAATTTTTTTGCAGGGCCAACATCAGAGAATTTTGCAGTGAAATTGAGCAATATTGCTGATCTAAAGCAATTGAATTTTTGGCAAGGGTTTCCAAAAATTTTTAGGGCCTCTAGGCCCAACGTCTTCCTCTCTTTCCTAGCCGCAGCCCATTTTTCCCTTGTAACCCTAGTCGCTAGCCTAATTTGGCCTTTGACTCCCTAGCGTGGCCCTTTCTAGGGTTGTCGTCATCTTTTCTAGGCCTTCCAGACCTGGTCGTAGGCTTTTGTGGCCTCTTTCCTTCCTTGGCCCCCCTCTCTCTCCCCTTTCCCTAATCGTCTCCCTCTTTCTAGCCCTCGGTCCCCCTTCGTCTAGCCCCTCCTGCCCCTCCTCCCTCTCAGTTGCCTTTTCTTCCTAAGTCGTAGCCTTATTTGAGGCCTAGCGTGCCCCTCAGCCCCTCCTTTCCTTAGGCCGCAGCCCTATTAGGGCTTGCAACAAGCCTCTAAGGCCTCCTTGCCTTGACCACAAGCCTAACGAGGCCTTCCTCTCTCTGTCACTTGTCCTATTAGACCATCCTTGTGTGTCACTTCCCCCTCTAGGCCTTGGAAGCCTTAGCGTCAAGCCTTTCTTGGCCTTGGAGCCCTCATCTTTACCCTCATTTGCCCTCTTCTCATCTTTGTGGTTAGTTTTGATTTATGGGTTGATTCTAGGTGAGTTTGGCAGGGACATTGGAGATAATTTTGTGTTTGCAAATGTTCCAGTCACTAGAAGAATTTTGGGCAAGAAGACTAGCTCTCTTCTAGGCCTAAAGCCCAAGGGTTTGATCTCTAAACCCTCTAATTCTCACTGTTTTACTACAAAAAGAATATGAATTCATAACAGTGGTAAGATGTCTAACTTGAATGCCCTAAAAACATCAAAAAAGTTTCCTAAGTTCCATAGCTAATTATTGAACAACTTAGGCGTCCATCTTTTGGCATATATTCAAAGTTTTGGTGACTGTAATCTCTGCATCATAAGTTTGATATAACACTGGAATTTGCATCATAAGAGGGCTAATTCATTCATAAATTTGGTCTTGGCAAAGTGCTTTGGCTAGTGGATGGTTTCACTTGCATTTGGCATCTCATTTTGCTCTTAAAAGAGCTCTAATATACAAGAAATCTATTGTTGTCATAATCTCACTTATTGCGCATTTGGGTAACATTGGAACACAAGTTTCATAAGGTTTCTATTGTGCATGCCCTAATAATTCGTTGTGGAAAATATTTGTTTCATTCTCTAAAGTGTTATTGATAAGAACACTAATGTTTGTTGTCTTGTGAAGTTCCATAAATCCTAATTGTGCACATAAGCTCACTCTATAAAGAACTTTAATCCTTTAGCATTGTGTTGAATGTTTGGTTTAAGTTATTTGGGCATCTAGTGTTACATCGCTTGTCTCTTGAGATCTAGTTGGCATTAAAGTGTCTTGTTCCAATTGTGCTTAAAGAATATCATTGAATGTCTCTTGAGCAATTTAGTATCTTGGTTAATTGACAATCTAATAATCGTTATCTAAGTGCTCTTAATTTAAGGATTGGAAAATCTAATTGCATATCTCTTAAAAATTGTCTTGATAGCATTAAGAAGGCTAATTGTTGAGGAATATTAGCTAGAACATTTAAAATCTTATTGTCTCTTTGGATAATTATCTTTGGCACTTTGTATTATCTCATTGACTAATTGTTTTAAGTGGATCGTTATCATCATTTCTTGGTTAATATCTTTGTGGATGATAGCTTTATCTTGAGCATATTGGTGATCTAGATTGAGTGATTTTATCTCTTGTAAGTTGTATCTTGTTGGCACTGTTGAACTTGTTACCGCTTAAACTAGCAGGGGTCCTAGAAGGGGATCTTGAAGGGGCAACTACTAGGTCAAGGGCAACAATGGAGTTGTAGCCCACTGTCACCTCAGTAAAAGCTCCCCACTCTTTATGGACTTTCACTGATGGGAGGAGACCTAGTAGGAAGAGAATCACCTAGATGAATGGGTTAATGAAGGTCTCCTCGCATAGATGAATCACCTAGATGAAAGGCCTATTCACAAGAGAGACTCAAATTGTGGCTTTCTTGCTTGAAAAGCAAGGTGTAGGGCTCTCTTAGAAGGGCCAAAGGGATTTTCAAGGGCTAGATTTAGAGTTTATGACTTGCAAAGGAGCTTCCTAATCCTCAAAATCCTTATGGAACTTGGTTTCCCAAGTGGTCTTTGAAGAATTGGCTTTGATAGGAAATGGGACCACACGGGACCAAGTGGACCCCAGGTTAGGTCAAGGGGATAGGGTTTAGCAACCAATGATGGGCTTGAACTAATCAGGGAGAAGAAGGGAATCAAAGAGAAAATTTTCAATGAAAAGTAATGCAATGATCCCTATGAGGTAGCTAGCCTAGGGAAACCTAGGGCAAAATTTGGTCCCAAGGCTAGGGCTTGGGATATCTCGAGGTCCAACCATCAGAATAACCTCAAATTTGGAGGACACCTAGGAGACTCCCCAGCGCAGTAGAGACCAAGAGATCGAAATTTTCCTGTGGGTGGTTTGCCGAAAAAATGATGTCTTAGGAGGCCTAATGGGGCCAGACCTAGAAAGAAGAGGAGAAGGTGAAGAAAAATATTCTTTAAAGTGATCACTAGTGGAAGACCAGTGCCTTGCTCTTTGGGAGAAATGGAGTCATGGATAAATTAGAGTTTGGCTTGATTTCAAATTATCAAGGAAGCCTAGAAGACAACTTCGTTACGCTTAGGGCTAGTTTGAAGCAGCTTTAAGGTCTTTATGCTTCGTTTAGCATAATTCGATGACTTATCAGGAGAAATTTAAGAATAGTTATCCCTAGAAACATTCATTCCTTCATTGCATGGCCCAATCATGATACAACACCACTTAGAAACTTAATTTCCACAACTTCACATAAATTGATGCAATAAATAAGCCCTAGAATAGTGAAATTCTCAGCATCGTGATGCAACAAAATTACATAACAAAAATAGCATGTAAAAGGTACTTACATGCAAGAAGAATATATCCAATCATCAAATTTTCCAACAAGAGAAGCTACAAGACAAAGAAGATTTAACCAAACATCAAAATTCATCCATTCAACCAAAAATCTCCACCTCCAAGGAATGTGAAATTCTTACAAGAGCTAATGATCAATCCAAGTGATGATGAGAGAATGAATCAACTCATCATCTATTTATACAATGCCTAATGAATTTGATTCAGATAAATTTGGCCTATTGTAGCCCCTATATTAGAATAATGTGCATAATAACAACTCTTTGGTGACAAGCCTACCAAACTAGCTCAATAATAAAAGAGTAAAGCCTCTCAAGAGGGTCGAATAATCAATAACACGCGTTGCTGGGCCTTAGAGGAGGCCTAATGAAGTCCATAGGTGCCATATTGTGAAAGAGGACTCCCAAAAGTAGTGGACAAGGGGTTGGCCCCTTGCCCCCCAAACAATAAAACTGTGGTGCTCCCAAATGGATGTGGGGGCACACAAGAGCCCTCATGGGTCTCCAAACAAATCGAAGATGCTTGTAGACCATCTGCAAGGGCTAGGATGATGGTAAAAGTGATGCCACGTCATTATATAGATCCTGGATCATCTACCAAGTGCATGGTGCAACTATGGAGCCGATTGGGCATGGTGAACCAGGTGCATCTTCCTCGTCCAATCAGTGAACCACGAGCAATCTCTGAATGACTCTAGGGATCCACAGAATGTTGTCTGTTGCTATGGAGGCCCATGGCTCTCTATACACACCCTACATGTGCCAATGTAGCCCTTTGGGATTTAGGACCCCGTATAGGAAGACCAAACCCAAGATGGTGACCATCTACAATCCTACATATTATCCAATGCGTCCCACTGCCTTCCAGTACACTAAGTAGTTAGAGAAATCAAGTAAAAGAGTTTACAAACCATGGAAATCAGGTGATCACTTCATAATGGCATGCCCTTCCATAGTGGGTTTTCGCATGTGCTAATGTCTCCAAGCTCCAAAGGGGGTTAACCAAGCACCTTATTAGGTGGTTTCTACTTCTAAAGGGGATGGTATGTCCTTGGTACATCCTTCAAATGGCGTTGGCATGTGATAAAGTGGTGGAACGGAGTAGGGAATGAAAGGGTCTCGAGTCACATGCTAGGGTACAAGGGTAACTAATAAAGGGAAGCCCACACTTGGGCAAGTAATGTATAGGAGGGAGCAGTCGTGATACATGAGCTACCCCGACATTGATTTTTCCACCCTTCTTCATACGCCTTTTTCCTTTTATGATTTTTCTTTGGTTAACTGCTCGGGGCTCAAGGAAAGGGAGCATGATGTGTAAAGTATAGCAATGGATACCCCCTTTAAGGTGGGGCAGTTCATTTCCTACCAGGGGTTGGCACAATCATGGCTTCCTGAATGATAGAGGAGGTTCATCTAGGGCCTATAGGAACCAAGGTGATGGCCATGGAAATGAGGTAGAGTTCATGTATTGGCTTTTGCTCACGTGCTAGATGTGTTTGTCTCGGACATATTTTGCATTGTGTGGTACATTTTCGTGTTGAATGTGGCCAATTATGTTTTTCTTTTCCTTTTAGCAGCATCAACCTCTGGGCATCGTTCTAGGCCCAACCCAGGGTGTAAGCAAAGGGGAGGGGAAGGCTAACCTTTTGTGGACCTAGTGGAGGAATGCTAAGTTGCACTGAAACAAATACGGGAACGGATACAGATACAAATTTTCAAAAAATATGGATAGGATACGGCAGGAAACAACACACACACATATATATATGAAAATATATATAGATTTTCAAAGATGAATGGTAATATGAAATTCTTATTTTGTTATATATATATATATATATTCATTTTACTATTCATCTTTGAAAATCTAGATTATATCTAACAATGCATAATCAAATTATCAATTATGAATTATCATCTATCATCATCATCAATTCAGCATATGCCATAAACTGTTAAACATTGTCATCATCATTAATGTCAAATGATTATTATAACATTCATCATCATGATTCAAGTTCAACATATCATCAAGTTTCTGTTTCAAATTTCAATCATCAACATAAATTGCATTTACATATCATCAAATATGTCTTCAAATTCATCCCTGTCACTAAGAAGTTCCACATCCTCTCCGGAAGTGGATACATTGCTACCAAGTTCATTTGAAAATCCACCTATTGGTGACTCCACATCAAACAAAGTCATACGAGACCTGGCATTCAACGTCATATCCAAGTCAGACAACTCTGGTTCCACATCCCATAATTTGGCGGCCCCAAATTTGTATTCGTCTCTCTTGTGTCACAGAAGGCGAAGGTTTGAATGAACATACACTACTTTCGCATCCTTCTTAGAGCCCAATTTGTTTTGCTTCGCCGAACGAATGAAGCCATATGTACTCCAGTTCCTTTCTGCTGAAGAGAAACAAGAAACCTGTGACAAGATCTTGATGGCTAATTTTTGGATATGTGGAAGTTCCCCACCATAGTAGTTCCACCATTCAATTGGACTCATTTCCCTCTCGTCCCGCATGCAATCAATATCAGAACCCCAACCCTTTGATCCCACAAAATGAGCAAACTTTGAACGAATCCAAAGCCCAATTTTAAGATCTACAAAAAGCTTTCGAAAAGCCTTTTTAAATCCTTGTCAGACTTCTGAGTCTTTTCTTGGTGCGATTCTTTCTGCATCACTTAGCAAATCTGCAACATAATATTTTGGATTCACTGCATAGGCCAAAAGGTGCAATGGGGTGGTCATCTTGTTCCACCTTTTGGTCAATATATCTTTTACTTCTCTGTAAAAGAATTCATCTGAGTCATTCTCCTTGGCACTTATAACCACCCTTATCTTCTCTAATATGGAATCAATGCCCTCATACACCTCTCCCAAATTAGGCATATCTGTGTCAAAGATACGGAGCAAATCCACAATTGGCTTAGTAAATGCCAAGAGATAATCCACCTTATCCCACCATTCATCCTCAACAACCAACTTTTTCACTGTTTGTGCTCTATCAAATTGGGATTGCCTCCATTGATTCGAAAGAGAACTACATACCATCGATTGTAATACATTTTTCACCTGCATAAGCCTTGTTAAGACTATGATGTGAGAAGCAAATCGAGTCTCGGCAACCTGCAGGTGTCAAATAGCCAATGTTTCAATAAATTAAAAATCATAATTTGATTGAATAAATTATAATTATTATGATTCACGAATCATGACATTGGAGAATCCAATTTACATGTTTGAATTTAAAGTCATAGAAATTATAATTTATGAAATAAACTTTAAACTTTAGGTATCTTAAGGAGCTCCAACTTCGCAAATTCCTTGTAGATACCTTGGGACATGTCGTGGTTTGTGATGAAGGCTTGAATTTTTTTTGCCTCTTCAAAAATAACTCGAATCCACTCAATTTGCTTCCCCATCTTGCTCAACATGAGATTCAATGAATGTACAACATAAGGGGTCCAAAAAATGTGCTAATATTTTCCTTCAATAATTAGGTTTGCCGCTCTACACATCGTTGTATTGTCAGCTATTACCTAGACAACATTTTCCGGCCCCACCAATTCAATTGTTTCAATCAAGATGTTAGTAATGAATTGAGAATCTTTCATCTACCCCTTACAATCCACTACCTTCAAAAACATTGCCCCCTTTAGGCTCCGAGCAATCACATTAATCAAAGACCTATTCCTTTGATCTTTCCATCTATCGGAAATGATGGACACCCCTGAAATGCGCCATGAATTACGAATGGGGCTTAATTTAGCCTCCAAAACTAACTTTTGAGCACTCAATATTGTGGTGCGTACCTTCTCATATCCAGGGCTCTTGAACCCTTTTGGGGCTTCATTCACTACTTTTATCATCTTTGCCCAGTAAGGAGATCGCACAAGGTGAAAGAAAAGGCCATTTGCATAAATACATTGACCTATAGCTGCATTTGTTGTCTCTTGAGCATCATTATTAAAACTCCTTTCAAGCGGTCCCAAATTAGACTACTTTGAACCAACAATTCCATGAGAACGAAGTGGAGGCTTTGATGAAGATGCTCCGAGCATTGTTGGGTGTTTTAATTGAGAGATAGGATTTGCCTCATTTGCTTTAGCATCTGCCTCGTCTTGTTCTTTCTGATATTTTGCAAGTTTTGTCTTGCTTAAACCATTTCCATCTGTCTCATTCTCTTTTGGTGGGCCACTGCATATTCGAACCCCTTGCCTTTTAATCCAAATAAATGTGCTTTGACCCATGTGTATGATCCCTTAAATTCCTTTTTACACTTACTACAAACTCATACCAATGATCCCCCTCCTTGGATCTTCCCAACAATAGTTACATATTTCCAAAGTGGTGACCTTGGATCAACTTTTGCGGCAAATTCAATTTCATGTTCCACCGTCTCTGACCTCACCAATGACTAAACTAGAAGTTGCCATGAATGATGATGTAAATTAATCTGCAAAATAAAATTGGTGGGTCACAATCCACATGGGTGATTTATTTAAAAGAAAGGTTATATATGCCAAAACTTAAAAGTTGCAGTGGTCGTTACATATAGAATAACTTCAATTTAAAATAAATCTTTAATGATTAAAAGATTAACAGCACAAGAACTATAAAACAACATATCTCAGTACTAGTAGTAAGAACTTAGAAAACACACAGTGCACACTCAAGTAGTGAACATTGAACACACAAAAATAGGAACAACGCTACTTACATATGGCCAAAAGGATGGGCTCAAGTACCTGTGCATATGTTCACCATATATCCATATTACTAAACCATCTTGCACCTTTCACCCCAACAGAATAAAAATAAATAAATAAATAAAAAACAAGAACAAAAAGACAATAAAAGCATGGAACTAAAAATTAAATAACGATAAAACTTGCCTACTAAATAACATTTATACCAAGTTTACCTCACATATACTTTCGGAATTCAATTGAATAAACAAAACAGTTTTAGATGATGGAAATAGTTCCTACATTTAAAATACTGAATTTATTTAAAGCCTCCAAGATCGGTGACAAAAAACCTTTGTTTTAACAAACATGAAACCGTATAGATCTTCCCACTAAAAGAATGCTTATTATGTAAGGGGCAGTGATATATGTGGATGAGGGAGAACAACCAAGCAACCAAAATCAATGATTCCCATGTAGTACCATCCCTAAAGCCCCAAAGGTGACTAAAAGAGATCCAACAAGACTAGGGTCCAAGGTTAACATCCAAAAGAGGTCTAGAGGACAAGAGCACAGACCTAGCTCACTCTTTCCACTGAATCCCCCCATTAATCCAGGCCCAAGAATTTCCATGATAAGTAAACCACAATACTCAATTACCAAATGACAAGGCATACCTTTAGGTTTGGGAGGCTCGCCTTCAAACATACGATCATGACAGATGGGTTAGGGACTGTTGACCACCAGAGTGGCACCTGAAGATAATGAGAAGACTCCATGCCATAGGATGAACCAAAAGACATTTGTACCATCAAATATCATCAGTTCAACAGAGTTTTTGAACTCTAATTCTACTTCTTATCATTTTCTCTTGTACCCAGATTCCACGCCCTACGGGGAATTGTAAAAAGTGATGCTAGTAATGATGAATTTGAATCAGTATTGAGTCTGTAACAAGCCTAGGTACCCTGGGACTTTGCCGACAAGTGAGTATTACTCTGGGAGGTTTTTTTTACTTAGTTAATTATCATCTCCCTACCAGAAGTTAATAATTAATTAAGTTTTTTCCTCCAATTTTACCCCAAAGCCGGAGTATGGCTTAATAGTGAGGCCTTGGATGAGACCTAGTGTCTAGACTCAATATATATTACCATACTAGATCACACACAAAAATTTCGTGGAATTTGGTTAGGTCTAGGTAGTGAATTTTTTATTTTTTAGATTTCCCACAAGTCGAAAATTGCAATAAAAATTGTAATTGAATTGTAATAAGTGTTGCCTAGAAAAGTTGTATGGGGTATGAGTAATCAAAATTACACCTCACCCCACCGTGCACACACATAGTCATGAATCATAGCATACAAGTTGCGATCATTATCCTTAACAATATCTTTTATTTGCCCCAACATGTTGTCCATCTGCTCATAAACCTCCCCAATCACTGGTTTATCTGTATCTGCAAACCGAATCATGTGATAAATGGGCTTGGTGAAATTCAAAATTTCCCTCACACGTGCCCAAAACAAAGGGTCAAGGGCAGTCTCCTCCACATGTTTGAAACCTTGCCTGTCAACTATTGTCGCTGCCCTGTCCTTTAATACCTACCAGTGTGGACTTGATACCATTGCAACCAATGACTCTCTTACCTTCAAAAGGCGCCTAAAGGTGAGGTAATAGCTAGCAAATCTAGTCTTTGCTATCTTCAACAACTCCAATTTGGAGTGAGTACGGAAAAGCCCATGGGTATTGCTATGATTTGTAATAAATTTTATCATTTTTTTACCTCTTTTGTACAAATCACCAAGCCATTTGAATTGAGGTTGTTTGTTTTTTATGATATCATGCATCAAAAGGTTCATTGTGTGAACCAAACACCTAGACCAAAAAATGTTGGGGTATTTATCCTCAATAATTGCTCCTGCTGCCTTACAGTTAGCAACATTATCAGTGATGACCTGTATGACATTGTATGGCCCAGTCTTTTCAATTATATCAAGTAATGGTTCTGCAATGTTAATGCCAGTTTTGAATTTGTCTAAATAATCATATGCTGACAAGAAGATTGCACCACTAACCGACACAGCCAAAACACTTATCAATGGCTTTCCTTTTACATTGGTCCATCCATTAGAGACAATGGACACCCCATGCTCATTCCACGAATTTGTCATTCTAGCCAAAGAATGGTTTATTTTAGCTTTTTCATGATCAAGACCCATGGTTCTGGCCTTGTCATACCCAGGGCTCCTGTATCCTTTGGGGGCATCATTAATGGCAGAAACCATTTCATGCCAATAAGGTGAGCGAAGAACATTGAATGGCACCCCACATGCATATAGAAACCAGTAAAATTTTGAATCCACATCATTCCTATACCCTTCGTCCAGGAAATCGGATATGGTTCTACGCCTTAATCCAGGTGTGCCACTGCCTCCAAAACCACTGGCATGGGTGGAAGTTGAACTTGTTTGTCCATGACGTGTTGGGCCTGAATAAGAACCAATGAAACCCCTAGATCTGTTAGACCTCTGTAGGGCAGCCTCCTCCTCCTTTCTATATTTCTCTCTCTGTGTTGCTAGCACACTAGTACAAATTTTGATTCCTATATTTTTTTCTCCATCCCCTGGAATTTTCCCACAAAGGTGTCTTCTCGCACGAGTGTATGAACCATGGTATTGTTTATTGCAATGGGGGCAAATAAATTTAGTGGTTCCACCACCTTTCCCTCCTTCATGTTTCTGAACATATTTCCACAAAGGTGTCTGAGTTTGGTCTTGTCTAGTTGGGGAATCTGTGTCCTCATGTTCTCCACTCCCCACTTCCTCCTCAACATAATGCTCCTCCTCTTCAAGATTTTCTTCAAATCCACCATAACCCTCCTCTTCATCCTCCTCTTCTCTGATTTGCCTCTTTCTTTTACTACTTTCCAACACCATTATTACAAAGAAAGGAACCAACATGAGGAAAATCCATAGCCATATAGCCATGATGTTTCAAGTTTCAAGTTTCAAGTTTCTAGCCTGCAAAACAAATGGAGAAATGCCAAATGGGAATAGGAAATGCAACATAGGAAAAAAACAATTCATTTTTTAAGTTTTAAACACAATAAAATGCAACATTCAAAAAAAAAATCAAGTTTTCATTTTTAAACAACCTACAAATTCATCCTAGAAAATACAAAATTGGATTAGAAGGCCTACCTCTTTCTTGCAATCCTCCTGTTGCCTTGCAGCTTGCTCCTTGCTCTCTCCTTCTCACTTCTGCAGCTCCGCTCTCCAGTTCTCTCCTCAAACTCTTCTTGCTCTCTCTCACTCACTCAACAAACAATAAAACAAAATGACCCCCCCCCCCCTCCTCTTATAAACAAAACGAATTTTTCAATAAAAAAAATTTCTCGCCGACAAGAAGCGTTTTTTGTTCCGGGGAGCGCTCGGGAGCGAACACTCCCCGACCACTTCTGGCGTTTAAAAAACGCTCCCGAAGCGTTTTTTAAACGCCGGAAGCGCTCAGGGAGCGTTCACTCCCGAGCGCTTCCAGAAACGCTCCCGAAAAGGCAAGGAGCGTTTTAATAGGTTCGGAAACGCGCTCCCGAAAACGCTCCCCTCAGAAAGCGTTTTCGGGAGCGCGTTTCTGAATGCTTCCAAAACGCTCCCGAACGGAACGCGTTTCGGAAACGGAAACGAAGGGGGGTGAAGCTTGCCCGCAACCCTGCAACATCATTTCCTATTTTCAAGAAGCATTTCCTTCCATGCAAGTATTGTAATCTCTTTTGCAACAAGTTTAGTTTAATTTTCTTGTACTTGGAACATTGTTTACTTTAGCAAGCCCCATTTCATGTTTAATGATCATCATGTTCATGAATGGTTTATGAGTCTCATTTCCTTTCAAGTACTCTTATTTTGGGTTGCAAACTTAATTGCATGTTGTTATCTTGGTCTAACAATTGAGTTTTTTCTATCATCTCATTTGCATTCTCATAAGTAGATCACTAATTGTTTCCTTTTTAGCAAGATAGCTTCTCATGCTTTGATTCATAAATCTATTTATCTTGAAAGCATTTACAATATCTTGTGCTAACATTTTCTTGTTTCACTTTTCAGGATTTCTTTTGCTTTCCATTTGAAAGCATTTTACTTCATTTAAGCAAATACATTTTCATTTTAAAGAGCAATACTTTGAAGGCACTGGTTTTCATATGCTTTATGTTTATTTAAATTATGTATTGATAGTTATTGCTCATATCACTTTTTGCCTATAAATCTTAAGAAGTAATCTATTTAACTCGGACAACTCTCCTAGAAACTCACATCTTTTAACATAGTTTTCCATTTAGGGACCACCCCCCATAGCTAACCTAGGAGATAGCTTAAATGGAGAGAGTCGAGATTAGTGTGACAACACCTTCTCTGAGTTCCTTTCCACCAACCACACCTTGTGGGGTTAAAGGCTTTTCCTGCTAGCTGTAGGTACGTGTAGGCAACAAGCGATAACAGGGACCACATGGTTGGCTCAGGTGGCAGAGAAATGGCACAACGAGCTAGTTGGTGGCTGCAAGGGGCTGCTGGCTATCGGTTGAGGACCATCATGGGGAAAAAATTTCTTATAGGGATATCACCCACAAAATGGTGGGTAACATCTGGCTCCAACTGGGACATGATCTCTCGAAAAAGTAGGCAAAGCTGCTCAAACGAGAGGTCATGAGAACACTAGGAATCGCTTGGTTACTGTAGACTTGTTACCTGAACATACCAAATATTAAAGCCACAGGGCAGCATGTTTCTATGGTGTCATATGATCACCCATGCTTGGTATTAGGCCGTAAAAATCTACATGAAAGAAAAGATATGCAAATTTAATCTAATACAACTAATCTACCATGGGAAATGTCATATGATGTTAGTTCAAATGAGAAAATAAACATGCAATGCATCCTACTCTAACATGCATAATATACAATGTCAAGTGTTAGGTATAATCATAGACCCAATGCAACCAACATGGCAATTGATCAATGCAGGCTTCCATGATTATTTTTGCAATGTACCCAATGATACAAATGGGAATAATGATATGAGAGGTTACGAGTGTGGGAGGTGGGAAAACAAGAGACCCATATGCCATAGAAAGGAACCATGGAAGAAGGGAAAGACACCAACCGAGAGAGGACTGAATTTGATCCTCTAACCTGGAGATGGAAATGTCAATGACCAAGTATGTGAATCTTTGATGAAGAACTATCTCGGGTCTATCATCCTTCGGGTAAGGAATAAATGACTCACACATATTTAGGATGATATTATTTTGGTCATTAGGAAAACAAGAAGTGGACTCATCATTGTATTTGGGGAAAAACAATGATTCCAAGTTTTTCGTAGGGGAAACCAACTCTTCATCAAAACTAGGGGAACAAAATTCATCACAAACATCCATTTCTGGGGCAGGGACATAACAAGGGGAGGAATGCTCAAACATGAAGAAAAATCCTGTATTAGTGGCATGGCTAAAGGAAGCTTCTTCCTCAGTTTCTTTTACATTAGAGTCATCAGAATTACCCACAATTTTGGAAGGCTCTTCTTTGATTGAATCATCTTGGAACATAAAGAAGAGACCCTTCTAATCTCTAGGAAGGGATTCATAAGGGCCAACACTGTTATTCAGAAGGGGTGGAGCATCTTCTTCTTTCTTGAGCTCATTCTTATGGATTTGAGAAACTAAGGGGTCTTTATTTTTATAATCATACCCGATTCCCCAATCAACAACCCAAAAGTCACTCATAGATTCTTCGTTTATTTGACTATCATGATCTTCCTCAGAATCATCCCATTCTTCACTATATATTTGATGTTGGTTAGGGTGCCATTCATTCTCTTCTCTAGACAGGGAGGATTTTTCCTCCATCTATTCTCGAAGAATGTTATCCAGGGTATTTACAATATGATTTTGATAGAATGACTCAAGAAGAAGGTCATCGGTAGGACTCTTTTTATATTCACACTTCATGTTACAGAGTGTTAGTTAAAAATGGTATGTTCTATGCTTAACACAATTACTTCAATGTTCCTTTAGCATCCCAATGACTATTTTCAATTTAGATTTCCCGTCGAAATCAAATTAACCATTAATCAGAATGACAGTAAACGTATGTAGAACATGAAACAAAATGTAAAAGCCAAGCCAAGACCAGAGCACCCCAGATTTGGTGGATGCTAAGGAAAACCCCTAATGTGGGGAAAACCCTTTGATCAATTATTCTTATTATTATATCTAAAGTGTTATTGATAAAAAAACTAACATTTCTTGTCCTATTAAGTTCCATAAATCCTAATTGTGCACATAAGCTCACTCCTCTAAACCACTTTAATCCTTTAGCATTATGTTGAATGATTTAAGTTATTTGGGCATCTTGTGTTACATTGCTTGCCTCTTGAGATCTAATTAGCATTAAAGTGTCTTGTTCCAATTGTGTTTAAAGAATATCATTGAATGTCTCTTGAGAAAATTAGTATCTTGGTTAGTTGACTTAACTTAAGGATTGGAAAATCTAATTGCATATCTCTTAAAAATTGTCTTGATAGCATTGAGGAGGCTAATTGTTGAGGAATATTCGCTAAGAACATTTACAATCTTATTGTCTCTTTGGATAATTATCATTGGCACTTTTTATTATCTCATTGACTTACAATTTCATTATCGTCATTTCTTGGTTAATATCTTTGTGGATGATAGCTTTATCTTGAGCATATCAATCATCTAGATTGAGTGATTTTATCTCTTGTATCTTGTTGGCATTGTTGAACTTAAGCAATGTTTATCATGTTATCCCTAACGTATCAGGAAAGAAGGGTGCCATGAGATGTGGATAGCTTTGATGAATTATACCAAAGTGATAACCAGAACTGGAAAATGGTGTTGAGGGAATAGTTAAGGAACACCAAGATGACTAAATCAAATGCAGTGGCATCATATCTCACTAGGATTCAGCAAATTCGAGATGACATTGGAGTTGTGCTGAAATTCTATAGCATGTGTAGTAGAATACAATTTTCCGATCTGATAATTACTTCCTAATAATTTTCGATGAGTATTTCTAATGCATTCGATATCATTGAATAATTACACACAGAAAATCTCAACTGCAAATGTAGCGGACACACTAAAGATCATAGAAAGACAGCCATGCACAACAAACACAATATTTTTTACACTAGGAAACCCAACCTTGGGAGAAAACCCAACAATCATTTCTTGAGGAGAAATTGTCTTTTTAGCAAGGTTTACAAATCAAAATTTGTCTAGAGATCTGTGCCAACTTACAAGTCAATTTTCCAGTCAAACATGGTCAAAATGTTACTAGTCAATGCTGATCAAACTAGTTAAAAGTCAACTTTCTATGATCAAACTTCCTACGATCAAACCCTTGCACGTGCAACCTACGGTCAAACTCACACGTGTGAACTTGTGGTCAATGTTGGTCAAAGAATCTATGGCCAAATAGTCAAACTTAGCCAAACAATGTGGTCAAACTCGATCAAACAGTTTGCGGTCAAACTTAGTCAAATCTTCCACGTGCGTACCCTGGCCACACTCGATTGTACGAATCAATCAACACTGGTCAAACTCGACCTTACGGATTCACATGTGCAGCCTCTTCAAGAGAAGAAATGATGATGAAGATGAAAGATGAAATATTTCTCCTTAGCTGAATTTCTCCTCTACTAGGAAAGATTGAATGAGCTTGCTATGTCGATGATTTGACTCCTCACATGCTTGTCTATTTACATAGAGCTCTAATGTTGAGTGTAGAACCATAAAGAGGCACCTCATCCTCAGAAAACACTTCAGTTATGGAGCCTATATTACAACTCAACATTAAACTAGAATTGTTTATTCCACTAATGGCTAAAAACCCCATTAAATAAACAAATAAAACCCACTCTATAAAAAATAGATCACTCCATCCTAGAGCAAGAAATGTGAGTACCGTGGTCCATTCACCCCTAGCTAAATCAGCATGGCCCCATGGGTGAATGTATCATTCTCCCCTAGTCAAATCATCATGACCTCATGGGAGAATGTCTGTCTGGTGTTGCAAAAACATCAACACTTCTTCTCAGTGAGGGAGACATCTACATCACGTCGAGCTTGTCTCTAAAGTATACAAACTTTCCCCTCGATAGAAGCTTGGTGAGAATGTTCACAATCTTCTCATATGGGGATATGTACTAGAGCTTTATTGCTCCCTTCTACACCATGACTCAGATGAAGTGATATTTGATCTCAATGTGCTTCGACCTGTCAAGGTCGTCTCTAGCACTTGATCAAATAATCCTGCAAGTAGCCTTCGAAGGCATACTGCTTTTTGACTTGCGACACTGGCTACAATATACTCTGCTTCTACTATACTAAGTGCGATAGAAGTTTGCTTCCTGGCAAAACCAGGATATAATAGCTTATCTCAAGCTGAAGGAGCACCCCGAGGTGTTCTTTCTGTCCACTATTCTACTGACCCAATCAGATACAGCAAATCCCTGCAGCCTCACTTCACCCCCAGAGGCGTATCTCAAACCTTATCCAATTGTATCACGCAGGTACCTCAACACATGCATCGCTCCAACGCAATGTACATACCTTGGCTCAATCATAAACTAACTCAAGCTATTCACTGCAGAGCAAATATCTGGCCTGGTGTTAACCAAACACATCAAGGATCCAATCAATTGCTTGTACATAGTGGGATCCACCAAATTTGAATATGAAGCAGAATCACTCAACTTCTTCGGATTTGTCACCATAGGTGTAGCCATGGACTTGCAATCCATCATACTAAATCTCCTCAAGATCTAAACCATGTACTTCCCTCGTCCAAGGAAGATCTCACCTGGCCTCTACCACACCTTCAATTCCAAGAAATAATGCATCAAGCCAAGATCCGTCATCTTGAAATTCGAAGCCAACTCCCACTTGCATTCGACAATGAGTCTCTTAGCCCTGTTAAGGAACAAATAATCAACATATAGCACCAAGATCAAAGGATCACCATCAACAACCTTGTAGTAAAGGTTAGGATTCACATCATTCTTGGTGAAGCCCAAACTCATCAAGAATCCATCAATCCTGGAATACCATGCCTTGGGTGTATGCTTGAATACGTACAAAGCCTTCTTCAATCTGCAAACATGGGACTCCTTTCCATGTATCACAAAACCCATCACAAAACCCTAAGGTTGCTCTACGTACTTCCTCCTTGTTGGGAAATCAATACAGCTAGATTAGGGTTTAATTTCCTCCTTGATAATTACTTGTGAATTATGTTGGCTTATTTTACTTCTTTATTATATTATCTTTCATCAAGCAATTACCAGATTATGTGTGAATGAAGATCACAAAAACACAAGACACAATATGTAGGCACTCTACTGTGAAAATTCCAGAAATCAAACTCCTCCTACAACAACTGGTTAAATTTCTTCTATTTTTTTATAAACTAAACAAAATTATTTACTGTTTGCTACAGTAAATAATGAAACCAACACACTGCAATCTTCACTAATTTAAAATTATATTCAAAAACAAGAACTAAGCAAGAAGAAAACAAACACACATGACACTGTTGTTTTTGGACTAATGTCCCCGGAAAAACCCAATGCGGGAAAACTGGTGTAGCAACTGAGGGTTTGTATTATTAAGCAGTAGTTCTAAATACAATTCTTCGAATGCCCAAATTGGCAAATCCTATACAGAGATCAAACTAGACAAATGATAGTGAGATGATCTCATCTAGTCACTAGAAAATTTGGCACTGATCTGTACTGGAGATGAGCCTCTACATTGTCTTTGCGCAGTAGTGTGTCACTCCTACGCAGTTACTACGCCACTATTGTTGGGATTGCGCTGCACCTCCTCTCCATCCTCTGCTCGCTAGAAACTTCGGTTATCTGGCCTTCTGGTCTCACACCCCGACTCTGACACTAGATCCCGACTTTTCCCCAGCAGAAATACGGAGTCCCTCTGAAGCTCTGTGCTGCCTTTGCATGGCACTGTGCTGCATCTTCAGACTACTCTCTGCCCTCTCTGCCTTGCACTCTCCGGATCAAGAAAAATATTCCACCGAAAACTACCTCTGCCCCTCACTGCAAGAATCTCCTCGATGAGCTCTCTGGGTGCTCTACGCTACTCACTTGAGAAATCGATCTCTTGATCCCACTCGATGTGTCTTGCAAATGCCCATCGAAGTGGTTATAATCTTCTTGTTGAGAAATCAATGGCCCATATTAGATGTTAATCAATGGCTCAGATCATATTGACCCAATCTCTATCTTTTTCTAGAATATTCATACCCAATTCTATTAACACACTTTAATTATTTTAATTCCCTAAGTTTAGACATAGGCATCCATTAAAAATAATTAATTATTTTAATAAAACATCCTATGGGTGGAATTTCCCAAAACAATTTCTGGGTATTCGAGAATACATGTGTCCAAGCCTCCCTGCAAATTTTGATACTTAGAGCACATTCGATGCTACCAGAAATCAACACTCCCTCTTAGCGAGGAATGTGCTCTAATAATGCAACCTATTGAAGCATCACCCTGACTCTATAACATATCCCTTTGCGCTGCTAATGTCTAAAATCACGTCGACCAACTACTGCACAAATGTTGCATCTATGATGTTGTTGACCCTGCATATTGCTGCCAACTGCATCTGCATTGCAACTCTGTTGTCGTTGCAACAGAAAAACATCCAAAATATTGAACTAAGTGTTCAGCATGATGCATCTGATACTAAAGATCTGATTGTTGCTAGTCTCTGCGCTAACCCTCTAAAGCCTTTGCACTGCTGCTAACTTTGCACTATGCCAACTGCATTGTTGCCACCTCTGCTCTGCATTGCTCAGTCTCTGGCGCTCTCTAGCCATTGCACTGTCACTTTGGCACTCCTCTGCACCAACCAACACTGGTCCATCCTGCTACTTCCAATATGGGCTCCTGTAGCGAGGTATTGATCCAAGAGGTGGACTCCTCAAGGATCCTATCCAACTGCAGCTCTTTCAAACTACAATTCTAGATCACCCCAATTCTCCCCTGGAGATATGTGGGCAATCATAGCGAACTCTTCCTCCTCGATCCTTGCAGTTGCAGCCTGCGGATCATGTTTTTCATTCGTGTCCTTCTTCTTGAGAGGATACTGCTTAGCGTAGTGACCAAACTCACCACACCGAAAACACTTGATCTTTGAGACGTCCTTCTTCTGCCTTCGTTGCTCCTACTGCCCCTTTGATGCAAGGGTTGCATTCTCCTACTCCTTGAGCTTCGTCCCACTGTTGTTGCTACCATCAAGCTTGCACTTGACTAGATCACGCCTCATCTCTTCCTACTGAAGAGCTCCCCACATTCCTTCCCAATCCGACAACTTCTCTCTACTCAAGATACTTTGGACAAAGACTTGCTATTCTTCTAAGACTGAATTCAGGGCCAATCTCACCATCTCCATGGCCTGAGGTGCTGGTCCTACAGCCGACAATTGATCTCGGACTTCTTAAAGCTTCGACAGGAACGAATCCATGCGCTCTCCTTTCTACATCCTCGTGGGTCTCATCTTCTCTTCCAAGAACATCTTCAGCTGCTCGGAAGATCCCTCATATAGCGTAACCAATGCATCCCAAATCACCTTGGCAGTCCCTTTGCCAGAAATGTGTGAAACAATATGATCCCTCACTTCGTCGAGGATTAGTCTCTTGGCTTTGGCCATATCCTTCTTGTAGGCCTTCAATGGATCTGAATCTACGGGGACAGCTACCACATTGTCGATGAAGGTTTTGAGATCATGCTCATCTAGAAGGAAGGACATCCTTGCCTTCCATATCACATAGTTGGAGGCACCCTCTAACCGATCCTGGTCTCTCAACCTAGTTGTTGCCATTTCACCTAACCAAATGTCGAATGTTGCCTCTAACCCTTTGCACACCTGGCTCTACGCACTCCTTGTTGGTGTGAGCAAAATAAATCTCAGTTTCTGCTACTTCTGCACAAGAAAATAGAATTTCTTGGGCAAGAAATTATCAGAGGTGAGAATTCCCTCAATATGCTTCTCTTTACTTCTGACACTTTTCTGTACCAACAAATGTTGCAGCGAAAACTGAGTCCCACCCGAAGACTTCTCTGCGCTGAAACTTCTACGCTGCTCCCTCTGTCACTGGCAGATTTCGATCTGGAAATGTTTTCTTTATGTTGACTCACTCAAAGAGATTTTCCATGAAAATCTTGCCCTCATGGACTAGACTGCGCAATCCCTCTGGGGATTCGATCTGTTGCCTACACAACGCTTCGATCAGCACTACTCAACGCAACAGGATCTTGCTTCCTACTCATCCATGAGACCATAGCAGCTCCCAAACTAAAGAATCCACCTGTAGTGCTTCTTCCTTCGGTCTCATTGTCACCCCAATCAGAATCTATGAAGCTAATCAACTTGACTTCCTTGCTATCATACTTTAGGCAGTGATGTATAGTGCCACGATGATATCTCAATATGTGCTTGGCAGCGATCCAGTGATCATGATGAGGCTCCAACTGAAACTGACAAAGAATGTTTACAACAAAACATATATATGCCCTAGTGTTTACCAAATACATCAGGGAACCTACAAACTTTCGATAGGAGGTACAATCCACGAGACTTGAGTCAGAGCTCCTCAACTTCTTAAGATTGGTGACCATAAGAGTAGTCATGGGCTTGGAATCCATCTTCCCAAATTTCTACAACAACTCTATGATGTATTTTCCTTGCCCCAAAAATATCTCTCCAAGTTTCTGCCATACTTCTCGACCAGGTAATAGTGCATTAGTACTAGATCCTTCATCTCAAATTCAGCTACCAACATCTTCTTGCATTCTTGAATTCTTTGCTCCACACCAGTAATGAATAGATCACCCACATATAGTAGAATAATGACTGCTCATTATCCTCAACCTTGATGTAGAGATTTGGATCAACAGTACCCTTCACGAACCAAATTCTTAGAAGGTATGCATCCATTCTTGCATACCATGCCCTTGGTGCCTACTTCAAACCATATAGGGCCTTCTTGAGTCGACATACGTGAGTATCTCTATTATTTACCTCAAAGCCTTTGGGTTGTTCGATGTATACTTCCTCATCCATGGTACCATTCAGAAATGCAATCTTCACATCCATTTGATGGATATTCCAACCCTTGTAGCAGCCAATGAAACCAAAGATCTAATGGTGGTCTACCTTGCAGTGGGTGCAAAGGTTTCTTCATAATCTAAGCCTTCCTTATGAGAGAAACCCCTTTCAACAAATCTAGCCTTGTACTTGTCTATGCTTCCATCAACGGCAAGCTTGATCTTATAAATCCATTTAGAGTTGACAATTGATTCGTCACTAGGTCTAGGAATAATTTCCCAAACTCCATTCTTCATGATGGACTGATACTCTTCCTGCATTGCCTTCTTCCAAACTTCTTGATGTGCAGCTTCTTCGAATGTAGATGGTTTGGCTCCAATTAATTTTTTTATATATGCAACATATCCAGAGTATCTCTTCGGCCTTTTGCTTTCTCTAAGGGTTCCTTTTGCAGCTTCATGTCCTTCAAAATCTTTGAGGGTTGCTTTTAAGCAGTTTAGCCTTTTCCTAGTGGTTGGTATGACCACAAGTTGAATAGCCTCACTTGGTCCTTCTTCTTCTTGAATAGTAATAGGATTGTCATGGTGTACTTCTTCTTCTTCGAATATAGGTATGTCTTCGTCATTGGAATCAATAGGAACGTCCTTGGATCATTTGTAGGCTTGATTTTCACCAAATATGACATCCCTACTTCAATATGTTGTCCTTCTTTGATGTAGATTCTATATGCTTTTGAGGAAAGACTATATCCAATGAAGATTCCATTGATGCTTGTAGAATCTAACTTTTTTCGTTTGTCCTTTGGAATGTGGATGTAGGCAGGACTCCCAAAGATACGAAGATGATCCACACTCGGCTTCTTTCTAGTGAATACTTCCTCAGGAGTGATGTCCTCAAGACTTCTTTGAGGACTTCTATTTTGAATGTATACGGTTGTCATTATTGCTTCTCCCCATAAGAATTTCGGTAGGTCTTGGTCAAGGAGCATTGTTCGAGTGCCTTCTTCAATTGACCTATTCTTTCTTTCAGCTACCCCATTTTTTGGGGATACTATGGAACAATGAGCTCCCCCTTAATTCCTGCTTCTTTACAATATGCAATTAACTCTCTAGAAGTCTATTCCCCACCATTACCGGAACTCAGAGCTTTTATTCTTCTTTTAGCCAAGGTTTCCACTTCAGGTCTAAAATCCTTGAATTTGTCAAATACTTCATCCTTCTTCTTGAGAAGGTAGAGCCATGTCTTTCTAGAATGGTCATCTATGAATGTTACAAAGTAAAGATGACCTCTAAGTGATTTGTTAGACATGGGCCCACACACATCAGAATGAATGAGATCTAATATTTCTTTAGACCTTGTTACACTATTTGGAAATGGCTTTCTTGTATGTTTACAAAAAGACCATCCCTTGCAAAATTCCTCACGATCTTCTTTAATATTGGGGATGTCATTAACTAGAGTAGGAATAACCTTGCAATGTAGATGACCATATCTCCTATGCCATAGCTCAATGGGATTGATTTCCATATGAACCAAAGTTTGAGAAGGTGGTGTAATGACTTGATATAGGCCTCCTTCACGTACTCCAATAACTTTAGCATTATCAATACTTGATTATTTTCCCCAAACCAAAACTTTTCCATCAACAAATGAAACTCTATCGCCTTTATCTTCTAAACAATAAATAGAAAGAAAATTATTTTTCAAACTTGGAACATATAGTATAGCTCCATTTTCCAACTTCAAAGATGTTGATCCCAGGCCTCTAACAGCATAGATTTTGTCGTCTCCCAATTCCACTACATGAGAAGATGGTTCCTTTGATCGAGTATGAAGTTGTTTGATTTCTCCTGTCATGTGCCTTGATGCTCCACTATCAATGATCCATGCATTATCATCACTAAGATAACCTGTAAGAGCAGCCAAGAACCCTTGATCCTTGACCTTGTTGAATAAGTAGGGAAGAACTTCTTGATCCAACTTCATGCAATATTGAATCCCATTCTTATATAGCTTGTCATAGAGGGAGTAGACACTTACTTTGAGCCAACAAAGTGATCTTCAATCTTCCTCGACCTTAGCTCTGATACCACTTTGAGAAATCAATACTAGTAGATCAGGGTTTGATTTCCTCTTTCTTGATAATTACTTGTGAATTATGTTGGCTTCTTTTACTTCTATATTATATTATCTTTCATCAAGCAATTACCAAATTATGTGATTATGAAGATCACAAAAAACATGAGAAACAAGATGTAGGCACTCTACCAAGGCAAAACCCCTCTCTAGGGGAAAAACCAATCAAAATTCTCTTCCTTCAATAGTTTTCCTTGAGACTCTTCAACCTAGACACAGACTAGACCTTCCTCCACACTAATTCAACCCTTCCAGATCTTCGACCTTGTAGAAGCAGCAATTTCACCCTAGAAACTTTGACTTGCAATCTTCTTGATCATGATCTTCTTCCTTGTCCTGAGACCTAAACTCCTGGACCCTGCTAAAGACCTCATCCATGGTCTTCATGAAGTAGATCCATGTCTTTCGGGAGAAATCATCAACGAATGTCACAGTATAAGAAGCCACCCAAAAATGATATTGTCATCGGTCTGCATAAATCTGAATGCACTAGATCCAAGATCCCCTTGGACCTACTATCACGACTCAAAAAATATCCCTTGGCATTCCTACCAAGTGCACAACCCTTAAAACACCCTCATGCTTTACCTAGAGCTCTGGAAGACCTGTAACCATCCTCCTCAGTGTTGGTAAAGCCCTGTGATGCAGGTGAGAAAATCTTTGATGGCATAAATCGAATAAACTTATATTGTTATGTACCAATGCATGGGCTGGATGTCCTGACAATCCGTACAATCCTCCCTTTCAAACAAAAGTCACTCCTGTTGAGTTATGCTTAAGGATCTAGGACATACAAGAACCTAATCATCTGCAATTGCAACTCTATAACCTCTATCCTCCAATGCTGAAATAGAGAGCATTCTCTTCTTCAATACTGGTACAAACAATGCATCAATCATGTGTAGAGAACCTTTGGACTCCAACTTAAACAATGTTGTCCCAACCGCTTTCACTACATACTTGGCATTATCTCCAAGTTCTACCTACAATGTTGAATCCTTCTCTATCAAATTTGTGAGAGAATCTCGTGAACCTATCATGTGCCTAGAACCACCACTATCCACCAACCAAATATCACTATTTTCTGCAATAGTGCCTATAAGAGTGGAGACAAATAATATTCTTTCTAAAATCCACCTGCAATCTCATCAAGTTTAGATTCCTTTGTCTTCTTATGTGGTAGATGCTCATCATCAACAATATCGGTTGTTGATGCATCCTACTTTCCATTCATTTTCTTCTAAGCACTAGGAAGCATAGTGACCAAATGTATGACATTTGAAGCATATGATCTTTGAAAGATCCTTATTCTTCTGATCCTGAACTGAAGTTGATCTTCCACCCATATTTTTTTTATTAGAATTTCTTATTCCTTTTCCTTTCCTTGCATGAGCTAAATGGGCTTGGGTTTCTTCATCCTGAGGTCTCTGCAAGTTGTTCTTGGACATCAATCTGGCATCCTCTTGGACACAATCAATCCAAAATTGATCAAACTTGGGCAACTCAGTCCGTGCACAAATACCATGTACAAATGGATCCCATGAAGAAGGAAATCCATTAAGTGTCACTGTAACAAGCTCTGCATCATCAATGGTATCTCCAATGGCTTTAAGTTGATCTCTCAACTAACACACTCTCATGAGATAAGTGGAAACTGAATCTGATCCGGACATCATGATACGACGGAGTTGATGCCTCAAGGCTAATTTCCTGCTAGTGTACTTACTCTCGAACAATACCACCAAGGCATCATATATTTCTTTAGCAGTCTTCAACTCAGCAACATGTGGAATCAAGTGGTCCCTCATAGAATCTATCAAGATCCTCTAATCCATTACTTCATTCTTCTTATGCCTGGATTTCTCTTCAGCATTTGTTGGTTCTGAGACATTTTCTTTCACATAATTTTGAAGACAAGGAGTATCCTGGCCTTCCAAGATCTGAAATTTGTAGCACCATCCAGCCTGTCTTCTACCCTGAGACTGGGCACCATCTTGAGAAGAGATCTGAAATCTATACTAGTTGTTGAATACTTAAATATGAGGCTGAAATCAAGGGCTAATTTTCAACAAAGCTCTAATACCATATTTAAATTCTATAGCATGTGCAGTAGAATACAATTTTATGATCTGATAATTGCTTCCTAATGATTTTCAACTAGTATTTCTAATTCCGTTGATATCATTCAATAATTACACGCAGAAAATCTCAATTGTAAATGCAGCGAAAACAATAAAGCTCATAGAAAGATGACCATGCACAATAGACACAATAATTTTTATCCTGGAAAACCCAGCAATAGTTTCTTGAGGAGAATTTGTCATTTCAGCAAGGTTTACAAATCAGAATTTGTCTAGAAATTTGTGCCAACTTACAAGTCAATGTTCTAGTCAAACCAGGTCAAAATGCTACAAGTCAATGTTAGTCAAACCAATCAAAACTCAACTTTCTACAGTCAAACCCTCGCACGTGCAGCCTAGTGTCAACCTTCCTACGGTCAAACTCACACATGTGAACATGTGGTCAAGCTTTGCAGTCAACGTTGGTCAAACAATCCGCGATCAACTGGTCAAACTTAGTCAATCAATATGGTCAAACTTGTTCAAACAGTCTGTAGTCAAACTCAATCGAATCTTCCACACGTGGCCTGGACAAACTCGATTGTATGAATCAATCAATGCTACTCAAACTCAACTATACAGATTCACACATGCAGCCTCTTCAAGACTAGAAATGATGATAAAGATGAAAAATGAAAAATTTCTCCTTAGCTAAATTTCTCCTGCACTAGAAAAGATTGAATGAGCTTGCTATATTGATAATTTGTTTCCTCACATGCTTATCTATTTATATAGAGCTCTAATGTTGAGTGGAGTCCCATAAACAGGCACCTCATCACAAGAAACCCATTTACTTATGGAGCCTACATTACAACTCGACCTTAGACTAGAATTGTTTATTCCACTAATGGGTAAAAACCTCATTAGATAAACAAATCAAACCTTCTCTATAAAAAATAGATCACTCCATCCCGGAGCAAGCAATGTCAGAACCATGGGCCATTCACCCCTACCCAAATCAACATGGCCCCATGGTTGAAAGACTTCCCCAGGCCATTCACCCCTGTCCAAATCAGTATGGCCCCATGGGTGAATGTATCATTCTCCTTCAATCAAATCAACATGACCCCATGGGAGAATGTTTGCCCAATGCTGCAAAAACATCAACAAGCTTTTGGGTTACCCATATTAGATGAGGAACTTATAAGGATATCCTTGAGTGAGTTCACAAAACAATGGGCTACCTATGTGACAAGTGCTCTAGCACGAGAGAAACTACATGATTAGAGCAAACTATGGGATGCCTTCACTCAAAATGAAATCTGGGAGAAATAATTGTCTAGCGGACAACATAAGGGTGGGATGATGAGAATCTTACTCTTGCCAGTCAAGCATCAAGGCGCAAAGGAAAATGTTTGAGGCTCGAGCATCAGCTGTGAGGAGTCAATCTCACAACCAAAGAAGATGGTCTTGACTAAGGTCAAGTGTTTTTCCCCTCATAAGACAAGACAGTATGCTTCACATTGTCCAAAGAGGAAGAAGGGTGGAAAGGGAAAGCAGTAAATTGTAATCGCGTCGACAAAAGCTCAAGAAGAGTTTGCCATGAAGTTTGAAACTAAGTTCACACTTATTTCCTACCTTTCCTCAAGCACCTTACCAGTTGGTGTGTGCCTAATAGTTAGTGGAGCCACACAACCTATGACAAGGGCATGAAAATTGTTTGAGAGCCTAACTGAATGGGATTCAAAACTGCATGTGGAGTTTGGTTTTTATATTAAACATGTAGTGAAAGGGGTTGGAATGTTCATATTCCAAATTGAGCCAAGAAGTAGATTGGATGTAAAGGAATCGTTATGGGTTCCAGAACTCAAGTGGAGTATGTTCGCGATATCTATTATAGATAATGGGTTTTGTGTATCATTCCAGGATGGATAGGCACTGATCAGACCCATGGGACATAACTCTAACAAGGGTCATGTCACTAGAGTTAGTGAGAGTGATCTATATAAGCGAAAGAGTCAGCCTATTCGAGCAAAGGCAAGAAGTAGAGTAGTGGCAGAGAACAAGGAGCAAGTAACTCTGAAGGATGAGAAACTCAAAGGGAGTCAGCCTTCAGGTTTATGTGGGGAGAAGCAATCAGCAAATCCTTATAATTCTGTCGAGAAGGTCTCTTGGTATGAGATGAACTTACAAGATGTTTAGCGACAGAAGGATTCTAGGAACTAGCCCAAGGCGAGCAATACTTTGAGGACATTTCTAGACCAAGTGGCTGGGAAAGCCTCCATTGCAGGGGAAGCAACCATGGCAACAGATGTAATTCTAGGATCAAAGCAAGTTCCAGATGGAAAAACTGCATCCCTTGCTAGCAAGGAGTGATGATGTTTGTAGCTCGAGAAAGTACTACTACACAAGCCTAACTGTCTAGGCATGCAAGAAGTCGTCAGCAGATCTCCTGAGGACACTTGCTCAAGTGTGAGCAATTTTCTAATGAAAATTAATAAAAGTTTTAAACTTAGGAAAAGCACATAATTATTATGTTGACTAATTGGGCTAAAGAAACTTAGAGTTAGGACAAGTAAAGTAAATTACTTTAATGTTTATGCTTTAAACTAAACCATTGATTTTAAGTCATGCGAGATCTTGTGAAAAATCATATTACACGAAATCCTACTGCAGCAACTGATGGAAAATCTTCTATTTGTTATTTTACTTAACAAATTATTCACTATGTTCTACAAGCAAATATTGAAATCCATTCACGACAACCTACACAATTAAACTGCGGAAGAAATACAAGTGCAGAAACAAATCTGAACACACAGATCGCACAACCATCTGACACAATTATGTTTGGACTAATGTCCCCGGAAAAACCCAATGTGGAAAAACCGGTGCAGCAGATCTGAGAGTTTATGTTATTATGTAGTAAATTTTGCGTACAAGTCTATGATTGACGAGACTGTCAAATCATACAGCAAAATTGTGTGACAAACCTCACTCCTCCACGAGAAACTGGCACTAATCTGCACCAAGGTTAAACTACCCTGTGTTGCCTCTGCGCAGTGACTGCATCACAACTCGGCTGCCCTTCTACCTCTGTGTTGGTCTCACTACTAGCTGGAAACTGAGCCTCCAGAAAAGCTCTCCGAGGTCTGACACTGGCTCTGTGTTGTCTCCTCTACAGGAAAACAATTCTCCCTCTGGCTCTGTGTTGTCTCCTCTATAGGAAAACAATTCTCCCTCTGGCTCTGTGCGATGACTACGTAGGCACTGCATCACTGGCTCTGCGCTAAAGTTGTGGCTCTCTCTGTCTCTGCTACTATGTACACTCCGGCTCAGGAAACCTTCCAACTGGAAATATTGCCCCCCGCTGCAATCAAGGATCACTTAGATGTGTTTTTCGTCCGAGCACTTGCTCCATCAGAAAAATTCAATCTCTAGATCCTTTGTGTCTCCACGAATGTATTTTCCAAATGACCCTTAAGTCATTCTTATAATCTTCTCATTAAGAATTCAACGACCCGAAGTAGATCTCTAATCAACGGCTAAGATTGAATTTTGACTTGATCTGTTTATTCTAGATCATTCTCACTCATATTCTATTAATACCCTTTAAAAATAATTAATTATTTCTATAGAATACAATCCGAGTGGGATTTCACCAAATGCTTTCTGGGTTATTTAGAATACATGTGTGTAAGCCTCTCCACAAAATTTGAGACTTAGAGCACATCCGATGCTACCCCAAATCAACACTCCCTTTTAGTGAGGAATGTGCTCTAACAATATGCACTATTGCATATTGTTCTGACTCTAAAGCATCTCCCTCTGCATTGTTGATATATGACTCTGCTGCCCATCAACTCTGCGCAAATGTTGCATCTATACTGTTGATGACACTACCATTGTCAACACTGCAACTCCCTCTGAATTATGCATTCGTGTTGTTGTTGACTCTGCCACTGCCAACTGCTACTGCACTACATCACAGTTGCTTTCAGCAACTGAAAAAACATCCAAAATTGGACAAGTATACTGCATTTCGGTGATGAAGATCTGACTGTTGATAGCCACTATGCTGCCTCTCTGAAGTTGTTGTGTTGTTGTTGCTATGCACTTCGTCCCTCTACGTTGCTGCAACACTGTTATGTGTTGCTCAGACTCTAGCGCTGCTAACCATTGCGTTGTTACTTCAGCACTCCTCAGCACCAACTGGCACTAGTCCATCTTGTTATTGCTGTTTAGGGCTCCCATAGCAAGGTGATGATCCGAGAGGTGGACTCCTCAAGGATCTTGCCCATCTTGTAGATCTCTGGGTCTACAACTCCAAATCATCCCACCTCCCTCCTGGAGGTATATGAGCAATCATCGTAAACTCCTCCTCTATCTTTGTTACTCCGACCTAAGCATCATGCTTCTCATCCTCGTCCTTCTTTCTGAGAGGGCACTGTGTGGCGTAATGTCCCATCTCACCACACTGGAAGCATTTGATCTTTGATAGATCCTTCTTCCTCCTGCACTGCTCTTGTTGTCCCTTCGATGCAAGGGTCGCATCTTCTTCCTCCTCCTTCTTGATCTTCGAACCGCTATTGTTGTCACCCTCATGTTGACACTTGAGTAAGTCTCTTTGCAACTCTTCTTGCAGAAGAGCTACCCATATTGACTCCCAGTCTGGCAAGTTCTATCTGCCAAAGATACTCTGGACAAAAACTCGGTAATCCTCGGACACTAAATTGAGGGCCAATCTGACCATCTTTGTGGCCGGCCTTAGGAGCTGCTCCCCTTTGCATCCTAGTGGTTCGCATTTTCTCCTTTGGAAACATCATCCTCTGCTCAGAAGACCGCTCATACAACGTGGCCAACCCATCCCACATCTCCTTATTTGTTCCTTTGGTTGAGATGTGTGAAACAATGTGATCCCTCACTCCATCGAGGATCAACCACTTGGCTTTAGCCATATTCTTCTTGAACGCCTATAATGGTGTTGCATCCACCGGTTCAACCTGAGCACTATCAATAAAGTGCTTGAGGTCATGCTCATCTAGAAGGAAGGAGATCCTTGCCTTCCATATTACATAGTTGGAGGCACCCTCCAACCGGTCCAAGTCACACAATCAATTGGTGGCCAACTCACCCGACTACTGTTGATTTGTTGCCTCTCACCCTCTGTTCAGCTGCCTTTACACACTCCTCATGGAGAAAGCCACAAGTTCTGTTGCTACTGCATGGGGAAACTGAGTTTCTTGGGCAAGAAACTCACTGAAGTCAGAAATCCCCAAAACTATGTTTCAGCTATGCTTCCTAATGCTCTATACCAGCAATCACTGTTGCGCAGTCAACTGTGTCCCTCCAGCTGTTGATCTGCGTAGATTTGTTGTGATGCTCCCTCTGCCTCGGACAAACAACAATCTGGAACAATCCTACCCCTCTGTCGGCTCATTCAGAGAGAGATTTTCCTTGTTGATCTGGCCCTCCTAGCTTGGACTGTGCACTTCACTGGGAAATCAATTTGCTGCTTACGCAGCTCTTTGATCCCCAGTTGCTACTTCAATGTTGGATCTACTGGATCTATTGGATTTGTTCTTTGTCTCGCCTGCACTCAGCTTAAATAAGTTCTGATACCATGTGAAAATTTGTATTACACGAAATCCTACTGCAACAACTGATGGAAAATCTTCTATTTGTTATTTTACTTGACAAATTATTCACTGTGTTCTACAAGAAAATATCAAAATCCATTTACTATAGCCTGTTATCGCTTGCCGCCTACAACTACCTACTAGTTAGTGGGAAAAGCCTTCAACCCCACCAGGTGTGGTTCGTGGTAAGGAACTCAGAGAAGAGGTTGTCACCTATTCCCGACTCTCTCTGTTTAAGCTATCTCCTAGGTTAGCTATGGGTGGTGATCCCTAAAGAACAACTAAGTTAAAGATGTGAGTTTTCTAGGGGAGTTGTTAGAGTTAAATAGATTACTTCTTCAAATTTATAAGCAAAAACGTGATATGAGCAATAACCATCAATACATTAGATAAACATGAAACATATGAGAAACTAGTGCCTCCAAAGTATTGCCCTTTGAAATGAAAATGTATTTTTTTAAATGAAGTAAAATGATTTCAAGATAAATAGATTTCTGAATCAAAGCATGAGATGCAATTATACTAGATTTGGATGCAATTAATCTTGGTTATTTTTAATCTAAAATGCCTAATCTAGGTGAGAAGTCCTCCTCTTGTGCTCTTACCAAAGGGTAAAAATTGGGGTGACTGTAAGAAAGAGGGGGCGAGGGCACGGGGGTGTCATTAACAATACCCGTCCCCTAAGTCTTACGAGCCAGCGTGTGCCTTTGTTCCTACAAGGGGACAAGCCACCTTCATAACAGCAGGGTCACACACTTTTACATTACTTCATATCAAATGGAAGAACTTTCCAAGAAAGCCTTTTTCCCTATAATTTCTATCAACCAAGCTTATGCTTGGAGGTAAATTTTAAATATGCAACTAATTTAGTATGCAAAGTGAAATGCTTCCAATGAGATATGTTAATGACAATGTGCTTAAGATTTGTGCTTAGCCCAATATGACATAAACTAACAATGACGCTCCATAAAACATGTATCAACAACTCGAATGGAAATATTACAATGGAAACTAGCACAATGCTTTAAGATACCAACTCACAAGCTTTGAAATGAAAATGATGTAATATGACAATTAGTGCATGAAATCATAAGTTGTTTGTGAATGGAATGAGCTAATAAAACGTACATAGTTAGATTACCCAAACTAAGTTGCAAATAAATGGACTTGTAAAGGGTTGCTCCAAAGATGTGCACAAAAGTGAGATACAATTTTTTCTAATAACCCAACAAAAATATAAAATTGCAACTAGATGACTTGAGATAAAAATTAATGATTAGCATGAAACCATGAAAACATTAGCTTACCAAATGAAATGAAAGTGCTATGTTTTTACTTAAACAAATGAAAAAATAGATTTCACAACACAAGATACAAGAAAATGGATTGGCAAGTCTAATTGCAAAATAGGAAAATGTGAGTGTTATGTGTTGAGGTTATGAGTTAACCATTAACAACTAGATTAGATTAGCAAACGAAATGATGAATGCAAGTAAATTAGTTGAGAAAATTAGAGACTAGACAAAAGAAAGTTAACCATTCAAGAAGATTTCCTCCATTTAAATGAGTAGGTAAGATACCATGGGAAAAACTTCCCAAGCTCCCTTAAGAAAAGTCAGCTCTTTATTAACTTCTTGTTACGATGATGAGAGCTTCCTTTATTGTGAGGAAAGGCTCTAATTTCGAGAAGGTTTTTACAATAAATATTTGACTTTTATACACTACAATCCCTTCTTGAGAAAGCAGTGACAATATTTCACAAAAATTCGGCAATGGAATACAAGAGAGACTCCTCGAATAATATCTTGATACTCTAGCCTCTTGAGATGATGAAATGGCCTAGCTGCTCATGACCTAGCAGAGGTAAGGGGCAAACTTCAAAAGGTCATGTTCTAGCAAAGAAAACAAGCATCCAAAGGGTCACGACCTTGGGAAAAATCTGCTCCTAAAGGTGATGACAGTCTGCACGGAATTTCGATATGATTTACAGCCTTGAGAGTCTAAGTCCCTGCCAAGGTTAGTAATAAAATACTTCTTGAAAACGCTGTCAAAACTTCTGCAAAATAGACCCAAAAATCAGTGGTGAAAGATGAGAAAAATGCTAAAGTATTTACAAGTATATAAGGACTAGAGCAATGGTTAGGGAGTATGATTATTATCCCCGTCTTGTCAAGAAACATGCCCTTATCAGCAAATATGATCAATGTAAGCACAATATTTAAAATAATGATTTGCATAGAATAGATTTGATCACAAACACAAACCCAAGAGACCCTGCAAACACAAATTGAAAGATAAAACTTTGGGATATCACAATGTGGGTTCCTCCATGTTCATGCTCAAGAGTGGGTTGATTCCTTCGAGAATGTCCCCTCACTTTTGAGGCTTGATCCAAAGAAATTTTTCTACACAACTTCAAATAAACTCATTAGATCCACATCGGTTAGAAAAATATAAAGAGAAAGAAATCGTAGAGATTTATATAAAAAACTACTTAAACATTCCCTATCTAGAATAAATCTCTAAAACCAAATATTAGTGCAAGATAGCTCTACACTAACAAATCTTTTGGAAGCATATGGAAATAATAAACACAATACTACCAATAGAAAATGCAGATCGCAACCAAGAATTATACCACAACCACAGAAGAATATCACCTCACAGTTGAACCCCAAAGTCTTGTTATTTCATTGAAAGATGAGTATACAAAGTGGCAGAACCTCCCCATGCACAAGAGCTAGTATTCTGGATGCTTGAATGAGAGCCCAATGGGTCTCTTTATACAAATTTGGGAGGAAATCCCAATGACAAAAGCATCAACAAGCGGCAAATAGTGATAATCACAAAGTTGGTCAAATTCCTCCAAGTGGCCATCAAACTGTTGTAGGTGTCACTGTAATTTTCCTTGTGTTGGCAGTGCAAATCTCCTCTATGGCTGAGCATACATCCCTGTGGAGCAACTGTGTAACAAGTGGTTATATGAGAAGATAAGACTCTCACATAATCCGTGGGAGATCCTCACCCAAAACATTGCCAAACAAATGTCCATTTCCTTTGTTGTGTACAGGCAATCTTTCTCCTCCAAATCTGATGTGTATATCTCCTTTCTGAAGTGCGTTCAGCTGCCTAAGGTGCTACGTACATATGTAAATATTTGTTCGGGTAAGTGGAGAACACACTCCATGATTTTCTCAAATAAATATTCAACCAAATACTCCATGCAATACGCTGATTTTTCCTTGTTGTTTTTGTAATGTGCGTAGATCCTTGTTGGGCTGGCAACGTACAAGTGTGGAGTTGTGTAAGGATTGGTGGAGACACACATCATGATTTCCTCCAATAAAATCCCATTAAAAAATTTAAACCGAGTGTTGATTGGCAAAGTATTTCCTTATTGTTGCATTGACTATTGACTAGGCAGTGTACCAACAAAATTTGGTAGCGTTGATTTTCTTTATTTGGCATGTGCATAATTCATTAACTTGGATATACGTAGACCAAAGGGAGAATTGTGGGGGGTCCCTTCCCACTCACTTTATCCTAACTTTAGACTTCAATATATTTGATTTAAATTAAATCAAATAGTAACTTCAAACTTTATCTTTGTCTCATGAATTCCTCGTTGGAACATTTGATTTCCTTTGACTTGCTCAGTTGGAACTTTAACTTGTTGTACCTTATGTGGTGGGCCCCACATGGTTGCCACATCATCTTTGACCTCCCCTGGAATTTCCACGTCAAAATTTGACTTATTTTGACTTTGGAACAATTTATAAAATTTTCCAATTTTTCATTTTTTTGAATTTTTTCCTCTTTTTTGCCACCGACATTAGAAATATCAGTTTTTGAGGGACCATAAGTCGTTTTTTGACCCTCAAAGTGGGTCTTAAGATAATGTTGGGCCTCTGAGGATGAATTTCGAGTGGTCACATGCCCCAGACATTTCCTAAGGCCACTTATTTACATCAGTACATAGAAATTAATTAAAAAATCTCGTTTTGCAGGAAATTTTTAACTATTAAAAAATCCTACTTAGACCTAGTCAAATTCCGTGAAATTTAAAAGATGACCTAGCATGGTAATATATATTGACTCTAGACACTAAGATGCATTAGGGGCTCAACCTTCAAGCCGTCACCCCGGCTTTGGGGTAATGCAATGAGTGAAAAAACCTAGAAAATTATTCGCCACTAAAAAGAAGGAATATTTAACCAAGTAAAAAAACACTCCAAGGTGTACTTGTTGATCGAGTCCCAACATCCTAGGCCTATTACATGGCTTTATTCATCATGCTAGAGACATTTATACAATGTCCCTGTAGGGCTACAGAATCTAAGGACTGAAGAAGAAAATGATAAGAAGAAGAAATAGAGTTTAAAAAATATGTTGAACTAATGATATCTGACGATATATGATGGTAAAAGTGTCATCTGGTTCATCCTTGGGCATGGAGTCCTCACATAATCATCAGGTGCCACTCCAGTGGTCAACATAGCCTACACAATTCAACTGTAGAAGAAATACAAGTGCGGAAGCAAATCTGAACACACATAGATCACACAACCATCCGAGAATAATTTTTGGACTAATGTCCCTGGAAAAACGCAATGTGGGAAAACTGATGTAGCAGATTTGAGGGTTTATGTTATTATGCAGTAAATTTTGAGTACAATTCTATGATTGACGATACTATCAAATCATACAACAAAATTGTCAGACAAACCTCACTCCTCTACGGGAAACTGGCACTGATCTGCACCAAGGCTTAACTTCCCTGCGTTGCCTCTGCGCAGTGACTGCATCACAACTCGGCTGCCCTTCTACCTCTGTGTTGGTCTCAGTACTGGCTAGAAATTGAGCCTTCGGAAAATATCTCTGAGGTCTGACACTGGCTTTGTGTTGTCTCCTCTACAGGAAAACAATTCTCCCTCTGGCTCTATGCAGTGACTACGTAGGCACTGCATCACTGGCTTTGCGCTAAAATTGTGCCTCTCTCTGTCTCGGTTGCCCTTCTTCCTTTGCATTGGTCTCACTGCTAGCTCTGACACTGCCTGCGCATTATCTCCTCTACAGGAAAACGATTCTCCCTCTAGCTCTGTGTAGTGATTGCGTAGGCATTGCATCATTGACTTTGCGTTGAAGCTATGGCTCTCTCTGTCTTTGCTGCTATGTACTCTCCCACTCATGAAACCTTCCAACCGGAAATACTGCACCTCACTGCAATCAAGGATCACTTTGATCTGATTTTCGTTCGAGCACTTGCTCCATCAGAAAAATTCAATCTCTAGATCCTCTATGTCTCCACGAATGTGTTTTCCAAATGACCCCTCAAGTCATTCTTATAATCTTCTCGTTGAGAATTCAACGGCCCAGATTAGATCTCTAATCAACGGCTAATATTAACTTTTGACTTGATCTGTTTCTTCTAGATCATTCTCACCCATATTCTATTAATACACTTTAATTGTTTTATTTTCCTATGTTTTGACTTAGGGTCCCTTTAAAAATAATTAATTATTTCTATAGAATACAATCCGATTGGGATTTCACCAAACGCTTTCTAGGTTATTTAGAATACATGTGTCTAAGCCTCTCCACAAAATTTGTGACTTAGAGCACATCCGACGCTACCCCAAATCAACAGACCTAATCTTGGCCATCGAGTCTAAGGAAGTACAGAAAGGCAACATTAGAGATCGAGATCAGCCAAGGAAATTTAGGACCAATCTAGGGCCTAATATACTAAATCAAATCCAAGACATATTGTATTTATAATTTTCTCAGTTGGGTCATTATCCCAGGACGGAAGCCCAAGTAAGTCTAGATTTAATGAAGAATTGTTGATTAGGAAAAATGTGTGCCATTGTGATTGAGATCGGCTATGTGTAATTTTGCTTCCGCTAATTGTGTTAAGAATCTAGTTGTGCATTTTTTTAGTAGATTTATAATGTGCTAGGTAAATGAATTTTCGGGTGCTATATTAAAGGAAAAGTTAACATGAAACCTCTGATTGAGCCCAAGAATCCATTCTTCATCTACTCCCTCATCCTTTTGGGTCTTGCTTTGGGTTATCAGCTTATCATTGACTTGCCTTTGCTTTTCCCAGTTCAAATGCCCTTTCTATGGTTTATTGAAGACCTCAAATATTTGTTTTTGTTTTGTGTCTATTCTAAATCAGCATAGAACCAAGTCACTCAATTTTGAGGTAGACTCCTCCCTACCCCTATTTGCTAAAAGTCACCCTATCGGGGAATAGGCTACTTTGGGCTATTTAATTCACATAGCATTGTAGCATATAACAATTAATGTGTTACTTCTTATATGGAAGAAAAGGAATGAATCTATGTTTAAGAAATCCCAACCTTCACAGTGCATTTCATGAGATGATATTCCACTAATTTGTGCCAAGCTTTATATGGAAATTATTGAACTACAACAAGTGGAGTTGGATGTGATGCAATTGTGTAAGTTGTTGGAGTATGGGTGAGGGCATTCATTGCACTACAAGTAAGGCACCTCCTATTAATACTCATGCACCTTCCTACCACTCTAGGCAGTGGCAGGCCTACACACCAAGTTGTTTATGTTCTACATGAAAAACATGAGAGAGACCATTGTTGGCATCCCAATCATCCTCCACAACCTTTGAATGACAAGGTTTTGAATCTTGCCCTAGATATCTTAGAAAATGTGAAACAAGCCAAGAATGACGAATGGTAGACCATTGTCTCTAAGTTTAAGTATGCTAATAATGTCCAATGTGTTGAAAAATTTAGGGCATAACAATTTGGTGATTTCTCTTCTATTAGTAACTGCTTGTGAGTGCCTTTTACTTATTTATATTAGGATCTTCTTTTACTTAGGTTATTAGTGTTCTTCTTCATCAAACAGCTACCAATCATAAACCATCAAGAGACAAGGGACACAGAATATAGGCGATCAGCCAGGGCCAAAACCTCTCCCACTTGAGAGGAAAACCCGAACGAATTCTTCTTCTTATAGAGATTCCAATTAACGAATACCAAGACCAAGACCCTTGACCTATTTGCCACTCCAAGACCAAGACACAAAGCCTTCTTCCTCTTCCTTGAGTCAATGCTAGTCAAACCCCTTTGCTTCTTCTATTTCTTGGCTTGCCTTTAGAATTTCAACCACTTGATTTAGGTCTGCAACTTTTGGTTTCAAATTAGAAACCCTTGTTCGTATAGTTGAATGCCTTAGACCCTTTACAAGCCTCTCTTTAGAAGGAGAATTCTTCCTTTTTGATTTGGCTTCCCTTCGACTTGTCCTTCACCCAACTTGGTGACCTTTTGATGCTTGTAACCTTCTCGGACTCCATGTTGCACTAGACACGTCTGAAACTTTGTATGTGTAGAGATCCTTAGCCCAAAAAGGTCCCTAAAACAATACTGAAACACTTCGCAACTTCTTCCTCTCTCCTCATTGGTCCTTAGGCTCCCTCTTGATCACCTTCACACTGTTTTTCTTTAGACTTGCTTCCTCGAAAATATGTGCTCTGAAATTAGGTTGAGCTACCAATAAATAGTAGTTTTCCCATGCTAATTAGCCGACATGACATCTGGTGAACCGACGTGTCTTTTTATGAAGATATTATTATCCTTTGAAGTCGACTTGTAGGAGGAGACTCTGCTTGGTCTTGGAGGGTTATTTAAACTTATTTAATGACTCATAAAAAAGTAGCATGCACAAAAAGGGTGCTTCATACATGACATTGACTCTCTTTGACTTTATGACCAATCCTCATGAAACCCATGAGACAAGCATTACAAAAATAATTTTATTTTTTTCTTTACATCAATTACATCAATCACATTTACATATGTCATTATGAAGATCGAACTTATTTACACTTTTCAACAATCCCTCTTAACTAGGGAGGTATTCATAATGGTACTTGGTCATTCTCAATCTAAAGAATTTCTCATAAGAAGAGTCGGAATGGTAACCCATTTGTATAGCATCATATCAACCAGCATTGTCACATAGCAAGGTCTTAACTAACAGTTCTATCTCTCCACGAGATCTGAGCACAATGTTCACAAGACCAATGACGCATAGACACCCTCATCATTGCCTCTCTCGGAACATACCCCATCTGAGTTCTCAAGGTGTGTTCCACCAGGAATATTCTTATCTTGGATTCCCATTCCTCAAAGAATATTTGTCCTCAACGACTACTCTTATCTTGGATGCCGTCATACATCCTCAAAGAGCATGAAATGCCAGATGTTTACCCAATCCTCCATTCTCTCTTCCCAAGTCAAGACAAGAATGATGTGTCTAACTCTCCATCTTAATTAAGGAGGAGATATCTATTCCAATAAAGAAATGTACTCATTCCTACGGAAGGAATGTACCTAAGCTCCCCCTTGACTTAAGAATTTTGCTTACAAGTTTCTACCAAGTAAGAAACTTGTTTCTAGGCTCCCTCTTAATTAGGAGCCTACAGCAGCTCCTCAGGTGAAGATGATGGGACAACCAACTACTTGAAGAACTCCTCACGATGTCATGAACTTATTTTTTGTTTTCTAGGAGTCTTCATGTTTGGGACTTCTACATAGGGCATAGACCATCCATCACTTTCATTTTTGGGCCATGTCATCATTCCTTTCATTAGAAAGTGATCCATTAGTCCATATTTGGCTTTACTTCATGCCATTTTTCCTTCTTTATGCCATGTCTCCTTTAGGATCTTCCATCCTACTACATGGTTATCATTGTTGGAAGACATTCATAGCTCTTCCCTTGGCAGCTCTGCATAAGCCCATCCAGATATCATTCAAAAATAGGAAATTAAATTAAAACTACCTTTGTGATGGTCTTTCATCATGACATCTTCCAATTTGCATCAGCATCCTACATAAATATCGACACATCTCCTAAAGATATCCATTGTGAAGGGTCTCCATCTTTTCCAAACTTCCATTAGAGTCTTCATATCTTTCCAGGAGATATCATAGTCACATCTTTCAGTTCCCTGATGTTGATTACCTTCATAGTTACACATTGCATGATCTCTGCCTTTCTTTTTTCACAAATTTTCTTCCACGAACTTTTGCTCATAGTTCCTCCAATTGTATTCAACCACCTCATACGTCATATGAGGACATATTATGTTGATTTCATCTAGTGAATGTGTGACCCATGCATTCATGCATCTTTTGAGGGAGGAGATCTTTTTTTTTATCATGCTCTTAAGGTAGAACATTGGTTCATGATATTTGCAACCATATGACATGACTTCCACAATATCAAAAGTAAGCATACATACCTCAATTTTCCTTTGAGTCATCCAGACTTCCTACAGCAACTTCCTTGATTGAAAGAGCTTCAATCCCTTGATCTACTTCACTTTTATGTCATCATACCATCATCCCATGAATTCCACAAGTTTGGAATTCTTGATGAAACACTTGCTTCCCTTCATGATCGGTGAACCTTGTGAAAATTCCTATATCTAGAATCTTATTGCAACAACTGGAAAATATTCACCTAATTGTTAACTTTTACTTAACAATTTATTTGCAGTTAACTACAACAAACACTGAATACATCACGCTGCAACCCTCACTTAAATACACTGTGGAAATTGAATGCATAAACAAGATCTGGGAAAAGAAATAACACACAAGTGACACTGTTGTTTTTGGACTAAGTCCCCGGAAAAACCCAATGCGGGAAAAGCGATGTAGTAGCTGAAGGTTTGATATTATTAAGCAGTAATTTCTTAGTACAATTCTTCGAATGCCCTGACTGGCAATCCTATATAGAGATCTAACTGAACAAAAAGCTAGTGAAATGATCTCACCCCATCACTGGAAGATTCGGCTCTGATCTGCGTTGGAGATGGGCCTTTGTGTTGTCTCTACGTAATACTGTGTCACACCTATGCAGTCACTACTGTTGGAGCCTAGGACTACGTTGCACCTCCTCTGATCTCTCTGCTAGCTGGAAACTTCAGCCCTTTGGCCTCCCAGTCTCACAACCCGGCTCCAGCATTGGATCTTAACTGTTCCCCAGCAAAAATACGGACTCCCTCTAAAGCTCTGCACAGCTTATTGTAGCAACCTGTCACTGGAAGATACGACTCTAATGCGCGCTAGAGATGGGCCTCTACATTGTCTCTGTGTAGCACTGCCTCACACCTACACAGTCACTGTTGTTGGGACCGCAATGCACCTCCTCTCGTCTCTCTGCTAGCTAGAAACTTCAGCCCTCTGGCCTCCCGGTCTCACACACTGGTTCCGACACTGGATCCTGACTGTTCCCCAGCAGAAATACAGACTCCCTTTCAAGCTCTGCATAGCCTCTGCGTGGTTCGCTCTGTGCCGCCTCTCCAGATTGCTCTCTACTCTCTCTGCCTGGTACTCTCCGGATCAGGAAAGATCTGCAACCAGAAAATTATCTCTGCCCCTCTCTACAAGAATCAACTCGATCAATCTTCTCCCTGAGCACTGCTCACGAAAGAAATTTGATCTCTAGACTATGTCGGTGTATTTTCCAAATGCCCCATCAAGTCCTTATAATCTTCTCGTTGAGACTTCGATGGTCGAGATTAAATCGCTACTCAACGGCAAAACTTGACTTGATCTCTGTCTTTTTCTAGAAGATTCACACCCTGATTTATTAATGCCCTTTAATTATTTTCATTTCCTAAGTTTAAACTTAGGGTCCCATTAAAAATAATTAATTATTTTAATAAAACACAATTCGGGTGGAATTTCCCAAAACGCTTTCTCAGTTCTTTGGAATACATGTGTCTAATCCTCCTTGCAAAATTTGAGACTTAGAGCACATCCAATGCTACCAGAAATCAACACTCCCTCTTAGCGAGGAATGTGCTCTAGCAATACATCCAGCGAAAGTATTGCCCTGACTTTGGCACTGTCCTGTCTGCGCTACTGATGTCTGACACTGCTGCCCACCAACTACTGCGTTGTTGCATCTATGTTGTTGTTGACCCTGCGTACTACTGCCAACTGCTACTACACTACAACTCTATTGTCTGATGCAACAGAATAACATCCAATACCGAACTAAGTGTTCAGCATGATGCATCTGATACTGAAGATCTGACTACTGCCAATCTCTGCGCTAACCCTCTGAAATTGTTGCGCTACTGCTGACTCTGCACTGTGCCTTCCTGTACTGTTGCCAGCTTTGATCTGCGCTGCTCAGACTCTAGCGAACTCTAGCCACTATACTCCTCTGCACCAATTGATACTTTTCCATCCTGCTACTTCTGATTTGGGCTCCCGTAACAAGGTAATGATCTGAGAGGTGGACTCCTCAAGGATCCTACCCAACTATAGTTCTTTCGAACTGCAGCTCTAGATCACCCCAATTCTCCCCTCGATATTTGTGAGCAATCATCACAAATTCTTCCTCCTCAATCCTCGCAGTTGCAGCCTGCAGAGCATGCTTCTCATCTTTGTCCTTCTTCTTGAAAGGACACTGTGTAGTGTAATGTCCCATCTCGCCACACCGAAAGCATTTAATCTTTGAGACATCCTTCTTCCGCCTTCGTTGCTCCTGCTGCCCCTTTGATGCAAGGGTTGCATTCTCATTCTCCTCCTTGGGCTTCGTCCCATTGTTGTTGTTGCCATCAAGCTTACACTGGAGTAAGTCTCTTCTCATCTCTTCCTGTTGAAGATCTGCCCACATTCCTTCCTAGTTTGGCAACTTCTCTCTTCCCAAGATACTCTAGACAAAGACTTGCCATTCTTCGAAACGGAATTCAGAGCCAATCCAAACTTCTATGTGGCTTGAGGTGTTGACCCTACAGTGGCCACTTGATCTCGAAACTCCTAAAGATTCGCAAGGAACGAGTTTGTGTGTTCTCCCTTCTTCATCTTGGTAGACCGCATCTTTTCCTCCAAGAACATCTTTCGCTACTCGAAAGATCCCTGGTATAGCGTGGTCAATGCATCCCACATCTCCTTTACAATCCCTTTGTTAGAAATATGTGAGACACTGTGATCCTTCACTCCGTCGAGGATCAACCGTTTGCCTTTTGCCATGTTCTTCTTGAAGGCTTTCAATGGAATTGCATCTACAAGTTCATCTACCATGTTGTCGATGAGGCCTTGAGCTCATGCTCATCCAGAATGAAGAAGATCCTTACCTTCCAGATTACATAGTTGGAGGTACCCTCCAACCGATCCTGATCACGCAACCCAAAGGTTGCCCTCTCACCCAATCAAATGTTGAAGTGTTGCCTCTAACCCTTTGCGCAGCTGGCTCTACGCACTCCTTGCTGGAGTCAGCGAAATAAATCAAGATCTTGCTGCTTTTGCACAGGAAATTAGAATTTCTTGGGCAAGAAATTCTTTGAGTTCAAAGTTCCCTCAAAAGTGTCTTCTCCTTCTCCCTTCTGACGCTTTTTGCACCAGCAACTGCTACTACAAGAAAACTGCGTCCCACCAGTTGTAGATCTGTGTTGAATCTGCTGAGATGCTCCCTCTGCCGCTGACAAATCACAATCTGGACAGTCTTACCTCTCTGTCGACTCACTCAGAGAGAGAATTCCTCGCAAACATTGTCCTCCTAGCCTAGACTGTGCAATTCCTGGGAAAATCGATCTACTGCCTAAGCAGCTCCTTGATCTCCTTTTTTCTGCTCAACGTTGGATCCTGCTGGTCTGCTCTCTTGCTTCTCCTTCACTGTTATACAACCTTTGATACCATGTGAAAATTTCGTAGATCTGGAATCCTATTGCAGCAGCTGGAAAATATTCAGTTAACTGTTAATTTTTACTTAACAATTTATTTCCAGTTAACTAAGGCAAACATTGAATACATCACACTACAACCCTCACTTAAATAAACTGTGGAATTAAATGCAAAAACAAGATCTGAGTAAGAAAAGCAATAACACACAAGTGACACCATTGTTTTTGGACTAAGACCCAAGAAAAACCCAATCCAGGAAAACCAGTGCAGCAGCTGAGTGTTTGATATTATTAGGCAATCATTTCTGAGTACAATCCTTTGGATTCCCTGACTGGAAATCCTATACAGAGATCTAACTGAACAAAAAGCTAGTGAAATGATCTCACCCCGTCACAGGAAGATTCAGCTCTGATCAGCACTAGAGATGGGCCTCTACGTTGTCTTTGCGCAGTACTGGATCACACCTATGCAGTCACTGTTGTTGGGATTGCGCTACACCTCCTCTGATCTCTCTGCTAGCTGGAAACTTCAGCCCTCTAGCCTCTCGGTCTCACACCCCGGCTCTGACACTGGATCCTGACTGTTCCCCAACAGAAATACGAGCTCCCTCTAAAGCTCTGCGCAGCCTATTGTAGCAATCTGTCACTGGAAGATCTAAATCTGATCTGCGTTGGAGATGGGCCTTTATGCTGTCTCTGCACAGTAATGTGTCACATCTACTCAATCACTGCGTCACTGCTTTTGGGACTGTGGTGCACCTCCTCTAATCTCTCTGCTAGCTGGAAACTTCAGCCTTCTGGCCTCCCAGTCTCACACCCCGGCTCCAACACTAGATCATGACTATTCCTCGGCAGAATTACGAACTCCCTCTGAAGCTCTATGCAGCCTCTGCATGGCCTCTGCGTGAATGGCTCTGCACTACCTCTCTGGACTACTCTCTACCCTCTTTGCCTTGTACTCTCCGGATCAGGAAAGATCTCCAACCAAAAAATTATCTATGCCCCTCTCTACAAGAATCAACTTGATTGATCTTCTCCCTGAGCACTGCTCACTAAAGAAAGTTGATCTCTAGACTCTGTCGGTGTATTTTCCAAATGCCCCATCAAGTCCATATAATCTTCTCATTGAGACTTCCACGGTCGAGATTAAATCGCTAATAAACGGCTAAGATTAAATTGACTTGATCTCCATCTTTTTCTAGAAGATTCACACCCTGTTTTATTAATACCCTTTAATTATTTTAATTTCCTAAGTTTAAACTTAGGGTCCCAATAAAAATAATTAATTATTTTAATAAAACACAATCCGGGTGGAATTTCCCAAAACGCTTTCTAGGTTCTTTGGAATACATGTGTCTAAGCCTCCCTGTAAAATTTGAGACTTAGAGCACATCCGATGCTACAAGAAATCAACAAACCTTTCAATGAAGATTCCATCAGAGAATCTTGAGGATCTAAAGTATCCCTATCAGCAGATGTTTCCTTTTAACAGATGTATGATGAACCTTGTACTAGATGACTCTTCCACTTATGTTTTCAATGAGATTCCCAAGAGCTATATCGTTGACTTCCAATGATTCTAACCATATTTCATGCTTCTCTTGTGATGTCCCGAGCTCTTGCATTCAATGCTTCCATGATGCCTTGATGCATCCCATTATTTTACTTAGTGAATCATGATAGCCATATCTTACAACAAAAGACTTAGAAACTTGAAAAGAACTTATGTGAGGAAGACTATCTCAATAGTGGAGATCTAATACTTCCTCCTTCTTGGACTTCTTCTTTTCAGCTTCCTCCACTTCCTCGGTGATGTGGGCTTCTTCTCTTCCTCTTTTGTTATTGTCCTTCTTGAGCTTAAGACAATCTCTTCTATAGTGCCCATATTCTTGACACCGATAGCATTGTTTTTAGCCATGTTCTTCTTTTTCAGAGGACCAAACTTTCCAAATTTCCCTTTTCCTTTTGTCACTGCAACATATGCTTGATTTTGTTCACTTGATCCTACATCAGATTTTCCTTTAGTGTGGATTCTTCAATCTTGCATAGTGACCACAGTTCATGGAATGGAGTAGCTTCTTTCTTCCCATAAATACTTGAAGTAAAGTTACCCCACTGCACCGGCAGTGCATTTATTACAATTGTAGGCATTTCCTTGTTAGACATTAATTCTCCCAAATCTTGAAGTTGATCCCTGATCTTAGATATCCTCATAAAGCATGAGGCTATACCTTCTTCTTTTGACATCTTCAACCTGTAGAGTTCTTGCCTTACAGAGATAACTTCTCCAGCAGTGCTTACGGAATACAACTCTACTAGTTTGTAAAATTTCCTTTGAAGTTTTGAGCTTGGGTACATATGTGATGAGAGGATCCTTGATAGATTCTATGAGAATACTTTGAGCCCCAAATTCCCCTTTCATATACTTTGCAAGCTTGAGTATCTTCCTATCCTGGTTTAGTGATAAATCCTTTGACATGTTCCATAACCTCATTTTTAATGAGATTCAAATTTGTCCTCTTCTTCCATGCAAGATAGTTTGAAGCCCCAACCAATTTGTTGCTTTCCTTGCAAAAAGACATTTTGATAGATGCAGATGTGGACATAAATAAACTTACTTGATAGGATGTTGCTTCTCCTTGTTGCTTCCTTGATGTTGATGATGATGTAGACAATAGAAAACTTCTCCCTGATGAAGGTAGTTTTCTTCAAGAGTGATCCTTGATCCTACAGAGAGTGAGACCTCTTTGGATCCTTTGATGAATACCAATGATGAATTCTTGGTGATGTCTTCAATGGTAAGGACCTTGATTCATAGATCTCTTCAACTTGGCCTTCTTTTCTTGATGATGATCCCAAGACTTCTTTGTAGACACCTCCTTTGATCTAGGATTATAATGCTTCCTTTGTAGATCTTGTCTTAAAAATGATTTTTTCTTTGATTCCTTACTCGAGATTTGAACCTTGAGTGACCCTTGATAAGATGCCCTTCCTTGACTTTGTTACCTTAGCTCTGATACCATGCTGAAAAATCTAGGGCATAGCAATTTAGTGATTTCTCTTCTATTAGTAACTGCTTGTGTGTGCCTTCTGTTGAAAAGTGTAACTAAGTCGGTCTTCATGTTGACTATGTAATTATGTATATATGTAAAGAAGATGTCAAAGTTAATGAAATGTATTCTTGGTGTACTTGCTTCATGGGTTTCCTGAGCAAGATTTTATTATTGTGTAGATAGACTTCTTCTTGATGTCTACTAGGCTTGGGTCTTCCATGTATAGAAGTACAATTAAGTGTCATGTAAATATGCTCCAAGATCTTGTCATGATAGCATGAAGAAATAACTCCTACACGAGGCTCAAAGCTGCACTCTCAACGCTAGTATAAAAGCCTTCAATGTCGGCCTATGAACAGAATTCAAAATCAGCCTATATAATGGTGAATGGTCAGCCTAAAACAGAAGGATATATCACTATATATATCTAGATCTAAGGTTCATTTTGGCACACAGATTCTTGCAGATTTCTCTGAGGTGGTTACGGGATTTAAGATGCGGATTGGAGACAAGGATAGCGGACAACCTAAGACAAATCGTGGATGACCTAAAGCTGACTGCAGATAGCCTAAAGAAGATATCGTATTTCTCTGAAACAACAATGCGTACAAAGGGAGATTACGATATGAATAAGAAGGAAGGTAACGTTGCATTGCGGACACATGGAAATTCATGAGTGCAGCTGGAAGTGCGGATTAGATAGTGGAAGTGCAGATCAATCTTAAAGTTAAGATAGTATACAAGAGCAGTATATGATTGTGAACAAGTGCAGGGCAAACATAAGAAAATTATTGCAAGAACAAGTAACTGATATATATATTGTTAAAGGTTGTGACAACAATATATAATTAGCAGAGGTTAAAGAGAAGAAGCAGTTATTGTGAGGAAGGTAAATCTATGCCTACCATTCAAGTAATTTGTATCTTGTGTACTTTGATAATTGATTTGATGAAACATCAACTAAGCTAAAGAAGAGAAGACATAAGTCAGCTCACAAGTAATTATCAAGAAGAGAATTTGTATTAATCTTAAGCCCTCCAAATTCTCAACATGGTTTCAGAGCTAAGGTGAGAGTCAAAGAAGGGCACCTAAGAGGCACTTAAGGATTAGATCACAGTCAACAACTCATCTAAGAGGCACTCAAGAAGGAGCTCGATCAAGTTAACACATGATCTAGGTGATCTCAATCTAGTTTGGATCACAGAAGGTTCCGGTACACCACAGTGACTTCTTCTCACTATATCGGCATTATATCTCAGACCTCAATATTAAAGGTACATACAATATTACAGTTCACTGGTTCAGATCTCATCTGAAATTTCGATGATGGAGTATAGATAACAATTCGGTAATATCTCTGTTTTGTATGGGTAAGACAAAAAATCGAATCTTTGGCACAGTAAGAGAGTTCAGATTCTGTTAGAAAATGATCACTGGCAACAACTCAGGTTTCTTTCGGATAGAGAACAGTGATGGGCTCGAACTCTATTACAATCATCAAAGAAGAAGGGACTCGGTGAAGGAACAATGAAGTATACCTCTTGTCTCAATGTAGTAATGTCTCATTTATAACATTGTAAGTACAATTCGTTAAAGGTATTATCTCTATGGTGATGATCTCCGTGTCTCGGCAATCATGATGCAAGTCTAGAAGAGATTCGGATGACAATTATAGAGGCTTAGTGTTACCACTGTGACCAAAGTGACCACAGTTTTGATGTTACATTTCAGTGCTATCACATATATGTTTCGGTGCTCTTTCGATGGGAATATTTCGGTGCTACTGCAGCAAAGGTTTTAGTGCAGACACAGAGATGAAGTCTCACCACAGTACCATAGTCTTGGTGAAATCTCAATAAAGGGTTTCGATGCCATCTCAAGGAGAAGGTCTCGGTACTATCTCAGAAACAAGTGCAGTATAAACTCTATATGAATCTCAACAAGCAGTTCAGTAATGCTTTTCAGTGTATGTGAGTAAGATAAGTTCGATCAAAAGGAGTCTTGGTGTAAATCACAGTCATAGTCATGACTTCTGATTTCAAAAGAAGGATTCTCAGTGATATGTATATACAGTGAAGCAGTACATTAAAGGATCTTGGAATAGCTAATCTACCAAAGATCTGAGGTATCTACAACTAATATGAGTATTCAATTTGGAGGGAACTTGAAGTCTCAAGCCTTGAAGACCTGAATTAACAGTCCAATCACAAAGTACCAGTTCAAGGAAAATCAAGTAAACTTATGAACAAGGAATTGATTTCTGTTGGTTATATGATAGGAAGCAATGTAGCATCCTGATCGAAGCATGGTAGGAGCTCCTGGTGAATCAACTCCAGAAAAGCCTCTTTGACAAACATTACTAATAGAAAGTAGTCATCAAGAGCAACGGTCATCATGACATATGATGGCATATTGATGAAACAAGCCAAGGGAATGAAGCTCTTCATTCTTGAAAAATTGCTACAGGATCACTCAAGGGAAAAAGGAATGAGGTATGTATATATTTATATGCTGACATTGGATGCTATGATGTCATGTCATATGGTTACAGGTAATGGATTTTTGTACTTAGAATGATCTATGGAGAAGTATCTCTCAATGCACAGACAGATGATATGTCCTCATGAAATATGAGGTGGTTGTATATGAACAAGGAACTAGAAAATGTGTAAGTTCCTGGGAATGGAGAATACGCAGAAAGGAAGAGATCATGAAATGCAACCATGTCAAGAGGCAGTTATCATCCGAAGACCAAGAAGATGTGACTAAAAGATCTCCTGGGAAGATATGTGGACTCTGACGGAAGTATGGTAAAGATGAAGACCCTTGGCAAAAACATATCATTAGGAGATGTGTCAATCTGTATGAAGGATGTCGATGCCTACAAGAAGATGTCATGGTGAAAGATCATCACTAAGGTAACTTTCATTAATATGAATATGTTTATCTAGATGAATTTTGACACAACAACGCTGCTGAAAGTCAACCCTGAGGAGAGATGGTCAGAAGTCGTCGTGGCTCTGCTAAACTTTTCCCTACTCCACGTGGTCTATTTCTTTTGTTTAATTATCAAATTCGTAGAATTTGATAAATAATACTATACACAGTGTTTAGACTTTGATTTATATTCCCGAACCTTTAAAATATGCCTTTCGAAACTTTATATTAGTCTTCGAACTTATATTAATACTCCACGCTTTGTAAATCAAACTTTGCAATAGAACCTTCGCTCCGGGCCCACCTCTATGTCCAATAGCCGGTATCAAATGTACGCCCCGTACCTTGGTTAAACCTCACGCATCTCCGTCAGGCGACCACCATCCGATGACTCTTCCCCGGATCGACGGCTCTCGTCGATATCGCTCGGCCTCCAGCGCTGGATTTTAACGCACGATGAGAATACGGAAAGGCGGTTTTGTGCTCCCGTCCGGTGCCACGTGTCGAAGGCTCTGTGGAATCGCTCCAATTCAGGGAATACCGCCTTCTCTGCAAAGGTGGTGCGATATGGGCAATCCGCCTTTCAAAACCACTCGCGGTTTTTGCACATGTTTAACTATGGTTCACGCCAATTGCACGATCCTCCTCGTTCTCTAACTCACGCCTAAACTGCGGTTACGGTTCGAAGCAACAACTCTATCTCTTTACAAAGTGGGAATCTTCCAATTAACCAGTGTTCACGACCACAATTCCTCTGCACAGACCTCGCCTATGGGTAGCATGGATTTAACAGGGTTATTCGAATAAAATTAAGAGAAATAATGGACCAAGGGGTACAGAACCTATACGGCAGGTTAGTTCAACAAATATGTATATATATACAGAGTCCAATCACTTCACAGTTAAACCAATTTCTTCACACATATAAATACAGGCAGTTGAAATCAACAGGACTTGAATTTTATTCAACCGGAAGCGATTGCTCGATACACAGAGTTTATTGCAGAAATCTCTCTTTCTCTCCCTCCCTCCTATACATCTGAGGGATTACAATTATATACACAAACATATGACTCTTCGGTTCCTCTGAGAGGACCGTTTTGGTAACTCAAGAGCCTAATTACAATTATTCGAAAACTAAAAACATGACAGATGGACTAACTATTCGATTTCTACAACTCTAACTGATCCAATAATACAATCAGCTAAGGTATTGACACCTAGCTGTAACAATTCAAATATTTTCAAACCCTCCTAGCCACAACATGTGGACAAAACTCCTACATTGCTGGCTAGTGTCTAATGCCCCTGCATCAAACTCCCGAGGGCAATTTTCTTCATGGGCTCCTGTCCATGAGCTCTTCCACTGATCTGCCTATCTTCTGCAACATTCCTTCAGTCATCCAAGTGGCATCTTCCTCTGGCTTATCCTTCCATTTGATCAAGTACTGAAAGTACTCTCGTCCTCTTGTCCTTCTGAATGGTCTTTTATCCAATATCTTCTCTGGTTGCAATGGCTGTGCTGGAGGTAGCTGCTCTCTCCAATCAATCTGTTCCTTGTTGGCTGTTCTTTCTTCTGCACCATCATCTTCATACTTGTACAAATCTGCAACATTAAAAATGGAAGATATTCCAACATCAGGAGGTAATTCAATCTCATAAGCATTTGCAGAAAACTTCCTAAGTATCTTGCATGGCCCAATCTCTTTGAACTTCAATTTATTGTACTGCTTCTTTGGGAATCTCTCCTTTCTCAAGTGTGCCAAAACCAAATCTCCTACTTCAAAATTAACTTCTTTTCTGCTCAAGTCTGCTCTGCTTTTGTATCTGATGTTGCTGCCTTGTAGTTGTTGTTTCACTTGTTCATGTATGGCCTGGATCTCTGAAGCAAATTCCTCACCATCTGCACTTCTCAGCTCTGCCTTCCCCAGACTCCTCAACTCTGATATCCCTCTGGGGTGCATTCCATAAACAATATGAAATGGACTCTGCCCTGTGCTTCTGTTTGGTGAGTCATTATATGCGTATTCTGCCTGAGGCAAAATGTGATCCCACTATTTGGGATGCTCTCCTGCAAGGCTCCTCAACAAATTTCCCAGACTCCTATTCACTACCTCAGTTTGTCCATCAGTCTGAGGATGATAAGCTGAGCTGAAACTTAGGTTAGTACCAAGTTTCTTCCACAGTGTCCTCCAAGGGTGCTTACTTTTTGGCCCAATGCGGCGAGACAATACTCTTGGAAGCAGCCTTTGATCTAACAACTTCTTTGAAAAACAAGTTAGCAACATGGGTGGCATCACCTCAGACCTATAGCATGGAATAAAATGTGCCATTTTGGGAGAAATATGTCCACTACAACCAAGGAAGCCTGCATCATTCCCTCTACGAGTCTTGGGCAATCCTAACAAAATCCATACTCACCATGTCCCAAGGCCTCTCGGGACAGGCAAGGAGTGTACAATCCGTCGGCTCCTTCCTTTAGCATACGCCAAAGATTTTGCAGTTATTACGCAAACTTATCCACTTAGTTCTATATTGGAGCAGAATAAAGTGGGCGGCTGTTTGCTCATAAGTCTTATCGGTACCAAAGTGTCAAGTAGGTCCTCACTATTCTCTTTGATCAAGTTTTCTCTCATGGAACATTTTGGTACACACAGTTGGCTTCTTCTGAATAACAAGTCCTCCTGCAGGAAATAATCTAGCCACTGGCTTCTATCTATTAAAACAGGGTTGTTACATGCCTCAAAGGCTTCCTTAAAATCAGGATCTATTTTATACAATTCTTTCAAAAAATCAAACCCTGCAACTTCAAAATTAGTTTCTTGAACAAGCATGTGCCTCCTACTCAAAGCATCAGCTACTTTATTAGCTTGGCCACTTATATGTTTCAAAACAAAATTAAAACTTTTGAGATACTCAACCCATTTAGCATGCTTATGTTTCAACTTGGGCTGCTGTACAATATACTGCAAAGCATGATTGTCAAAATATAATACAAATTCCCTGGACATCAAATAATGTCTCCACTTCTTCAGTGCCTGAACAATTGCATAGAATTCCTTTTCATAAGAGGAATACTTTCTTCTGGTGTCATTCAGCTTTTCACTGAAATATGCCACAGGCCTATCATCCTGACTCAACACAGCTCCAATGGCTTCCCCACTGGCATCACATTTTACTTGAAATGGTTTAGTAAAATCAAGCAGAATCAAAACAGGCTTCTCGGTTATCTTTTACTTCAAAACTTTAAAATTTCTTTCTGCTTCAGTAGTCCACTTAAATGGTTGTTTGCTCTTCTTTATTGTCTCAATTATGGGTGCATTGATCTTACTGAAGTTTCTTATAAACTTTCGGTAAAAACTAGCAAGTCCATGGAAACTTCTTACCTCAAAAACATTCCTGGGTGAAGGCCACTCTACAATTGCCTTAACCTTTTCTGGTTCCATCGTTAATCCTTCTGCAGAAACAACAAAACCCAAATACACCAATTCTTCCTTCATGAATGAGCGTTTCTTTAAATTTATCAACAGTTTCTCTTGGTGCAGCTTCTTCAAGACATGATTAAGATGCCTTAAGTGTTATTCTCTAGTTCTGCTGAAAACTAATATATCATCCAGATACACTATCACCAATTTACCCATGAATTCCTTCAATACTTCATTCATAAGTCTCATAAAAGTGCTTGGTGCATTTGACAACCCAAAAGGCATTACCATCCATTCATACAGTCCTTCATTTGTCTTAAAAGCAGTTTTCCACTCATCACCTTCGTTTATTCTAATCTGATGGTATCCACTCTTCAAATCTATCTTTGAGAAATATTTAGCACCACTCAAACAGTCCATTAAATCCTCAACCCTGGGCAAGGGGAACCTGTACCTGATTGTGATCTTATTAATTGCTCTGGAATCAGTACACATCCTCCAGCCTCCATCTTTCTTTGGGCTCAATAATGCTGGTACTGCACATGGACTCAGACTTTCTCTAATCAGCCCCTTGTCCACCAACTCCTGTACTTGTCTCCTGATTTCCTCATTTTCCTTGGGAGTCATTCTGTAGGCTGCCTTATTTGGCAGATTTGAACCAAGGATAAAATCTATCTGATGGCTGATCTTTCTCACAAGTGGCAGCTCATCAGGTAAATCATCCACAACAATGTCACAGTAATCATCTAACATCTCTTGTATCTCTACTGGTAAGTCAGAAATCTTTGTAAAAGTAAGAACTACTTTAGGTTTGCAAACTAAAGCAAAGCTTACCTCTTCTTCTTCTATCTGCTACAGATATTCCTTCCCGCTCAGCAACAAGGTCCTTGGATCAATTACTCTACTGGATGGCTCCCCTTCTTCCATGGGTATCAATGTATGATGAACCCCATCCTTGAAGAACTTGTAAGTGTTCTTCTTGCCATCATGCATTGCTGCTCTGTCAAACTGCCAAGGTCTACCCAGCAATATATGACACACATCCATGGGCATTACATCACACTGTTCCTTCACAACCAGCTGATGTCCTTTATGCAGCCAGGACACCCTATAGGGAGTTGGATGCTCCCTTGTCTTCAACTTCAACTTTTCTATTACCTCAGTGGAAACCAATTGTCTGTGCTGACACTATCAATGACTAGCTGGCAGCACTTCCCTTGGACTTTGCATATGCTCCTAACCAAAGTCTTCCTTTGTGCAGACTCAGTGACCTCTTTGGCTTGCTTCAACAGGACCTTATTTACCACCAAGGATTCTCCCCTCTCTGGAAGAATTTCTTCTTCAATTTCTGCCTCTTCTCCAGCCTGGGCAACAACAGCATTTCTTGGGCCAGAACCCACATTCTCTGGACATTCATAGTGCTTGTGTCCCACCTGCTGACATCTATAACACCTCAATTCTCTAACCCTGCCTCTGTCTCTGCCTCCTCTTCCTTTTCCTCTGTAAGAACCCCTTTTGCCCCTTGCATCATCCTCTGTAGATGCATTCTGAGGTGAGCTACTGTTAGCTCCATCCCTGGGTGTAGCAGGCTTTCCTCTACCACCCTGACTTCCCTTCCCTCGAAAAGTACCTCTCTTCTTGGCAGACTGTTTGCTCAGGAGTTTCTCCTCTGCTTCAAGGCCAACTGATAGGCCTCTTCAATTGTCTTAGGAGACAGGAGACCAATCTCATCTTGGATCTCCAACTTGAGACCATTCACATATCTGGCAGTCTTCTCTGGTGTGTCTTGGAATTGCCCAGCCCTTATGCTTACTCTGTAGAACTCCTCTGTGTATTCTTTTACTGTTAGCAACCTCTGTCTCAGGTTCTGCATTTGCTTGTACAATGTCAGCTGGTAATCACTAGGCAAGAATTTACCTTTTAATTTAGCCATCATTCTGGTCCAGCTTTTGATAGGTTGCTTGCCAATTCTCCTCCTCTCTGCCTGCACTCCATCCCACCAAAGTGCAGCATGTCCTTTCAGCTTTGTTACTGCAAACTTGACCTTCTTATCTTCACTTATTTCTTCATAATCGAAGCACTTGTTCATCTCATTTATCCAGTCCACCATTTCTTCTGGATTCAATCCCCCTGCATAGCTTGACACTTCAATTCTGGGCTTAACTGCAGACCCCAGAACAGTTCTAAGGAGCCTCATGTCAGGAGGGATTTCAACATTTTCTTCTGCTTCTTCTGTCTCAGGTTCGTTGATGTCTTCAGGATCTCTGGGCTGTCTCCACTCCATGGCATCTATTCTGGCCTCGACCCTCTGCAACATCCCCAACACCTTAGCGTTGGTAACAGGTCTTCTTCTGCCAGCACCTCTACCAACTCAGATTGCCATGTCAACAGAACAACTTCAGACAACAGCTCCGATACCACAAATGACGCAACAACGCTGCTGAAAGTCAACCCTGAGGAGAGATGGTCAGAAGTCGTCGTGGCTCTGCTAAACTTTTCCCTGCTCCACGTGGTCTATTTCTTTTGTTTAATTATCAAATTCGTAGAATTTGATAAATAATACTATACACAGTGTTTAGACTTTGATTTATATTCCCGAACCTTTAAAGTATGCCTTTCAAAACTTTATATTAGTCTTCGAACTTATATTAATACTCCACGCATTGTAAATCAAACTTTGCAATAGAACCTTCGCTCCGGGCCCACCTCTATGTCCAATAGCCGGTATCAAATGTACGCCCCGTACCTTGGTTAAACCTCGCGCATCTCCATCAGGCGACCACCGTCCGATGACTCTTCCCCGAATCGACGACTCTCGTCGATATCGCTCGACCTCCAGCGCCGGATTTTAACGCGCGATGAGAATACGGAAAGGCGGTTTTGTGCTCCCGTCCGATGCCACGTGTCGAATGCTCTGTGGAATCGCTCCAATTCAAGGAATACCGCCTTCTCTGCAAAGGTGGTGCGATATGGGCAATCCACCTTTCAAAACCACTCGCGGTTTTTGCACAATGTTTAACTATGGTTCACGTCGGTTGCATGATCCTCCTCGTTCTCTAACTCACGCCTAAACTGCGGTTACGGTTCGAAGCAACAACTCTATCTCTTTACAAAGTGGGAATCTTCCAATTAACCAGTGTTCACGACCACAATTCCTCTGCACAGACCTCCCCTGTGGGTAGCATGGATTTAACAGGGTTATTCGAATAAAATTAAGAGAAATAATGGACCGAGGAGTACAGAACCTATACGGCATGTTAGTTCAACAAATATGTATATATATACAGAGTCCAATCACTTCACAGTTAAACCAATTTCTTCACACATATAAATACAGGCAGTTGAAATCAACAGGACTTGAATTCTATTCAACCGGAAGCGATTGCTCGATACACAGAGTTTATTGCAAAAATCTCTCTTTCTCTCCTTCCCTCCTATACATCTGAGGGATTACAATTATATACACAAACATATGACTCTTTGGTTCCTCTGAGAGGACCGTTTTGGTAACTCAAGAGCCTAATTACAATTATTCGAAAACTAAAAACATGACAGATGGACTAACTATTCGACTTCTACAACTCTAACTGATCCAATAATACAATCAGCGAAGGTATTGACACCTAGCTGTAACAATTCAAATATTTTCAAACCCTCCTAGCCACAACATGTGGACAAAACTCCTACATTGCTAGCTAGTGTCTAATGCCCCTACATCAAATTTGTTCAGGGCTGCTAATCATAAGAAAGGATGTATGATCCTTGGAAATGATTCAAAGGAAAGAAGCATGGCATAACAATGGACCAGATAAAGGAAGTTTGATGAATCACTCTCTGATAGCTAACATGACTCAGGATGGAAGTGATGGACGATCTGTGCCCTATGAAGCTAAAAGTTGGTGATTCCTCAATATCGAAATCCATGACATCGAGGACAGAATTCTTCATGAGAAGTTGGGTGTCTCACCATTGCTGCTAGAGGTCCCTGGTTAAGACGGAGCCTTATGATAAGTTTCTTACTTGGAAGAAACTTGGTAATTCCTAAGAATGAGCTTAGGTACATTCCTTGTATAGGAATGAGTATATTCCCTTTTGGAATAGGTCTTCCCTGGTTGAGAGGGAGAGATAGACACATCATTCTGGTCTTGGGAAGACAAAATGGAGGATTGGGTAATCATCTGGCATTCGATACTCTTTGAGAATGTGTTAGGGCATTCAAGATAAGAGTAGTCGAGGACCGATATTCTTTGAGGGCTAGCTACCCAAGAGAAGAATAGTCCAAGAAGGTCATACTTTGGGAACACCCAGGTGGAGTATGTACCTTGGAGAGACAATGACGAGGGTGTCTATAAGTCATGTGTCTCGCCAGCGTTGTAGCCCATTGTCTCGTTGAGAGATGGAGTTGTTAGTCAAGGCCTTGCACTAGGGCAATGCTGGTTGATATGATGCTATACAGATGCGATTACCAATCTGATTCTTCTTATCAGATTCTTCAGTTTGAAAGTGACCATGTACCTGTATGAATACCTCCCTAGTTAAGAGGGAGTGTTGAAAAGTGTAACTAGGTCGGTCTTCATGTTGACTATGTAATTATGTATATACGTAAAGAAGATGTCAAAGTTAATGAAATGTATTCTTGGTGTACTTGCTTCATGGGTTTCATGAGCAAGATTTTATTATTGTGTAGATAGACTTCTTCTTGATGTCTACTAGGCTTGGGTCTTCCATGTATAGAAGTACAATTAAGTGTCATGTAAATATGCTCCAAGATCTTGTCATGATAGCATGAAGAAATAACTCCTACATGAGGATCAAAGCTGCACTCTCAACGCTGGTATAAAAGCCTTCAATGTCGGCCTATGAACAGGATTCAAAATCGGCGTACATAATGGTGAATGGTCGGCCTAAAACAGAAGGATATAAGATGCGGATTTGAGACAAGGATAGCGGACAACCTAAGACAGATCATGGATGACCTAAAGCTGACTGTGGATAGCCTAAAGAAGATACCGTATTTCTCTGAAACAACAATGCGTACAAAGGGAGATTACAGTATGAATAAGAAGGAAGGTAACTCTGCATTGTGGACACATGGCAATTTATGAGTGCAGCTGGAAGTGCGGATTAGACAGTGGAAGTGCAGATCAATCTTAAAGGAAAGATAGTATACAAGAGCAGTATATGATTGTGAACAAGTGCAGGGCAAACTTAAGAAAATTATTGCAAGAACAAGTAACTGATATATATATTGTTAAAGGGCTGTGACAACAATATATAATTAGCAGAAGTTAAAGAGAAGAAGCAGTTATTGTGAGGAAGGTAAATCATAGATTTACCTTCCTACCATTCAAGTAATTTGTATCTCGTGTACTTTGATAATTGACTTGATGAAACATCAACTAAGCTAAAGAAGAGAAGACATAAGTAAGCTCACAAGTAATTATCAAGAAGAGAATTTGTATTAATCTTAAGCCCTTCAAATTCTCAACACCTTTTACATCTTTAGATTAGAATCTTCTTTTACTTAGGTTATTAGTGTTCTTCATCATCAAACAACTAGCAATGCATAAACCATAAAGAGACAAGAGAGACAGAATATAGGCTATCAGCCAAGGCCAAAACCTCTCCCACTTGAGAGGAAAACCGGAACGAATTCTTCTTCTTCTAGAGATTCCAATTGACGAATACAAATACCAAGACCCTTGACCTATTTGCCACTGCAAGACCAAGACACAAAGCCTTCTTCCTCTTCCTTGAGTCGATGCTAGTCAAACCCCTTTGCTTCTTCTATTTAGGTCTGCAACTTTTGGTTTCAAATCAGAAACCCTTGATCATATAGTTGACTGCCTTAGACCTTTAACAAGCCTCTCTTTAGAAGGAGACTTCTTCCTTTTTGATTTAGCTTCCCTTTAACTTGTCCTTCACCCAACTTGGTTACCTTTTGATGCGTGTAACCCTCTCAGACTCCCTGCTGCAATAAACAGGTCTGAAACTTCATATGTGTGGAGATCCTTAACCCAAAACAGTCCCTAAGAAATACTGAAACACTTCGCAACTTCTTCCTCTCTCCTCGCTGGTTCTTAGGCTCCCTCTTGATCACCTTCCCACTGTTTTTCTTCAGACTTGCTTCACCAAAAATATGTGCTCTGAAATTAGGCCGAGCTGCCAATAAATAGTAGTTTGCCCATGCTAATTAGCCGACATGACATGTGGTGAACCGACGTGTCCTTTTATGAAGATGTTATTATCCTTTGAAGCCGACTTGTAGGAGGAGACTTTGCTTGGTCTTGGAGGGCTATTTAAACTTATCTAATGACTCATAAAAAATGTAACATGCCCAAGAAGGGTCCTTCATACATGACATTGACTCTCTTTGACTTTATGACCAATCCTAAAGGCTCACAATGGGAGCCATTACTAAAATAAAATTCCTTGCTCATGAAACCCGTGACACAAGCATTACAAAAATAAATTTATTTTTCCTTTACATCAATTACATAAGTCACATTTACATATGTCATTATGAAGACCGAACCTATTTACACTTTTCAACACAATGACCAACATGAATGACAACTATGATCCTCTTTTCGATGCAAGTCTGATCCCCATAATAACTTAAATGATTTTCATAGATTTTTCTGATCACATTCTTTTGTGCCTTAGCAGTAATTCATTATACATATCATGATTTTATGCCAAGTGGCTTTCGAGGATAGTAGCTTTAATGTTGTATGCCCAAGTGACAATTTCGATAGATTATGCTCTTGGGCAATTTTATAGTATTTAAGGCATTTAAAGCCAAATATTTCTAGCTTGTAATCAGCGCCATGTGACCCACTATGTTTTGTAAAATGCTAAGATGCACATATCTGTTTATGTTGATAATTAAGGGAATCATTTTATTAAAAAAGATTAATAATAATAGAAGGTGATAGGCAACTTAAAATGTTGCAAAGGATTTATATATCGAGGGAGAGAAATTCTAAGACATTCAAGGCATATTCATGCCATGGCTTGACTATATTAACAAGGCCAAAGATGTTTGCATGCTCTCAAAGTTCAAAACTGAGAAAGAATATAGATAATGGATCTATTTCCACCACACGACACTTGTAACAAATTGGCATTGAACAAAGAGCAACCAAAATAGCCTAAATCTCTGGAATGAAAACATTCAATTACTAAAGTCACTTATCAATTCTAGAAGACTATCAAGAGGTTATAACTTATAATAGCAAAGATCCAATGATAAAGTAAATTATGCCAACAAAAATCAAAGCTCCCATGTCAATTGCATACATTCAACATGAAGGAGTCAAGTTGAAGAGAAGAAAAAATTTGGTTTGTCTTTGTCAAGCCTATACATGGGAAATCTATACCTGGCCTTTTTGTGACAATTTTGTAGTTGAGTTTAAATTGTAAATAAGTTCCTATCCTTTATACCTTGCATCGTTTGCAGTTGAGGAAAATTTATAAAAATATGCCTCCATACAACATAAAATAAAGGGTGCAAAGGTTCATTGGGTGAACAACTTATTAAGATGCTAACATGGGCAGCCAGAGGCACGATAAGTTGGCATGTCATTACATATGACTTCCAATAACAGAATTGTTGACACATGATATCATGGATCATTGGGGATGGTCTTCAACCTCCAATCCAATCACTTAACCACTCAACATCTTAATATAAGATATCTTCCTGGATCTCACTTGTCTTCAATGTATTAGCAATGACTTCTGTTTCCATTTATAAGTCATTCTATGCATATGAACATGGAGTACTCAGTAAACTACCCCTAGATAACAAACTCTGCAAACTATGCTATCAACTTGCAAATTATAATAAAGTCATTTACCTCCCATGAACAGCAATAGCAGAAACACCCATTTTCTCAATTCTCCGTGCCAATTCAATTGTATCTTCAGGTGATCTAAGTAAACGAATCTTACATGTCACCGGTATCTCCAAATTATTTCTTAATGTTGTCAAAATCTAAAATGAAAGACAATTTGAATTCATGTCAGCCACTTCCTTCTCAAATTCATTCAGCATTTTATCAAAGAACTAAAGTATTTTTCTTATCATATTGATGAAATGAATATATAACATAAACGAGTACATCATGAATTAGCTCCGGCTTGGCTAGCAATGCCGCACCCATGCCTCCACTTATTGAGAAGGATTTGGGACAGCCCATGTTGACATCAATTGCTCCAACATCTTTACACCTGAAATGAAACATTCAAAATTAAGATGCTATGAAACATTCAAAATTAAGATGCTATAGAGACAGTAAGATATACTATTTCAAAACAAAAAAAGTACACAGAATTTTCTTGAATGTCTATTAGGAGGGAGCATTTTCTTTAAGTCCAAATCTAAATAAACATTACAGCCAAATAAAATCCAGTGTCATAAACCTTCTAGGCTTATCCCTTCTAGGCTTATCATAGCATAATCAAACAAATAACAACTTGAGTAAACCGCGACAAAGAAACAATGGTTGATATAATTAAAAAATTTCTCCTGAACTTGAGAAGAATTTGACGAATGCAGTGAAGGTAAACATGGATGAAAAAGTTACAAGTGTTAGGAAGATTCCTAGCCCTTGACCATATTATTAAATGACTTCCCATCCCACTGCAAAGGTGATTAAATCTACAAGATAAGCTAGAATTTACAACTTGAACAAAACAACACAATCACTAAACAATGGCTAGCTACTCCTACAAGACATATCCCCCAATAAATAGCATACAAATGGGAGCATGACATCTAACTTAGAAATAAATCCTTAATATTATCTGTCCCATATCAATCTAATGGATTATATGAAAATGTTTGCTTACTCCCAAATATAAGAAATAGGATCATGGTTTATCCCCTCTATTTAATTCGTTTTAATTCAACACCAAAATGAGGGATAAAAATCTTCGTATTGTAATCCTATATTTGCTTGAATGTCGAAGGAGCTAGTACAACCAGATCGATGGCTAATAATTGTTAGAATTTCACCTCATGACAGCAGATCTACACTCATAGAATTTAAATCCTATAACAAAGTTCCAAAACTTCTGAAAGACCTATCAGAATATCAAATCTGCATAAACCAAAACATTGTTCAAAATATTTAACACTGTAGACGCTGTGTATCGGGAGGTTAGATCATTACAGCAACAAACTGATAATAGATCTAAGAAAAGACAGATCGAAAAATCAGATCAGTAAACTAGATAAGCACCAACCCAGCTGCTTATCAAATCAGACTAATTCAGCTATGAAAATCAGATCAGCACATACTAGCTCAGCAACAACCCAGCAGTAAGAAGATGAATCAGATCTGAAAATGTAAAACCAAATCAGCATGCTGAACAGTAGTCCACAGAAGAGATATCAGATCTGGAAAATTAGATCAGCACTTAACATCTGCAACAGAAATCACTTCTCTTTCTATAACAATGAAAACAAGATTATGTACAGTAAATTAACTTCTCCCATGCATACAATGCAAAACCAAACAGCTTCTCACAAGCTCGAAAAGCAAAGTTCTCTACCTAGAAGATCACATATAGCACTACTCTTCACTCTAGCAAAACAAGCAATAGTGCAATGAAATGATGTGCCCCTCCTTCATTTCACAGAGTAAGAGAAGTGAGTTACAAGTAAAAGGTTAAACCCTAGACAAGGTCCACTAACCTTAACCAACTCATGCACCCTCCAAGATAATCTTCCCCCAATAGTGTGCCTCTGCTGTCCTAATGAAACCTTGCAATAGACAAGCCCCAAATATGCCAAGCAGCCAAGGATAGGTACCGACAGACTCACACATGACAACTCACCCACTCCATGTTTTCATGCAACACTAAAATCTTTTATGTAACAAACTAAGTAGTGTGCTCAACAAGATAAGTAGTGTGCTCAAGCTCAAGTAAATGTAAAAAATATATAAGGGACTATGAGTCAAAACACTGTCATTGAGACACTCACCCATGAAGTGCCATGCTCATAGCAAGAGTCAAACACTCTCTGAGCAACAGGTAAACTAGCACTCACTCTTTTCATAGAAAGTGCTCTCTATCACAACCAAGCTTCTCCCTTGAAGCCTCAAAGTTCCCTTTTTCCAGAGGCTTCGTCAAAATATTAGCAACCTGAAATACATGGGTATCTTGCCCTTGGATGCCAAAACCTCTTACAATTGGAGCAAAATACTCATTAAGATCAACTCTCTCTTTTGATAAAATCATCTACCAATAAAACTGGCCTTGGACTTTTCAGTACTCCCATTAACTTGCATGAAATCAATCATTGATTTCCCAATAGGCTTTCGAACTATCTCCTAGACTTGATCCTTGAGAATGAAATTGTACTCCTATATCATCACATCTTGCCATGTACTCTACATTTGCCTCCTTAAATCTGGAAGGTTCTGTCTGAAGAATGAAAGACAGTGCTGCAACATAAGCAGGAAAACTTTTAGGAGGATGACTCGCCTGAAAAGTAGACTTCAGCACTTCTACTTGCTCCTGTACATCTTGTGCTTCTTAGCTAAGCTTGAGAGTAATGAGACCTTTGTTTCTTGATTGGAATCTTGCTGATTTGAATCTGATTTTTTCTTCAATTCCAAACTGGAGCTTGGGACAACAAGATTTCCTCCTTAATCTTTGAGGGAGGTGTTAACGCTCAAATTGTGTGTTCAAATGGTAAAAGCTCCAAACCACACCGCAGAATCTGAGTGGAACCTCAGTAAGTCACCCACTGTCACCTCAGCAACTTTGCCCCTCTTTCAGCCGGCTCTCCTTCGGCTCCAAGGGGGCTCCCCTATTAGGGTGACTAGGGCTTGACAGAAGAATGCAAGGTGATGTCAAAAATAGCCTTAGTGAGACAGAGTTTAGGTTTCTTATATAAGAAAGAGGAAGGTGATGGAGGGGCTTGAAGACTAGTGCCAATATCCTTCAAGGATGATGGAGTCAAGGTGAACCGAGTGGCAAAATGAGATCCTCTTAAGTCGATATTGTCAGCTAATTTCAAGGGAGTGGGTTTGGTCTGGGACAGAAATCGCCCCCATTGTTGCTTAACCTTCCTGGTAACTTTAGGATTTGTTTAGGAGTGGTCTTTCTCCTAAGTGACGTCTCCAGCTTCAATCTCTATCTGGCGAAATACAAAATCCTGCACAATTCAGAACTCCCCTCTAGAAATGGTCTGGTTGCTTGGATCAACCCACCTGCAAGCAAAGAAACTCAAGCAGGGTACTCCCCTAATTGGCTCCTTCCACGTAGCATTTTAGCTCTTTGATGGCATAAATCGTTAGCCTTAGCATAATATTATCGATTACCAGGAATAGTTAGAAGAGTATGCATCAAGACATATATCAAGAAAAAGAAAAACATTTAAGCCACATTAAGAAAAATCATTAACCAAATACACTCTCAAAGGATGTCTTCATTAATCTTCAAAGGGAGGAGTGCTCTCATGATCCAACCATGATTTAAAAATTATAATATCCCTTCCAATAAAAATCTGCTAAGTGTCTTTCTCAATTTTTGCAAATTTCGGATGGAGAAAATTTTGGGTACAAACTTGGGAAAAGTGGGTGAAAATTAATTAATTTAATTTTGTGTGGTAGGGGAGGCCCCAAACATTAGACAAAAGGAAGGATTAATCACATAGTGGGATGTGGGGACCATCCCATGAGGAAATACGCACTTCTTGAGGAAATCAAATTGGAGGGAAGAGGGAAGAGGCAAGGAGGTCGAATGGTGGAGCCCACAAGGAGAGAAGAGGAGCAACAACTATAAATAGGAGAAAATGCCTCCATTTTGGGATCTTTTGAACAAAAGTTTTCTTGAGTTGTTTAGCCAAGTAAACCAGTGTTGTTTAGCACAAGGAATTCCCAAGAGGGAATTCCACCTCTACCTTCGGTGAACTTCGAGTGTCACCCTAGGAGAGTATTTCAGAACTTAGTGGGGAGAAATTTGTTGGATTCCGTGGGACACATCAGTTCTTGCTTCAGCTAGTTCGAACTTCCAAGAGGACGCAGGGACAGAAATTGAACCGCTGAATTGAAGAAGTTTCAAGGGGAATTTTGGCCAGCGAAATTAGGATAAATTTCATTGAGGGTGGACCAGCATTTGTGGAGAATTTCGGGGCTGGAAGTTGTTGCTCCTGAGAGAGCCAAACTCACCATTTGAGGGTCTGCACAGAAGTATTACAGGGAAGAATTTGTGGGGCTGGATTCATCTTATGTGTGTCGTGTTTTGGAAGGAATTTCACTCACATCTTCCGGAGGAAATCTGCAGGGCAATCCTACAGCTAATTGAGAAGGAATCAGTGACATATCCAGCAGTTAGAATTGTGGGGGACACTAAAACTGTCAAGGAGGGTGTAGCACCAAGTCTTTTTATTCTAGAAAGATCAAATAAAATAATAATAAAAGTTATAGTGGACAAAGCCACTTTTACAATAATAATCGTATGATCTCTCATGACTTAAAATTAATTCCGTTTCCCAAGCCCCTTTTGAAAAGGCCCACAGTCATAACAACTGTTAAATATTGCATTGTATGGATGAGGAGGGACCTGAATGCTGAATTTTTGTAGCTATGGTCAGTGTTCATAATTATTATTTTAATCATTAATGTATTTATGTAAAGCATGTTCTTCATGCTAGTGGAAAAAAGAAAATATCAAGGCATGTTCTTCATGTCCCTTTGAAAAAGAGAAAATTTGAATTTTCAAAATTGAATTTTTGGCTCCAAAAGAAGTCATGCTGGCTCTCCTCTAGTCAAGTCGGCTCTCCTCTAGTCAAGTCAACTCGGCTAGAAAGACACCCATTCAGCCAGCCAGGAAGACTATAAATAACGCACTCAACCTCTTATTCCAAGCAGTGTTCAATCTCTAACAAGAAGATTTCACTGCTCATTCCAATGAAAGAAGATGGAAGGCTAGAAGGATGAATAGCTTGATGATCTCCCTCTCTCCTATATGTCTTCCTACATATGGTATCTTCCTTTGTTGCTCCTCGCACATGTGTAACAGAAGGGTCGAGTTGTTACAGAGCTGCAGGACCAAACTTCTGAGGCAAAAGGTTGCACGATGGAACTTTTATGAGGCCAAGTTGCAGGACTGAATTTTTCTGAGGCCAGGCTGCAAGACCGAATTCTTGAGAGAATACAGGGCCAAATCTCTGAGGAAAGGCAGCAGATCAAATCAAGAATGTTGGGCAGACTGTTGACTTGACTAGAGGAAAGCTTGACCAAATTTGACCTAGCTATATGGTTGGTCTATTTGACCTTGTATTTGACTTATGTATCTCTATTGAACTTGATGACTTCTCTAAGGAAAAGGTTGTTGGGTTTTCCCCATGTCAGTTTTCCCAAGGTGAAAGTTTGTGTTCTTGATTTGGCTGTCTCTTTATGATCCGAATGCCTATTAATGAAGATCTTTTGTGTAATTGCTTTATGATGAAATTAATGAATGAAAAATTAAGTTAAGAAATCATTCAGAGTAATTATCAGATAAGAAGATCCCTAGAAATTCAACATGGTATCAAAGCATGGGTGAAAGACTAGCCCTAAAAGAAACAGTTTACCTCAGGTTATCATCTAGGGCTTAATCTATCATAAGCCCTAGAAACCGTAGGTCCATTCTGTTTATAAAAGGGACGGAATTCTTTGATCTGCCTTGTGCTCATATCCTCCTAACAAATGAAGAATTTGCCTTGTATTTGTGCAAGAGTTGTAAAGGGTCAAATCACTAGTTAACTTTTAGGAAAACATAATATCCTTAGTTAGACCGAAGTCTCATTCATCAAGGGTCTGTTCAAACTGTGCAAAAGGAGCAGAAAAGTTTGTTCAAGATCTGTCTATGACTAGAAGAGGAGTGTCGACCCTTGGAACAAGACCTTTCAAAAATCAGTTTAACATATTATAGAAAACAGAAGTTCCTCCGGAAATCGACAAAGCTGCAAAACGATTGAAGCCCTCGTCTAAGGTCAAATACCATCAGATGATACGATCAATCAAAGGAAGGCCAAAAATTTGTTGTAGTTAAAATGCTACAGCCTGGAAGTAGAACATAATATATATATATATATATATATATATATATATATATATATATACACACCAAAGATATATTTGTGCTTTTGGTCGAGATTACTAAGAAACCATTTGCCTTAGTTTAGTTACATAAGGCTGAAAGGCATCAGGGCTAATCTCAAAAAAAGTCAAGTCCTCGGTACTAATAATAGAGACCGAGTAACTTCAGAAAATCCTGAATTATCACAGTCAGTCTATAATTAGTTTTGATATGTAATCTTTTTGTGATTGATATTTCCTAAGGCAGAATCATTGGAGCTCACCCCTGGAGTAGAGGATGCTATGTAATGTCAACTAGAAGATACAATTCACATTGTCTAAGAAGAAGGGCACAGGACAAATGCTAGAAGGGCCAACGACTTCAACAAATGACCTCCAAAGCATCACAGTTTGCTTTTGGTGATCTGATCAAAGTTTCACAAGACCATGTCAACATACCTTGAGAAGTCTTGAAATTGTGGTTAAGGCCGAGGAATCTCAGGAAGCAACTCTGTCTGAACAGTGAAGACAAATCAGCAAGTCATCCTTTGTGCATAAATTCTACTCCAAATTTTTGTGGAAAGTATTGTACATGAAAGAAGGGTTTGGTCTAATGTCTCAATTTGAATAGTTTCATGGACTTCATGACCACTTCTCATTGAAGGTCTATTATAGGACAAATGTGGACCCAAATGGGAAATGTGTGGAAAGGGGTTATAATGAGCGGAGGGGAGTGATGTATGTGGTGTCAGGAAGTGGGACCACGCGACCAAAATCAGGATTTCCCATGTAGTAGCACTCCTAAAGCTAGTAGCCAATAAAGGAGATCTCACAGGACTAGGATACAAGGTTAAGCACCAAACCTGGAAGAAAAGGATAGATTTGAATTTAATTGAAGACGAAGTTATGGGCTACATCGAAGGATCTACAATTCAACCCTCAAAAGAAGATGCTCCAGCTCATGCCAAGTACATGAAAGGAGAAATCAGAGCCTAGAGGATTCTCATAGAATCCATTAAGGACTCACCCATACCATATGTATCAAAATTAAAAACTGCAAAAGAAATATATTAGAAACTGGTGGAGATATTCTCTTTGAGTACTGCAAGAGAAGCAATCTCTCTGCGACAAGAACTATACAAAATGAAATTGTCAAGAGAGGAAGGAATCACTTCATATTTTATGAGGATTTCTGAAATAAGAGACCAACTACAGGAATTGGGAGAAGTAATGTCTGATAATGAAATGACTACAGTGGTGTTGAATGCTCTACAAGAAGAATGGGGAAACTTCACTTCAAGCTTATACGGGAAGAAAGAAGCAACACCATTCCACGATCTATGGTCTCTATGTAAAATAGAGGAAACAAGATTGAAAGCTAAAGCTGATACGAGATCAAATGAAGGGAATCAATCCTTTGATGCCATGTCCAGGAAGAAAGGAAGAAAGGAAAATTTGGTCCTCAGAATAAAAGAAGAAATATGGACAAAGTACGATGCTTTGGATGTAATCAACTTGGGCATTATAAAAGGAATTGTCCTAACTCTGGGAAGGACAAGAGGAAAAAGGGAGAAGCCCATATCACAGATGAAAGGGAAGAACCTGATGCAAAGAAATCTAAGAAAGAAGAAGCGAAAGATCGCTATTATGATTGAGATCATCTTTCTCTTTAAGTGATTTCTGTTGGTTGTAAAATAGTATGATAGGAAGCAATGTATATTAAAAGCATCATGATAGAAGCATGGGAGGAGCTCTTAAAGAAGGAGCTCCTAGAAACCTCACTGATAAACAACATTGATGGAAGGCAGTCATCAAGATCAAAGGTCATCATTCAATAATCAATATGAAAACAAGTGCTGACATTTTCTAATGCAGTTCTCTATGGATTCACTGGTTAGAAAGAAAGCAAAAGGTTTCATCGAGAATTTTATGCTACAGAATTATGGGATTAGGATATGATATTATGATGGCATGTTGATGAAGCGGGTCAAGGGAATGAAGTTCTTCATTCTAGTAAAATTGCTATAGGGTGACTCATAGGGAAAAGTATGAGGTACATATATCTATATGTTGACACTAGATGCTGTGAAGTCATGTCATGTGGTTGCAAGTGATAAACTTCTATGTTCTATGGAAGGAAAATCTCTTCTGGTGCACAGGTCGCCACTAACAAGATAAACAAGGAACTGGATACTGGAAGTTCCTGGGGATGAAGCTTTGTGAGAAAGATTGTAAGAGATCATGAAGTGCAACCATGTAAAGAGGCGGTTATCATCTGGAATCCAAGAAGATGTGACTAGGAGATCTCCTCGAAAGATATGTGGACTCTGATAGAAGTATGGTAAAGAAGAAGACCCTTGACAAAACATATCTTTAGGAGATGTGTCAAATCTGAATAGAGGATGTCGATGCCTACAGGAAGATGTCATGGTGAAAGATCATCACTGAGGTAACTTTTGATTTAAAAGTTCATATGTATATGTTTATCTGGATGAGTTTATGCAGGGATGCAAATCATGTGGAAGGATGTAAGATCCTTGAGAGATGGTTCGAAGGAAAGCGGCATGGCATAAAGGTGGACCAGATGAAGAAGACTGATGAAGCATTTCCTGATATTTGACATGACTCATGGATGAAAGAGATGGATGATCTGTGCCCTATGAAGCCAAATTTGAAGATTCCTCATTATCGAAATCCATGTCATCGAGGGTAGGAGTTATTCATGATTAGCTAGCTGGGTGTCTCACCATTGCTGCTGCAAGTCCCTAGTTAAGAGGGAGCTTGGTGGTAAGTTTCTTGTTGGGAAGAAACTTTAAGTATGTCCTTCCTGAGTTAAGAGGGAATGACGTATACGATTCTCTAAAACATGTGTCATGCACTAGACCAGGACTAACAGCCGTAAGTCTCAGTGAAGGCAATGTGGAGAGAATGGTTAGACACATCATTCTAGTCTTCACCTGGAAAACAGAATGGAGGATTGGGTAATCATCTCGCATTCAATACTCTTTGAGAATGTTATATGGCATTGAAGATAAGAGTAGTCGAGGACCGATATTCTTTGAGGGTTGGCTACCCATGAGAAGAATAGTCCAAGAAGGTCATACTCTGGGAACAACTGGGTGGAGTATGTACCTTGGAGAGACAATGACTATGGTGTTTATAAGTCATGTGTCTCGCCAACATTGTAGCCCATTCTCTCATTGAGAGATGGGGCTGTTAGTCAAGGCCTTGCACTAGGACAATGTTGGCTGTTATGATGCTATATATATGCGATTACCAATCCGATTCTTCTTATGAGATTCTTCAGTTTGAAAGTGACCATGTACTATTGTAAATACCTCCCTAGTTAAGAGGAAGTGTTGGAAAGTGTAACTAGGATCGGTCTTCATATTGACTATGTAATTATGTATTTGTGTAAAGAAGAAGACAGAGATAGTAAAATATATTTTTGGTATGCTTGCCTCATGGGTTTCATGAGCAAGGTTTTATTATAGGCCAATAGACTTCTTCTTTATGTCTATTACGATTTGTCTTCTGGTTATAATTGTATTTAAGGGTCGTGTATATGAAGAGACAAGTCAATCTAATATGCCTCAAGACCTTGTCACATAAGCATAGCAACCATGGCTCAGAATGATCAGCGTTGAAGTAATCCCTCCAAACAGTGAACAAGTCGGCTTCAATCCTCCTGCATAAGTCGGCTCAGAGTAAGGCTCACAAGTCGGATCAATAGAAGGACCTGTCCTGTATATATAAAAGGATCTGTGGTTCATTTGAGGATAAGATTTGTGGATTAGTCTGAAGCAGAAAAGTGTGGATAAGTCTGAGTAAACTTCGGTGGCATATATTTGAAGTAAATGTGAAGACAGGGTTGTAGCCAATGTAAGAAAAGGAGCTAAAGTAAATGCGAGAACAGGACAAGCTCTGAGATTTAGTGCGAGTTTTTCAGGACTAAGATATAGTACGAAATAAGAAGAACGGAATTGCATATTAAAGCCTAGAAGTAAAAAACTTCAATAAGGTAACTCGGTTAAAAGGATCTGTGATATATGCAAAATTAAAGGGTTATTCTTTGGTGCAGAAGAAGGACAGAGTTACAGCAAAGAATGAAGTAAGGTAAGGGTTGCTCAAGTGAAGTATACAAGTGAAAGGGATATCTATACATTGTGAAGAAGGCATGTTATGAGTATGATCTACGGCTACATGTAAAAGAATAAGTACATAAATATGTACCTCTGCCTTGGACATAAAAGTTAGATAAGAAGAAGCCAAGAAGGATTCCAGGTAAAGGAGAAATCGAAGACTAGAGACCGAGCTCTCTACGGTTGGTGTTGAACGGTGCAAATTGGCGCAGGAAGGTGTAGGAAAGAAGGATCAGGTCAAGGAGTCATTGACAAAGCAGTGTCAAGGTCTTGAAGGCATATAAAGGTCAAGGGTCTGTGTCATGGTCAGGGTACTGTTGAGATTTTGTGTATTTAGGGTAGCATCAGTTGTGCTCTAGCTCCTAAATTTTGTGGAGGGACTAGAGTACACTTGATCTACAAGACTCAGAAATGGATTTGGGAAATTTCATCTGGTTTAGGAAATATTAAATTAATTAATTATTTTAATGTATTTCCTAAGTTAAAACTTAGGGAACTTAAATAATTAAAGTGAATTTAATTAAACATGTGATGAAATTATCTTAAGTCACACGGATCAAGCTTTCTTTTAATCTTAGCCATTGATTCAAGATCTGATCATGGCCATTCATTTGTCAACGAGAAAAGTATAAAGGAAAGGCTTGGGGTCATTTGTAAAGACACACAAAGGCAAACCATTGAAGCTAAGCTGAGATTCTAAGGCAAGGTTTGCTAAGAATACTCAGAAGTGTTTCAGCTGCAGAGAGGGGAATTTAGGCCAAGGGGATGATTTGATCCCGGGGTCTAGAATACAAAAGAGGTAGAGATAAGCTCAAGGATAGCGCAGAAGGAGAGAGCAACAGCAGCAGCAAGGACAGTGCAGTCCCTCCAAGGACAGCGTGATTTTCAACAGGAAACCCTCAGGGGTTATGTAGAGACCCTTCAAGGGCAGTGTAGTGACTGCGTCACCCAGTCTGGGGTAACACAGTCTCTTTCGGAGCAGCGCTGAGGATTTGAGGGGCTTCAGAGGCTTTCAGGGGCAGTGTTGGGGTTTTTAGGCCCTAATCTTGGCTGAGTTCTGTAAATCTCGTTTGAGGGTGTGGATCAGTGATTATTTTGGCCCTAGATCAGCCAGTGAGTTGTAGATCTAGCATTTTCTCTATCAGGATTTCCAAATCTGGAACCCAAATTTGTGTATTCAGAAATATTCTTAATAATAAAACCCTCCAGCAGTCAGAGACCGAATTTGCCACATTCGGTTTTTCCGGGGACTATTTTTCCAGAAATAACTGTGTCACTTTGTCGATGTGTGCATGAACTTGTTCTAGATCTGGATTGGTAGAGATCTGTTATGTGCTTTGCTTCGATTTTAACTTGAATTTATTCAATTAATAACTTGTCTAAGTAGGAGCATAACCAGATTAATAGTAATAATTTCTGCACAAAGTGTAAGATACAGAAATTTCTACAGGTACTTGTCATCTGAAAGTCTATAAGAATAATTTGTTGTGGGTTTTCCTCTCCAAGAAGGAGAGGTTTTGGCCCTAGCTTGAAAAGCCTAAATTTGTGTCTCTTGTGCTTTTGATAATTGACTTGATGAAAGATATAATAAGCTAAGAAGAAAAGACATAAGTGAAATAAGTAAGCTCACAAGTAATTATCAAGTAGAGAATTTGAATTAATCATCACCCTACCAAATTCTCAACAAACTTTCTACTATGACACACTTTGAGGGGTTAATAATGTGTTTTGGACCCTCAAAACCCACATTTCCTAAGTTTGGTGGAAATTGTGGCATTTAATTAGGCTAGAATTAAATAAAATAGAGAGAAATAAATTATCCATGTGACAAAATGACGTGGGAATGACTTGAAAATTATCCTAAGTCAAAAATTCGAGTCAATAGACATGTGGAAGATGACTGAGCATATTGCATCATTAATTCACTATTATTTTATCAAAATCAAATTTCCCAGAGATAAAGCAGCAGTTACACAAAAGGAAAATTGAATTTACTAAAGGCAGTTGAGTAAAAAGGATTATTCTACAAGATCAGTTGACTAAAGACCAAGTGGGGACCTCTTCTCACGAGCTATCTGGAGAGCAACAGCACTCAGCACTTCACTCAGAGTTTTTACTGTTGGTCAATAATTGTCAATGATGAATTATCATTGATGGAAATATATTTGATGAGCTCTCCTAATGAAAAGTTACACCATCATGACCCCTATGACAAGACCAAACTGTTGCACTATATCATTTCAAGGACAATGACAATAAATAAAGTTTTTCTACATCAAAGAACCATCCTTCCATAACAAGCCCTATACCATCTAAAGAGGATTACTTCCTCTTTCCAACGAGCCCCCACACGCCTCCAAACTCCCAGCGGTTAGAAAGAATTTGAATTTTAAAGTTAAAAACATACATTCATTTATTGAGTCGACCTACACTTAGCCTACTCATGTCGGCCTGCCCTAGGGAAACGTAGCTCTTTGTCTTGGCATCAAAAATCTCTATATATATAGAATGTTTAGATCTCTTTCTCTATCATCAATTCGGTGAAGATCATTTCAGAAGTATAACACAGCAAGGGAAGTTCACAAATTGTGAACTGAGGAGGCCGAGGAGGTAATATTTTAAGAGTTAAATCTTGACTATCTTGATACCTCAGACCTTTGTGTAGAAGACTCAGAATAGTGCCCCAGACCAAGTGATATGTAGCTCGGACCTGTTTGAAGAAACTCGGACCATCCTGAAATGTGTGGACAGTAATGCAACTCGGATTACAGTCTCTTGAAGATCGGATTATATATTAAGGGTTCAGAACTGGTAATAGCATTCACCTCGGACTTTTGACTGTGTTAAGGGTTCAAATTTGGATAAGTGTCATCATCATTAGCCCCTATATCTCGGATTATCACTGTGACAAGGCAGGATCTATGGGTTTCCCTACTTCGAGTTTGTGACACCTGAAACTTCAGACTGTATCTCTCTACCTCGGATTACCTTCAAGCATCAGACTACAACTTTGGATTGAGTTGTGTTACATCGGACTATGTCTTTTTGTTGAACTGTGAGTGTTGTTCCTATTCGGAGTGTGGCTCATTCATATTGTGGATTGCTGTGGTGGATTTTCGGTGAACTGTGATATTTGGACTGTGGAAATTTCTGAATCTCTACACTTTATGCAGAAATTATTTATTGTTAATCTAGTTATGCTCCTCCTACTTAAACAAGTTATTAACTGAATAAAATTCAAGTTCAAATTGAAGTAAAACACATAACAAATCTCCACCAATCCAAATCTAGAACAAGTTCATGCACACATAGACAAAGTGACACAGTTATTTCTGGACAAATAGTCCCCGGAAAAACCCAATGCGGGAAAACCGGTCTCTGGCTGCTGGAGGGTTTTATTATTAAGAATTTTCTGAATACAACAAGCCTGGGTTCTAGATCAGGAAAACCCGACAGAGAAATATTAGATCTACAACTCACTGTTTGATCTAGGGCCAAAATAATGACTGTTCCACACCCTCAAACAGGATTTACAGAACTCAGCCAAAATTAGGTCCTAGAAACCAAGGCGCAACCCTTGAAAGCCTCTACGCCAACCTCTGAAGCCCCTCTGATCCTCAACGCTGCTCCGCAAAGGGTTTTGTTACCCCAAACTAGGTGACGCAGTCCTTACGCTGCCACTTCGAGTCTTTGCGCAACCCCTGAGGGCTTCCTGCTGAAAATCACGCTGCCCTTGAGGGACTGCAATGTCCTTGCTACTGCTGCTGCTACTCTCCTGCTTCTGCGCTGCCTCTCTGAGTTGATCTCTACCTCTTGCTGATTCTAGACCCCGGGATCAAATCATCCCCTTGGCCTAAATTCCCCTCTCTGCAGCTGAAACACTTCTGAGAATTCTGAGCAAACCCGCCCTAGAATCTCAGCTTAGCTTCAGTGCTCTGCCTCTGTGTGTCTTTACAAATGACTCCAAGCCTTTCCTTTATACTTTTCTCGTTGGGAAACCAACGGCCATGATCAGATCTTGAATCAATGGCTAAGATTAAAAGAAAGTTTGATCCGTGTGACTTAAGACAATTTCATCACATGTTTAATTAAATTCACTTTAATTATTTAAGTTCCCTGAGTTTTAACTTAAACCAGGTCAAATTTCCCAAATCAATTTCTGGGTCTTGTAGATCAAGTGTACTCTAATCCTTCCACAAAATTTGAGAGCTAGAGCACAACTGATGCTACCCCAAATAAGCAAAATCTCAACACTCCCTCTTAGCATCAAGGGTGTGCTCTAGCAATACATCACACTATGCATTGCATGATTTTGGGCACTAGTTCTGTGTTGTTGATGCTTGGCCTACTACCACTCAACTCTGCACTGCTACTGCCATTCTGTACTGCTGCCCACGACTCTGCCACTGCAACTGCAACCTTTGTATTGCAGCTCCCTCTCAATATGTTGCATCTGTGCTGCTCATAGCACTGCCACTGCTGATTTGTTGCACTGCAACTTCAGTTTTTGAGAGAAACAATTGAATCTCTTGCCCAATCTTTGACAAACAAGTCAGATGAGCTGCATCCTCATCACTGAAGCTCCATAGGCTACAGATCTATGCTGGCATCTGAAGAATGATGCACAACTACAGCTCTGCCTGCGTAAACAGACTCCCTCTGCACCACTGAAGTCACATCAGCCCCTTATGCTGAAATCTTTCATGTTGCTGCTGCACTACGCTGTCCCTCTGAATCCTTCTACATTGTTGCAGCTCTTGAAATATTCCCAGTTAGCCTTGCTAATTGGAATATTTCATTTTTGTTTAATTTTGCCGCTTTAGCTAGAAATAATAAATAAAGTGAGAAATAAGAGGGGTCACCTCACTTTAGTCACCTCACTTTATAAAATAAAGTGTTTTCCTAGTTGATTAACGTTATAACTTAGAGAGGGGGCCTTGGGGGTCCACATGGATATGAGGGGAGCCCTCACGCTGACCCAAGGGTAACTGCGCAGGCCAAGGAGAGTGAAGGACGCAGTCAAAGTTTTGGAGGGAGTTTAGCACTATAAAAGGTGGGGTTCTCACCTCATTTTGGTATGCATGATTTGATATTGATTTGGAGAGCTAGACTTCTGTCTGCTTCAGCACGCCGGTTGTTTAGTCGGTCTGCAGCACTGTTTAGTGCAACCGAGTGTCTCCGGTTGGAGATCTCACCCTTAGCCTCGGGGGACTTCGAGTGCCTGCCCTGGTAAGGTTATTTTCTGGTTTCACCCTTAGCCTCGGGGGACTTCGAGTGCCTGCCCTGGTAAGGTTATTTCTGAGCATCATCCTTCAGTTTCAGTGGTAAGTAGCAGTAGTTTTCTGGTGGAGATTTAGAGAGGAGGAAACCCCTTCTGGTGTCTGCGCAGATCTGAGAGGCAGGACGCTGTTCCAGAGGGAGGAAGGACGCAAATCAAATCTAAGAGGTAGGACGCTGTTCCAGAGAGAAGGAAGGACGCAGATTCAGTTGGCTAAGGCAGAAAGGACGCAGATCTGGGGAGGCATTGGCAGAACCAGTCTTGGAGGACGCAGATCTGAGAGATCTAGCCTTAGAGAGTGCAGATCTGGAGAGATAGCATCAGATCCAGCCTTGGAGGATACAGATCTGAGGAGATATTGATAGATCCAGCCTTGGAGAGTGCAGATCTGGATAGATAGCATCAGATCCAGCCTTGGAGGATACAGATCTGAGGAGATACTGTCAGATCCAGCCTAGATCTGAAGAGATAGCAGCAGATTTGGCCTTAGAGGACGCAGATCTGGAGTGATAGGACACAGATCTGGAAATGAGGATTCAGATCTAGCAGATCTGAGGGAGAGAGAACGCAGATCCAGTCAGGGAGGACGCTGATCTGATGAGCAGAGTCTGGTGAGTGAGATTTGACAGCGTTTTCAGTGTTTTCAGCCTGGAGGAGTTGATCTTGCCATCTGGAGGTTCTGTGGCCAGTATTCCATCTGTCTTCTACGCTGTCACTAGCAAAGACAGCGTTTTTATTGGTGAGGGTTGGAGGATTGAGATCAGCCATCTTCTAGTCTTCAGTTTGTAGCTCCATTGCATTCCAGCAGCAGCTCTTCTTCAGCCAGTTAGGACGCTGTCCTTATTTGCAGCCATTGTTTGTCTGAGAGGGTCTCCACTTGCCTAGGGCAAGGATAGGTGCACTCATTCTGATTATCTTGTACTCCTATCTATGTGTTCTGAGATTAATAAAATGGCTTAGTATTCTGGCATTCTATGTGTACTTGATCTATTATCTGGTTCCAGCATTTGTTTATGTATTTTCTATCTCTGTCTGGCATATTTCTGTGTATTACTGGTTATTTCCCTTTGGGGATATTACAGTGGTATCAAAGCATAATTCTGGCTCAGCCTGTGGTCTATGACGTTGGGAGAGAAATCATACAGAGGGTTGCTGGAATTTTGGAGAACAATAGCAGTGCAATACCAGAAACGCAGTTGGAAAAAGGGCCAAAATAAAAAGGGTCAAATTTTGAAGTTTGGAATTAGGAAAAACGTTTTCTGGGTTTTTCTGGGTTTTGGACAAGGATCACCTTCCCAAATTCCTGGAATTTTCTGAGTAGTTTCCAATGGGTAAATCGGAGGTCGAAGTTAAGCAGCAGTATGGTTTTGCAGCAGCCGTGCAGTTTCTGAAGAGCCTGTAGGCACCTAGCAGAAAATGCCAATGGCCGGTGGTGACGATTCGAGGAGATGGGGGACAGCAGTACAGCAAGAGATAGATCTGGCTCGGATGGTTGGCATTTTTGCAAAGTATCAGGCTTTCGGACCGACGTTCATGAAGGCTCTCTCATTCAGAGATTATGTTCAGGTCCAGTATGGCATTAGATTCCGTGATCATCACCAGGGGCACAGGCACCACCGTGATGACCACCGCGCAGCTAGCAGATTTCATTTGCCCACGTTTGATGGCTCATCAAACAGTTCGGCAAAATCCTGGGTGGAGAAGTTGGACATCTATTTCCAGCTTAACCAAATGACGTAGTCAGAGGCCATTAAGGTGGCAACATTGCATCTGGATGGTGAGGCCCGGGATTGGTGGTTCCATGGGATGGTGACACTAGGGCATTCTACAGTGACGACATATGCCGAGTTTACTCGGAGGGTGGTAGAGCGCTTTGACAGGAGGGATCCGGAGCAGCATTTTGGTGAGCTGACCAAGCTCAAACAGACTGAGAGTGCAGAGACATACATTTCAGACTTCTTGAGGATTTCGGTGATGGTACCTGATTTATCTGCAGCTCGGATGGGTTGCATGTTTGTGGAGGGGTTGTCAGAGCCACTTCGTGGCCTAGTCCGGTCGAACAGGCCGGCTACCCTTCAGGATGCCATCAGCAGGACTCGGGACTTACAGGATGTCTTACCCAGGACTCGGACACCTTATCCCCAGAGACAGGCCTTCCAGCCTAAGGGTAAGGACACGAGGGCTTCGCCTCCCAAGGCGAATCCTGGACAAGGGCAGTTTGATGATGAGGCCAGGAGAGAGCTGAGGAGGAAGCGGTTGTGCTTCACTTGTCAGGAGCCATGGGCACCAGGACACAGGTGTGCGGCAGGGAAGGCACACTTCATTGAGGTCTTCTCCGAGAGCAGTGGAGAAGAGGATGAGGGAACACCGGATTGCAGGGAGTTCGAGGATACACCTAGTGAGACACAGGACTCACCATCATTAGAGACCTCCTTGACCGTGCCGGTTGATATCGTAGTGGAGGAGGTAGAGCCTACCCCGGTAGAGCCACCCACTGAGGTGATGACTGGAGCCATGTCCGAGTCTTTGGGTGGTAGCAGCACACGACAGATGGGTGAGGTATCAGGAGATATATCCATTATCGATGAGGCACTAGGGGATACAGAGGTATCGGATGATGGTCGCAGACAGCGGTATCATCGGCTTCGGACGGACCTTCGAGTTTTGAGGGAGAAGGCCGCGTCAGTACGGGAGACCATTTTGTCGCAGGACCAGGAGCTGGAGGGTATGAGAGTGACTTGTGCCAAGTCGGCGGCCAAGTTGGTCCGCATTGGGGAACAGCTGGATTCCCTGATGGTACAACCAGAGAGCACGAGGGAGCGTCAGATCATCCCCCTTCAGGCATGCATGGATGGGACTAGCAGTATTGTTGGGTCATCTCTTCCCATTAGAGAGAGAGAGGCAGAGCCACCTAGTCAGGTCTCATATATTGACTTGGATAATGGGATGAGACGATTAGAGCTGCACAGGGTACATCAGCCACGTGTTGAGGTTGGATGGCGAGAGATTTTGAGTTGGTACTCGATGGAGCAGACTATGGATGAAGAGGAGGTCTCAAGGAGAGATCTCACAGGAGATGCACTTCGACACACCATGGGGTGCAATGACTTTCTTCCCTTCTCACAAGAGCAAATAGAAGATGGTGGACATCTTAGGATGGATAACATCTCTCATGCTTGTGTTGGACATCCCTTGAGCCATACACATCATGATGGGAGGTTTTTGCCTACCACCTATTTGATTCTTGATAGGGTCTCATTGGTCCTCGAGAAGTTTATATTTCGAAATCCCATGAAGTGCAAAATCAGAAATTTGATTTGGGAGGATGGTAGCCCTCATGGGAGGAGTACCAGGATGAGGAGAAGGAGGCATCCACAAGTGATTGAGTGGATGGGGATGATGAGCAAGGAGCTAGGAGGCTACTTGCATATCTGTGCTACCAGGCAGCAGGAGGCTTGGCTGCGCTGGTTACTCTTGAGGGAGTTTGGCCATCACTTGTACTTGCAGATCTATGATACCGGGCAGCAGGAGGCTTGGCTGCGCTGGTTACTCCTGAAAGAGTTTGGCCATCACTTGGCAAACACTCTTCCTAAGAGTAGGAGGTTGGGGAAGAGAAGGATGGATACTTGCATCATTGAGAAGCATAGAGTATGGATGCATGGTGTTGATGTGTTACTCATATCATTCATTGTGTCTTCGTCACATGAGTTGCATGATGGAGGTATGGGGAGGCAACACAATTTCTTGTTGCTTTGCTGGGGAGAGCAAGGGCAGATTTGCCCCCACACTTTGCATGATGTTACAGGAGGAGGAGATGGCACTATCTCCATGGTCTTGGATGGGGAAGCACTTCCATCTTGGGAGGTATTCCATATTTATTGCAGCATTATTAGAGGAGTCTTTAACAAGGAGCATGTCAAAGAACAGAGTCTTGTACTGACAGGAACTCATTTGCATGAGCTCACAGCGTTGTCACCTTGGAGCAGAACATTATGGATGAAGTGTGCACAGCAAAGATATGGTGGATCTATAACCCATAGGTCCCAGGATCACGTCATATTTGTTGCACAAAGAGGAGGGAATGATGATAGAGACATCTATGGCATGTTCTTCTTGACTTGGGTTTCCAAGCATGAGGAGGATTACCTTCTCGCACCACATGAGACCTTCAGCATTTCCTTCATTTTGCTCTTGATCATGTCTTCATTTGCTGATATAGATCAGATCTGTATGGGAGGCTTGATTATGAGGGAGGCACATGAGCTGAATGTGCCTTTGAGTATCTTCTGCACTACATGTTCTAATAGGAGCATGGGAGGAGGCATGGCCACCACTACTACATATGTGTTCTCTTTTGAGGTGGGCCCTGAGATTGATATTCATCCATTGTACAGCTATGGGCAAGTGTTTGGCCTTATGTTGTTGTCATATTCAGCCATTTACTATCCATTAGTAGATGTGATGAATCTTGCACATTGCTTGCCATGTAATTTTCTGAAGTTGCAGTGGATGAGACTACGTTGTATCCTTGTGAGAGATTGTTTGCATTATGTATCCTCATGTAGAACTGTCAGCAAACATCTCATTAGGGTGATCCATGATGACCATGTCATATTCTTCATGGATGGTTTGTTTTGGGCCAGCTTGTTCTGCATTGATAGAGGAACCTTCTATGGTGGATTGTTTTTCACTTTGCCATCGGAGGGCAATAATTTTGCAGCCCAGGATCAGCATAGACTCTACACTTGTCATGAGTGGAGAGAAGGACAGCATGGGGTAAGCTATGATGCTTGCCAAGTTCATATTTTCAGCCCACCTTCATTACCAGAGCTTGAGGTGGAAGGAGATTTTCAGGAGTTGCCTTGTTGGGAGGTGGCTCATTTTGTCTGGATGATTGCTTGGAGATGGAGGATCCAAAGGAGGGAGATATTCCTCATTATATTTTCGACTCCATGCCTTGATTGGAGAGAGGTGACGAGTTGGTTCACAGTTGATGGGCCAGCTTACACAGTCATAGATGCAGAGCAGCAGCGGTCATGGTCTTCAGTCATAGCCAGAGGCAGTGAGCAGTCCGAACCATGGGACTTGGGCTATTATTGGCCATGGTGGCGATGGGACCCGGGCGGATTGTTGGTTGGCTGGTATCATGAGAAATCAGTTTGGGATCCTGGCATTGAGATATCCCTTCATATCAGGGTGATGCAGGAGATAGAGAGGTTTCAGTGGGACCCAGGCACATTTTGCAGTATTGGCGGGGAGCATCAGCCAGAGAGTAGGCTTGTTCAAGCATTGCTTGAGAACAAGCAATTTTTGCCGGATGAGGATGCCACTTGGGAGAGCGAGCAGACTTTACAGCATCCATCACTTCAGTTGCTCTAGGACAAGCAACGTTTTGCCGGGGGAGACTGTAATATTCCCAATTAGCCTTGCTAATTGGAATATTTCATTTTTGCTTTATTTTGCCGCTTTAGCTAGACATAATAAATAAAGTGAGAAATAAGAGGGGTCACCTCACTTTAGCCACCTCACTTTATAAAATAAAGTGTTTTCCTAGTTGATTAACGTTATAACTTAGAGAGGGGGCCTTGGGGGTCCACATGGATATGAGGGGAGGCCTCACGCTGACCCAAGGTTAACTGCGCAGGCCAAGGAGAGTGAAGGACGCAGTCAAGGTTTTGGAGGGAGTTTAGCACTATAAAAGGTGGGGTTCTCACCTCATTTGGACATGCATGATTTGATATTGATTTGGAGAGCTAGACTTCTGTCTGCTTCAGCACGCCGGTTGTTTAGTCGGTCTGCAGCACTGTTTAGTGCAACCGAGTGTCTCCGGTCGGAGATCTCACCCTTAGCCTCGGGGGACTTCGAATGCCTGCCCTGGTAAGGTTATTTTCTGGTTTCACCCTTAGCCTCGGGGGACTTCGAGTGCCTGCCCTGGTAAGGTTATTTCTGAGCATCATCCTTCAGTTTCAGTGGTGAGTAGCAGCAGTTTTCTGGTGGAGATTTAGAGAGGAGGAAACCCCTTCTGGTGTCTGCGCAGATCTGAGAGGCAGGACGCTGTTCCAGAGGGAGGAAGGACGCAGATCAGATCTGAGAGGTAGGACGCTGTTCCAGAGAGAAGGAAGGACGCAGATTCAGTTGGCTAAGGCAGCAAGGACACAGATCTGGGGAGGCATTGGCAGAACCAGTCTTGGAGGACGCAGATCTAAGAGATCTAGCCTTAGAGAGTGCAGATCTGGAGAGATAGCATCAGATCCAGCCTTGGAGGATACAGATCTGAGGAGATATTGATAGATCCAGCCTTGGAGAGTGCAGATCTGGAGAGATAGCATCAGATCCAGCCTTGGAGGGTACAGATCTGAGGAGATACTGTCAGATCCAGCCTAGATCTGAAGAGATAGCAGCAGATTTGACCTTAGAGGACGCAGATCTGGAGTGATAGGACACAGATCTGGAAAGAAGGATTCAGATCTAGCAGATCTGAGGGAGAGAGAACGCAGATCCAGCCAGGGAGGACGCTGATCTGATGAGCAGGGTCTGGTGAGTGAGATTTGACAGCGTTTTCAGTGTTTTCAGCCTGGAGGAGTTGATCTTGCCATCTGGAGGTTCTGTGGCCAGTATTTCATCTGTCTTCTGCGCTGTCACTAGCAAAGACAACGTTTTTATTGGTGAGGGTTTGGAGGATTGAGATCAACCATCTTCTAGTCTTCAGTTTGTAGCTCCATTGCATTCCAGCAGCAACTCTTCTTCAGCCAGCTAGGACGCTGTCCTTATTTGTAGCCATTATCTGTTCTGAGAGGGTCTCCACTTGCCTAGGGCAAGGATAGGTGCACTCATTCTGATTATCTTGTACTCCTATCTATGTGTACCGAGATTAATAAAATGGCTTAGTATTCTGGCATTCTATGTGTACTTGATCTATTATCTGGTTCCAGCATTTGTTTATGTATTTTCTATCTCTGTCTGGCATATTTCTGTGTATTACTGGTTATTTCCCTTTGGGGATATTACAGCTCTGCACTGCGTAAGCAGCTCTACTCTGTGTTGCTGCTGCTTCTACGCTGTTGTTTCCTTGCTCTGTGCTGCTGCTGCTTCTACGCTGTTGTTTCCTTGCTCTGTGTTGCTCCTTCCAGTCTTCAAATCTGCCTCTGCTTCTGCTTCATCTGTGATCTATGCACCCACTGCTCCACTTGTCCTGCTACTGTCTTAAGGCTGTCGTAGCTCGCATGTGATCCAAGAGATGAGTTGATCAAGGATCCCGCCTCAGACAATGTAGCTCCTCTACATATCTATGTCACCCCACCTCTGTGGTTCATGAGCACTCATGGTTGCATCATCTTCTGACCCATCATCAGCCGTAGCTACTTTGGAAGAAGATGCTTCCTTGTCCTTTTTCTTCTGAGGACAATTGCTGGCAAAATGTCCCATTTCACCACACTGGAAGCACTTGATCTTTGATAGATCCTTCTTTTTCTTTGGTTGCCTATTCGATGCCAAGGCTGCATCTTCCTCATCTTCCTTCTTCACTTTGCTCGATCCAGAGCTATACTGCTTCTTGGTGAATTTGCGGAGTTCTTCTTGACGCAGAATTGACCACAAGTTGTCCCAATCTGGGAGGTCCGCTCTGCCCAAGATACTTTGGACAAAGGTTTCCCACTCATCCGTGACTACATTGAGGGCAGTCCTAACCATCACATCGCCTTCCACCTTAGCACCAATTGCAGTCAACTGATCTCTAATCAACTGCAGTCTGAAGAGGAAATGCTCCATGTCTTCTCCCTCATGAATGACCTCATCTGTGTCTCCAACAGCATCTTTCTTTGGACAGATTTTCCCTCATATAGGGAGATCAAGGCCTTCCACATCTCATTAGCCCTCTTCTTCTCAGCTAAGTGCGATACAATATGGTCCTTGATTCCATCCATAATCAGCCACTTGGCATGCCCAGCAGCCTCCTTATGCTTCCGAAGGAGATCCGGATCTGTCGGTGAGGCCAAAGTTTGCTCTGCATGGTCTCTAAGATTGTATGCCTCAAATACTATCAGGATCCTTGCCTTCCAAAACAAAAAGTTTGAGAGGCCATTCAGCCTATCCTGATCAAGCAGTCCATGAGGAGCCATTTGCTCAGAATGTGTCAGAACTTCCTCTTCTCTTTGCTAGAGATATGGATATAAGGCCCTTGATGAAACAGGCACCTTCTGCTCCCTCTAACAACTGATTTCCCTCCTTGGAAATCTACCAAATCAACTATGATTCAGCTCTTCTTTGATCCTCTGATCAAACTGCAAGTTTCCTTTGGCTAGAAACCCTCTGAGAAGCTGATCTCCTCCCGCTCTTTGTCACTTGTGCTAAGGCTAAAAATCTGAAAACTTCATAAATTTAACCCCACCAGCACCTTCTGAATTTCTGCAGCTTTTCTCCAGTCTTTTCTGGATCTGACAGATTCAGATTTGAATCACATTGGCTGGCTTCAGACCAATCCAGCGTTGTTTCTGAGCTGCCTCTGCGCAGTAATTGCGTGGCCTTGCTAGGAGACAACATTAGACAGCATCACCCTTCCCTCAGCGTCAATCTGCCTCTGAAAACTGCGTTGTCCCTTCAGATTTGCGTCTCTGTTGCTTTTCCAGCTGCTTCCTGCAGCTAGAACCTTTAGATTCTTCCTGGTGACCCTCCTAGATCTGCAATCGCTCTGATACCATGTGGAAATTTTTGAATCTCTACACTTTATGCAAAAATTATTTACTATTAATCTGGTTATGCTCCTCCTACTTAGACAAGTTATTAACAGAATAAAATTCAAGTTAAAATCGAAGCAAAACACATAACAAATCTCCACCAATCCAGATCTAGAACAAGTTCATGCACACATAGACAAATTGACAAAGCTATTTCTAGACAAATAGTCCCCCGAAAAACCCAATGCAGGAAAACCGGTCTCTCGCTGCTGGAGGGTTTTATTATTAAGAATTTGCTGAATACAACAAGCCTAGGTTCCAGATCTGGAAAACCCGACAGAGAAATATTATATCTATAACTCACTCGCTAATCTAGGACCAAAATAATGACTGATCCACACTCTCAAACGGGATTTACAGAACTCAACCAAAATTAGGGCCTAGAAACCCCAGCACTGCCCCTGAAAGCCTCTGCGTCAGCCTCTGAAGCCCCTCTGACCCTCAGCGCTGCTCCGGAAAGGGTTGCGTTACCACAACCTAGGTGACACAGTCCTTACGCTGCCCCTTAGGGTCTCTCCATAAACCCTAAGGGCTTTCGGTTGAAAATCACGCTGTCCTTGCTGTTATTGCTGCTCTCTTGCTTCTGCGTTGCCTCTTTGAGCTGATCTCTGCCTCTTGCTGATTCTAGACCCCGGGATCAGATCATCTTCTTGGCCTAAATTCCCCTCTCTGCAGCTGAAACACTTCTGAGAATTCTTAGCAAACCCACCCTAGAATCTCAGCTTAGCTTCAGTGCTCTGCCTTTGTGTGTCTTTACAAATGACCCCAAGCCTTTCCTTTATACTTTTCTCGTTGGGAAACCAACGGCCATGATCAAATCTTGAATCAATGGCTAAGATGAAAAGAAAGTTTGATCCATGTAACTTAAGACAATTTCATCACATGTTTAATTAAATGCACTTTAATTATTTAAGTTCCCTAAGTTTTAACTTAGGAAATACATTAAAATAATTAATTAATTTAATATCTCCTAAACCAGATGAAATTTCCCAAACCAATTTCGATGTCTTGTAGATCAAGTGTACTCTAGTCCTTCCACAAAATTTGGGAGCTAGAGCACAACTGATGCTACCCCAAATACACAAAATCTCAACATGGACAATGATAATACTTCAGCATGATGAACTAGTTCAGCACTCACCTTTGTATTCGGTCTACTCATTACAGTGTTCAATCTGTTTAGCTAAGACAGTTGTGTAATCAATTGCATTTGGTGGTATACCTGTGATGAAACCTCTTGAGGATTCGAGCAGGGATATTTTCCTCTTGGGCAGTGAAGATAGCAGTACTAATGGATTAATTGAAGGCTAGTGACGAAGACAAGTGGACTGTGAAGTCAGTGAAGAATTTTGGAAGAAAAAATGCAGTGAAGAATATGTCAAGAACATTGAAGTAAGTACTATTCACATTCTCTATTAAACGAAGCAAAGAAGGATTGGTGTCCTTGGAGTAGGAGCTCCTAAACACAAGGTTGGTGCCTTGAGAAGATAGGGTCGAAGCCCTAGAGATCGGAGCCTCATCAAAGTCCAAGTTGGTGCTTGGCAACAGGTTGGTGCCTGAAGCAGAAAGGGTTGGTGCCCTCACACAATTATTGTACTCAATTATTTGAAAAAGGATTGAAGTTCAACTTGATCCTTAATAATATTATTATCATATACTTCTTTGTTTTAATTGTGAAGAATCTAGCTGGTAAAAAATAACAATTGAAAAGAAATACTTATTCAACCCCCTCTCAGTATTTCCAACATTTACACTATTTCTTGAGCCTAGACTGCACAGTCACTCAGAGGAAACACGCAGTTGTCAGGGGCCTACGCAGAAGATCATTGGGGTCATCTACAGGTGCGGTTTCAGTTGGCTCGAGTTTGCAGTGGTGCATTTGGTGTAGCACGGGACTTTGTTTGGCTTATGGATGAGTTCACTGGATCATATGGGGAATTTGATTTCCCTTAGTGTGAACAAAATAAATTCTATTTTGCTCTGGGTGTCTCAGTCTTCTCAACATCGAACTTGGCTTATCTTTCCTTGGGATTTTATCCAAGTTCAGTTCTCACATGCATTCATCCTTGGGAATTGCTCCCAACTCTCTATATAAAAAAGCCATGGGCTATTGTATATCATCATGTACTACAAGCTATTGGGCTTGGGGACACGCTGCTGGATTGTACATGTACTTGCAATATAATACAAAATTCTTTGGGGTAACTTGTAATGGTGTTCTTCTCCTTGCATATGTGGTAAATTCTTGACTTGTTGTTATGCTTCTATTTATTTCCTCATGCTATTATTTCCTTCATGCTTGTTTCAAGTTATGTTAGTATGGAGCTATCTCATATTAGCATAAGAGTTACTTGATTGCTTTAGGATAAGAAATCTTCTATTTGATGTCAAATATATCTATAGGAGTTATTTCCATTGCTTTTATTTAATTTCATGTGGATTTAATTGTTGTGGTGATATTGTGATCTGAAATCTACAAGATTGATTACTTGCTCAATTGACTAAGGAAGCATTTATGTGAATGAATGAAGGAATCTGTGTTATTTTTATGCCTTAAACATAAACTTAGAGAACTGAAATGAAGAATAAAACAGCAGCAAAGAAAGACACAAACACAGCAAACATTGATTATGGAGTTTGTCCCTCCTAGACTATGTCTTCGGGTCCGCTTCCAAGTGGGCATCTGTTTTATTAGGAAATGATCCAAAGAGCTTCTTTACATGAAATTTCACCAATTGATCTGTGCACGCAAGCACTGTCAGTTATTGTAGAAAAGAAGCCTTATGTCTTAGCTTTCCAACGCCTCTCTCCCTGCCCAATTTGGCTCAAAGACGACCAAAATACGCCCAAAAGAGCATTTAATGTCATATACAAAAGATTGTTATGCAACTCACAACTCAACTCCTAACCCACTGGTGCAATGGAAAACTTTTTATAATTCTGTGGGCATGTTCAAGGGTCAAACCTCCCGGGCAATTCATGGGAAGTGGTTTCATTAGGTGAACAACTTTTGTTTCGGTGCAATGGTGTTTCAACACCATGCTAAAACTTAGGTTAGCGCATCCACAAACATTAACACCTTTATTTTTAGACGCAGGCATAGAATTTTGAAAAGGTGTAATAAAATTAACCAATACAACGATGGCGCATTACTAACCACGTAACATCAATCCAATGGCGCATTAAACTAACACATGATATTTGGTTATCGGCACAAAACATTAGAAATAGAATAAAATTTAATTCTGACTCGGCGCTAAGCGTTAACCCCAGCGTTGATGAGAAACCGTTTGCAGGTGATCCGGTGGTGACCATTGGTTGATCTGCGATGTTTGAATCATATCCTAACTCCGCCATATTTATGTGCCACATGGCACATAAAACTATGCTCCATTGTTTCATTTACCATATAACTCTGCTCAAATGTTTTACACCATAGTTTGTATTCATTTGCACCATAGACTTTACACCATACCATATATTTATTTAACATATGGTTTTTGAAACATACCATATGTGCGCCCACCATAGTTGTAATGTCTTTGCATTTAGGTTTTAGACCATAGGTTTAATAATATAATTTTTTCACCCATATAGAATTATACCACGGTTCATACAACCTTGTTAGAACCTTAGGTTGATTAAAAATGCGCCCTAACCATATTAATGCACCTGCTATGAAATATCAACCAATACCCAAAATCTCACCATTCAACCTGAAGACTTGTCGTTGTTAATGAACTGTGAACCTTTTAATTGCATTGACTGGACCCTTGCCACGTGTCGAGCAGTGGGAACGCCACATGACCAGCAAGGTCGCTTATGTCCCTGTTCACCACAAACTTCAACGAACAATTTCTCCATCCGGAGAACAAATGAGAAACAAAAAGTACCATCGGATTCAGAACAACGGCTTTACAGCTTGGCGTTATTTTCGGGAACAACTAAAACCTTTGAATTGGGAGCAACTAGAGAATCCTCCTGCATCAGATTGTGTAGAAGGATTCGACTTTGGTCAAGCTTTTCAAGCGTGAGAAGAAATTCTCGAAGGAACCAACCCATTCTTGAAAATATTCAAGGAGGACCCGCATGTGTTACTTTCCAAAGTCTAATCTATATTTTATTTTGTCTTGCAGAGGTTCTTTTAAGTTTCTCAAAGCTCTTATTTCTTGCATCAAAAAATCGAACTTAAAATAATTTACTTTTCAAGTACTGCACTTCATTTCTTTAATATCTGGCTATTTCAAAGAGCCAAGCTATGGCTAGTCCAAAAGGAGAGTTTGTTCAAACTCTTTGGCCTAGCATCTTGTAGATTATTTTTGTAATATTACTATGTGATTTCTTGAGTTAACATTTGTTGCTGTAGATTTTCTCTAACTTGTTGTCTTGCAGCTACTTGCAGGTTTCATTTTCAAAAAACTACTTACAAATTTGCATGCATGACCATGGGGCTCCAACTTCTAGACCATTTCCTTCCCTTGGTCGTGAGCATTAGAGGACATTTATCTGACAAAACCGAGTCCTTCTTAAGGGAGATCGAGTTCATTTTGGGCCTTGTAAATTTATGTAGATGTTCTATGCTTGATGCAACTTTACTTTTCACCACAGCAATCACATAAACAATCAAGTAAAATGTTGATAGAACATACCAGTGGATCTATAGAAGACAAACCAGAAACAAAAAAATGTGGTGGTGCATTATGGAGGTCAACAGGATGCTTCAACCAGCAAAGTCTCCTTGGTCAGCCAACCCAGCATGTGTCACAACAGCCCTCAAAACAGCCACATGGTCAACTCAAAGTCAACCCCAGAAAAGTCAACGCTACCCCAACGACAGCGACGTCAGCAACAATGGCAACAACAACGGCAGCGTCCTTCTTTCCCACATGTGAATTGAAACTGCCTCCAAGGAGCTCGAACCAATCAGAAGAGGAGAGATGATGTGTGAGGATGAGATGAGTGAAATGTCCTCCAACGTTGACTCTATTTATATCAATCACTGAGGTGTGTGACACATTTGCTAGGGGTGTAAAATCTTAAGGCCAACCTGCACATATTTGAAATTATTAAAAATAAATTCAAAATAAATGTTCTGCTCGTCGGATTAAAATCAATTTTAGATCGATCTTACACCTCTCCGAAAGAGGAACCCAATAAAAATATTGGTATCTTCATCTGAGCATCACAACATGGATTTTGGACCTAGTTGTCCAATTTTAACACTCCCTCTCAACTAGGGAGAACTCCATCCACCTGTGCAATCAAACATCGTGCGACATCCCGCCGTAACTTGCTTTGTTGGCCTCTTTATTTCAGAACAGTAATGGGTCAGTCACAAAGACATCATTCCCGGCTAACAGATTCAGCCCAGAGGTCCGAAACCTCTATAGGACTCACAAAGAGTCTCATACCAACCCAAAGTTGGTTTATCTGACTCGAAGTCAGTAAGAGGTCTGAAACCTCACTTGGACTCAAGAGAGTCATATATACTAACCCGAAGTTAGTCTCACTGACCCGAAGTCAGTTGGAGGTCCGAAACCTCACATGGACTCAAAGAGTCACATACCAACCTGAAGTTGGTTCATCTGACCCGAAGTCAGTAGGAGGTCTGAAACCTCACTAGACTTGATCCCAGATCAAGTGGTTGGACACGTGCCATCCTAGATAGAGAGTACGGCAATCTCTGATACATCCATCAGTATTTGCTACTAGTCTCTAGCTTCCCACCTCATTGGCCAAATGAGAGGTACTTCCCATGAGTCTGGAACTCAGTGGGTAGGATGCATATGGGGCACAGATCATGAGAGGTGAACCTACTCAAATATCATAAAGGTGGGGCAGAAGCACCACAAGGTTCGGTAAGCCTAGCCCCGTGTGTGCTTATAGCTCCAAGGAACTATCCCCAAGGCCCCCCCAGAGCTCCCAGAGCTCATCGTCCAACAGGACCCTCAGAATAGGGTCATTCCACGATTCCAAGATTCTCACGGAAGGTTAGGAACACGACCTTCCCCAAGGGCATTGTGAGAATATCTGCGACCTGCTCATCAGTTCCTATATGATCGAGCCTTATGGCGCCTCATTGTACCATATCCCGGATAAAGTGGTATCAGCCATCAACATGCTTGGATCGTTCGTGGAACACGGGATTCTATGACAAACTAATCCCCCTCAGGTTATCACAAAGGATAACGGTGGCATCTAGCACATGCTCGAACAGCTCACTGAAGAGCTTTCGCAACCAAGTGACTTCACAATAGGCCATACATGCTGCAATGTATTCGGCCTCAATGGTGCTCAAGGCTACCGACTTTCGTTTCCTGCCCGAAGCAGATCTACGTGCGAAGCAGCATCCAGATGTGCCCTTGCGATCCACCACACTGCCAGCCTAATCAGAATCAGTATATCCCAGGAGTGTCATGCTCCCGGCAGTGTATCTCAGCCCATGGTCTATCGTGCCCCAGAGATATCTTAAGAGTTTCTTGGCACCAACCCAGTGAATGTTATGATCAACCATGTGTTGACTCAAAGTGTTCATGCACAACATACGTCTGGACGAGTGTTCACTAAGAACATCAGGGCCCCTACGAGTTGAAGATACTCAGTAGGATTTGCTAGCACGGGCCCCGCAGTGCTACCACTCAACTTCTTAAAGTTGAGCTCCATTGGTGTCGACCCAGACTTACATTCCACCATACTAAATCTTTCCAGAAGCTTCATAATGTATTTTCCTTGAGAAACGAAAATCTTGCCAAGTCTCTGCCAGACCTCTAGGCCTAGGAAATAGTGCATCAGTCCTAGGTCCTTCATCTCGAACTTAGCAACGAGCTCCCTCTTGCACTGATGAATGAGAGGGTCAGCACCTGTCAGGAAGAGGTCATCCACATACAGCACCAGAATGAGAGGCTTCCCTTTGACAACCTAGAAGTAAAGGTTCGGATCAGCATTACTTCGAGTGAAGCCCAGCTTCATCAAGTAGCTATCTATCCTCTCCTACCAAGCTCTGGGTGCTTCCTTCAACCCATAGAGGGCTTTCTTCAACCTATAGACATGGTTGTCCTGATCTTGGACTTCGAACTCCAAAGGTTGCTCCACATATACCTCTTCCTCTATCGCACCATGCAGAAATGCAATCTTCACATCCATCTGATGAAGACTCCATCCTTGCGTAGCAGCAAGGGCTATAATAGATCGAATGGTGGTGTATCGGGCCACAGGTGCAAATATGTCATCATAATGTATGCCTCCCTTTTGAGAGAAGCCACGAGCAATGAATCTTGCCTTGAATTTTTCAGCACTTCCATCAAATCCATGCTTGATCTTGTAGAGCCATTTCGAGGTGACAACTGCTTTGTCCTTCGGTCTTGGAACCACATCCCAAACATCATTCTTCATAATGGACTCATACTCTTCGTGCATAGCATCCTTCCAGACTTGATGCTTTACGGCTTCCTCAAAGGATCCAGGCTCGGATTGTACAATAGTACTCATGGCTGCTAGATACCCTTGGTATCTACTCGGCTTCTTGCTTTCACGGAATGTCCCCCTTTGGGGCCGTATGTCCCTCAGCATCCTCGAGAGTGTCCCTGAGCCATGATGGTCTCTTTCCCAGTGAAGGAGGTGGATCAATCGGGTCCATCGGTCCTTCAACATCAGGCATTGTTTCAATCTTCGGTTCTTCTTGATTTCCAGGCCTTGCTTTATGATCTTCCTCAGATCTTGGAAGATTAACTACATTCCTCAGGGAAGTATCTTCGTCAAAGGTGACATCGTGGCATATCTCCACTTCCCTTTGACTAGGCACATATAATCTATAGGCCTTCGAAGTTTCGTTATAGCCCACAAACATTGTGGTCTCCCTCTTGATGCTGGCTCCTCTATAAAAGTTCTTGAACTCGTTCGTCTCATATTCAGTGCCATTATCGGTCTGTCGGATAGCATCTCATGTCATTGCTCCCAGTGGACTTCCTCCAACCTGGTAGAGTGTATCAATTCTAGACCCAAACGTGATAGCTTCCTTGAAGCTCTTCTTCCACATGTGCACCTTTCCATCAATGAATGCCACATTGAAACCTTTGTCTTCCATGGCCGATATAGACACAAGGTTTTCCTTCTAATTAGGTACATAGAGTACATCCTGCAAGCAGAGGACTTGACCTTGAGACAAGTGGAGGGTCACAGTCCCTGTCCCTTTCACAGGATATGTGGCATTATCTCCAAGGATAATTTCCAGATTGGTATCCTTCTCAACCATATCAGAGAGTGCTTCCTTGAAGCCAATGATGTGCCTTGAGGCACCACTATCTATCAACCAGACATCCATAGTGTCGGGTGGAGATGCAGCAGAAGGGCAGATACAAGCATAAATTCATTTCTTTTATCAACAACATTTGATTCCTCATACCTGGAATTTCTTGACCTTTTGAAAGGTTGATCATTTCCGCCGAAGGGAGCCTTCCTCTTTCCCTTGAACTTGTTGTTCCTTTGATTGTCATCACCATCGGGAGAATCCTTCTTGAAAGGACATTCTCTAGCATAGTGACATGGCCTATGACAAGTGTAACGCTTGCCCTTCTTTCCTTGTGCCCCTGCTCTTCCTTTGATCTTTGGACCACCAAAGTTCTTCTTTCTAGAATAAGCAATGTAAGCAGCATTCCCTTCATTTTCATACTCCTTCATTCTTGTCTCTTCTTGAACGCATCTCGACAATACCTCGTCAAAGTCAGGTATCACATTATTATTGAGAATGGTAGTGTTGAACACATGTCATTCAGATGGGAGCCCTCCAAGTACGATGAGTACCATCTCTCGATCAGCTATTGTCTCCCCAATAGCTAGCAAATTGTTTCTGCTTTCAGTCAGCTTTAGAAAGTATGAATGGACAGACTCATCCCTACCTTTCTTCAAATTCTTCAATTGATTCTTGAAGAATAGTACTTGATTCGCATTGTTGGCCTTGAACATGAGAATCAATTTATCATACATCTCTTTGGATGTGCCCAACTCAGAGATGTAGGCCACCAGACTTTTATGAATAGATTCCCTGATCATCAGCTTTGCTTTGATCTCCCCCTTCTTGTACTTTGTTTTGGCAGCAACAGTAGCAGTGGATGGAGGTTCTTGGATTTTACCCTGCACATAGTCCATGACATCTTGGTCTTCAAATTTGAGATCCAATATCATCTTCCAAGCATAGAAGTCATCCTTTCCAGTCAATTTGTCATCCTCCTTGAAGCCATAGTTTGTGGAACCCATTTTCTTCTTCGGTGATTGCTATAAATTAGGACTTGTCTTCACCTCAGCTTCGATACCATGTAAATTTATATAGATGTTCTATGCTTGATGCAACTTTACTTTTCACCACAGCAATCACATAAACAATCAAGTAAAATGTTGATAGAACATACCAGTGGATCTATAGAAGACAAACCAGAAACAAAAAAATGTGGTGGTGCGTTACGGCGGTCAACAAGATACTTCAACCAGCAAAGTCTCCTTGGTCAGCCAACCCAGCATGTGTGACAATAGCCCTCAAAACAACCACATGGTCCACTCAAAGTCAACCCCAGAAAAGTCAATGCTACCCCAACGACAGCAACGGCAGCAACACTAGCAACAACGGCAGCAACGATAGCAACACCAGCAGCAACGGCAACAACGGAAACAACAACGGCAGCGTCCTTCTTTCCCACGTGTGAATTGAAACTGCCTCCAACGAGCTCGAACCAATCAGAAGAGGAGAGATGATGTGTGAGGATGAGATGAGTGAAATTTCCTCCGACGTTGACTCTATTTATATCAATCACTGAGGTGTGTGACACATTTGCTGAGGGTGTAAAACCTTAAGGCCAACCTGCACATATTTGAAATTATTAAAAATAAATTCGAAGTAAATGTTCTGCTCATCGGATTAAGATCAATTTTAGATCGATCTTACACCTCTCCGAAAGAGGAACCCAATAAAAATATTGGTATCTTCATCTGAGTATCACAACATGGAGTTTGGACCTAGTTGTCCAATTTTAACAGGCCTCTATTTCTTTCTCTTGGCCGTGTAACTCAAAGAGGCTTTGCCTTGCTTCTTCTTCCTCAAAAAATCTGCATTTTGTTGGGCTTTTGTGGGCCTCAAATTGCAAAAATTTTCAGCAAGGAAAGATCTATGGCTCAAGCCAAAATTGTGAAGACTTTCCTTGGATTTTAGAGAAGACTTCATAGTTTTCTCCTTCTTGTAATAACTGATAAAATTCTTGGTTTTGGGAGCGTAGGTTTTACCCATTAGTATCCCTATCTCTCCACTTTTTTTGGAGAGGCTTTGTGGCTTGATTTTTTATCTTTTTCACTTCCATGCACATCATTTAATTGGAGAATTAACACAATCATGCATTACACTCATTTTGCATGCACCTTAATCTAATATGCTACAAGTTTCTAGTCTTTTTACTTTCATAGCAATTTCAAACTTTTGCATGCATGTACTTTTAACTTGAATCTAATTTGTCATGAATTTTGTTCCAAGACCATTTATGCTTCACCTTTAATTACATCTTACACGCAATAAGTATTTGGGCAAATTTTCTCCATATAGTAGCATTCTACTTCATGACATGCAAGTACATCTCAAGTTTGAAAGTTAATTTTCATTGTTTGATTAATTTACTTACATGCCCCAAGCAATCACTAAAATTTTACCTCCAACATAAGTTGGTTAAAGACATTTTAGGGACCCTCTACTCCTCTACTGACTCCTCACTGTGGGATCCATATCTTTGGGTGAGGGTGAGATCTGAGAATTAAAGAGTTGCAACCTTGTTTTAGAGCTAATTAAAAAATAAACCAAGAACATTTTTCATCACATTTAGCTTACTTGCAAGTTCTTGAATTTTGTTTTTTTTATGGTTTAGAGTCTCACTTGCAATATCATTTCCCATTTTCAAGAAGCATTTCCTTTCATGCAAATATTGTGATCTATTTTGCAGCAAGTTTAGCTTAATTTTCTTGTACTTGGGCATTATCTACTTTAGCAAGCTTCATTTCATGTTTAATGTTCATCGTGTTCATGGATGGTTGAAGAATCTTATTTCCTTTCAAGTACTCTTATTTCATGTTGCAAGGCTAAATGCAAATTGGTTTAACTTTCAAGTCTTTTTATCATCTAGTTTATATTTAGATCACTAATTTTTTCCTTGTGAACAATATAGTTTCATGTGTTTTGATTCATAAATTCGTTTATCTTGAAAGCATTTTTGATAGCTTGTGCTAACAATCTTTTGTTTCCATTTCAGGATTGCTTTGCTTTCACTCTTGACAGCATTACTTTTTTTACTTTTGAGCAAACTCTTTATAAGGCACTGGTTGTATGGTCTTATCATTGTCATTGTTATTTTAGGTTGTTGATATTTGTTCATAAATCTTTATAAGTAATCCAATTTCACTCTCACATTCTCCTAGAAACTCAAATCTTTAACTTCGTTTTTCCTTTAGAAACCACCCCCCATAGCCAACCTAGGAGATAGATTGAACGGAGAGAGTTGTGACAGCCCCATCTCTTAGTTCCTTGCCACCGACCACATCTTGTGGGGTTAAAGGTTTTTCTCACTCACTGATAGGTAGGTGTAGGCGGCAAGCGATAACAACAATTTCACGTTTTTAGCGAAGCAATATCATCAGTTTCAGATTTTAAAGAGAAGGATCAGCATCAGTGAGTCAATTTCATATTTAAAGGAAGATTTTGAGGCAATATTTGAGCAACCAGTCCCAGGAATGAAGACAGTCAATCAGCAATCAATGAAGCATCTCCAGATTTCTTCCAATTGTGTTGAGATTTATTTTATTTTTAGTTGATTGATACGATTTGATCCCTGAAATCTTGTAACAGCTTCATGATTGCAATTTTATATATATTCTTTCATTTTGATTGTAAAAGGGTTGGCTTTTGAGGCCAAGATTTGCAATTAGTATTATGGAGGCATTTTCCTTTCTAGAGTTTTAATCAGAAGATTCTTGCCTCAACATTTGGTAGATTTCTTTCATATCTCAGTACTTTCTAGTGGTTTTCATATCTTTTTCTTTCGTGCATTTGAGGTTGTATGGATCCTAAGGAGAGGCTAGGTTGAGTATCAACATCCCTTAGTTCCCCAGGCAGAGTTATATTCTTTACTGAGCAACTAAATAAACAGTCTATTTATGTTAGTTCCACTGCATCTAAAGATTGTTGCCTTCTATATAATTCCAATTTTTACTATTTTTGAGCTAATTCCAATTTTTACTATTTTTGAGCCATTTAATGTCATTCTGTGTGCTTTCTTCCTACAGCAGACAACTGATATACTTAGTTTGTGTAAGAAGTTAGTTTGTTATATTCTTATAGTCTTCATTATTTATAGCAATGGGTATCTGTCAGGGTTGAGAGTAGGCCTTTTGTTTGGACTTCTTGGGGGGATTGTTTTTTCATATCCAAGGTAGCCAGTCTAACTCATCAGCAACCACCTCTCAACAAACCCCCAGTTTCCCTCAATCTCATCGTTATGCTTAAAAGGTTGTTGTTCATTGCCATGAATAGTCAATTAGACTCATAACATCTGAGGGAGCCCCCTTTGGTTGATGGGCCAGCTTGAGCTTAAAGTAGGTTGAGTTGATTTCTTGGCGCAGATTCCACCAAAAAACTGTCTTCAAAAAATAGATACAACACCACTCAACCACATTAAACTCACCACCAATAATTCAATCTACATCTTGCAAGAAAGAAGCCATCTAATTCTAAAAACAATTCTTTCCAAATTGATATTCGGAGCATAAACAAAACAGAATCCCAAGATTCAATCCCAAACCAAAAGAGTAATCTAAACACACTAATAACAAGAAGATCACATCCATGTGCCATGACAAAATTTACAAATAACAGAAATGAGCAAGGATCACACCCCCACAACCTCCTTGTGCATGACCCATGGTCCAATAACAATTATTCTAGGTTGCACGAAACACAGAAAAATCTGCAAGTTTCCGAAGTAGGGACAGAGGGAAATGTGACCCCATCCCACCCCCCTCCCCCCCCCCCAAAAAAAAATGATCGGGAAAAACGTCATATATGTGTGTGTGGGGGGGAGGGGAGGGGGGGGTGTGAGTATGTATGTATGTATGTAAATTTTCTAAAAAATAAGTTAATAACATATTATCTTTCAAGGAAAAAGAGAATGAGACACACTAGAAGGAAAACCCAATCTCTATTAACTCTCATAGATGATTACATGATGCAAAATCTAAAATTAACCTTTATAGATGAGGTTCTACATCAAACATTCCAAAATCGGCCTCGACACATGAGACTATACATCCAAAATCAACCTTTATACATGTGTATATGTGCTAAAAATGAAATAAAACATGAGCTAATGACAAGTACAATTGCATATCCTAATAATCCTCATCCACATTCTCATTAACAAAAATAGAACAAGGTGTTTTTTAGCATAATTAAAGCATGGATTGATTAGAGATAAAAAATAGTTTGTGGAGTGATTAAATATCATTTTAGCAGTAGATTATATATTTGTTGGCCATAGAAGGGCCCCACACCCTTCTTAGGTGCTTGAGTGAGCCCACAAAAGCAAAAAGTTGTGAAAATAGGTTAGATTTCGGCTGAAACACCATTGAAACATTTAAGCAATGTTTTGGTGGTGTTTCCATATAAAGAAAAGCCATACATGTGTTTCGGCCGCACTTCAGAGACATTTCAAAGTTTCAGGGCATTTCGAGTATGGGTACGCTAGCTTGGGGGCCATTTTCTACCACATAGAGGCTATTTCAACAATGGATTTTATGGTTACGAAGCTCAAATCCTATGGATTTGACATCCTACAAAAGGACCACATCTTGCCTAGTCCTCCACACCACTTTCAGAACAAACTACTTAAGGCTTGGGATTGAGCCTCAACTCCTCCTAAGTGAAGTCACTCCACAGGCGTTAGACTGAGCCTCAACTCCCCCTGAGTGAAGTCACTCCATAGGCATTCCCATCTTGGTAGCTGAACTCGTCCAGCAATCCCCTGAACAAAGGTTCGTCGCTCCTTGGTAAACCTATTTAGAGTTGCTTGCTCAAGTTCACTGTTAGCTGGTCTTTCTCCAATAGTTGCAAGTTCATCTTGGACTCCCTACATCCTAGTGAGATAGGTGTTCACGCTCTCACCCTTCTACATCTTTGTTGTCCTCAGATTCTCCTTGAGAATCATTATACGATTCTCAAGCAGATCCTGGTATAGCTTCACAATGGTATCCCACATGTCCTTTGTCGTATTCTTGTCTGCAATATGTAGGACAATATGATCTCGAACCCTGTCTAGGACCATCCACTTCAACTCCGAAGACATCCCTTTCGCTTCACAAACTATGATATAAGTCTTATATACGTAATCGTTTTCGAGGCAATGAACAAGTGCTAAAAAACTCCACATTTAATAAAGAAAAACAGGGGTTGGATAGGGTCAGAGACATATTGCTCCCTTGGGGTTGAGAACTTACATTTGTAAATAAAACCTTGCAAAGAGCGGTACAAGGATTAATTCTCAACTGTCACTGTTGGCCAAGCGTATAAGATATTAGCACTAAACAATTGAGTTTAGTAGCATGAGAACTAAAGTGGCTATTGCATATAATAGAGTGTGCTTCGTTTAGTACCCAATGCCGTCATCTTTATTCATGCACCTTAGTAGCATTCCTTCAAAGTTTCTACGATGGTGTTAAACACAGGTTCTTTCCATCTCTTTCTTCAAGGATGCCACCTATTTTGGATTTGTTGGTTTTGCCATGACATTTGTCACGAAGTCCTTCAAGCCATGCTCATCCAAAAGGAACTATATTTTGGCTTTCCAGATGCCAAAATTAGAGGCTCCATCAAGCCTAATCATGATCTCTGAGTCCTGTTGTGGCCATCTCTGTGAAACTCAAACAAACTGGAGACTATTACTGGAAATCTCCTTCTCCTTCCTACTCGTCCTTCCTTTTGCTACTCGCACTCCCTCTGGAATGCACAAATCTACTCTCCCTTGCCTTCAGAAATCCTACTCTAGCACTCGCACTGCCTACTACTCCTGCATTGGGCAACTCGCTCTACCTTCCGAAAGTCTTCCAGATTCTGACACACACACTGTTGCTCCAGAAGCGCGCACTAGCTAAACTGGCAAGTCTGCAACGGCCTTCTGCTACTAGAAATTTCAGATCTCCTCCTAGAAACTACAAACTGGAAACCTTTTGAGAAATTTTGAAAATCTCCTCAGTCTGCTCTTCTCTTCCTGCCCTACGCAGATATGCAACTACAAACCCTTGCTACATATTTTGCGCCAAGATCTATCTGTGAATCAACTGATCTGCTCACTGGAACTGCTTCCTGGCAACCACACTGCCTGCAAACTCTACTTTGAGGCAATTTGCACTTTTCCTCCAAACTGGATCTAGAAATTGAATTTCATGCCTCTGCAATTCGCACCCCTAGTTTTGCCTGTGCAGATTTGGAATTATTGTGCGTTGATTTTTGTAGCATCGGATGTGCTCTAGCCTCAAGAATTCGCAGAGAGGTTAGGACATATGCATTCTCCAAGACCCAGAATCGTTTTGGGAAAATCCACCCGGAGACAATTTAATTAAAATAATTAATTATTTTTAATGGATGCCTAAGTCTAAACTTAGGAAATTAAAATAATTAAAGGGTATTAATTAAATTGGGTGTGTATCTTCTATAAAAATACGAAGAATGAGTCAAGATGATCTGAGCCATTGATTAGGATCTAATTTGGGTCATTGAAAGTTCAATAAGAAGATTATAAGAAGGAACTCGATGGGCACTTAGAGAACACACCACGCAGAAATTCAGTTGCCCAAGCAGATCGATTTTCTCACTGGCTGAATTCGGCAAGAGAAAATCGAATCAGAGGGTGAGTTGCAGGTGAGAGAGGGAGGGTATTGGCAATAATCGAGAGTGCAGGAAAAGTCTGGAGGAAGGCAGCACAGAAGAGGGATGCAGTTCATCAACGCAGAGGCAATGACGCAATCACTACGTAGAGGGTGATGTAGTGGGTCCAGCATAAGGGCAGCAAGTCCTCTCAGTGGTCAAAAATTCACTGTGGAGCGTAAGAAATTCGCTTGCAGTATTCTATAAATTTCTATTATGTTATCCATATCTTGTACATGAGATTTTTTGCAGAAGATTAATAAAAGAAACCCTCATCCACTGCACTCGTTTTCCCGCGTTGGGTTTTTCCGGGGACAATTGTCCAAAAATAACTTTGTCAATGTGTTTATTGTTGTGCTAGTATTTTCCTTACATTTATTTTCCGCGATAATTGATTTGTGAATACTGCAGCGTATGTATTTCGATATTTGTCGTAGATAACTGCAAATAATTTGTTTCAGTAATTTAACAAATATAAGAAATATTATCAGTTGCTGCAAATGGATTCAGAGTTTCTGGATTTTCACATTATGCTCAGAACTCCCTTTGAATTGCACAAACTTGATTCCTCTCGCTTCTGAGCTTCTAATCTGATCAATAATGCTTTGATACCATGTGAAAATTCCTTGAATGCAACAACTAGAAATTATTCTCCTAACTTAAGGTAGTTTATTTGTTTTTTGTTAATTATTAATGACAAATAGTGAATAATTGACTAATGCATTCTTCACAAATAAAATACGTTGCGGAAGTAAAATAAGGAACTAAGAAATAGATGCACACACATAAAAAATTGATACAATTATTTTGGACTAAAAGTCCCTAGAAAAACACAATTGATGAGGGTTTCTTTTATTATTCTTCAGCAAAATATAGAGTACAATAATCTGCTTGCCAAACATTTGCAAAGCTCCGGATAAATTTCTCCACTATCCCAACTAGCATATCGACCTAGAAACTCATTGTTTCCTCTGCAAAACCCAACTCGACCTCCTCCAAGCTCCAGTAATTCGCACTCCCTTCTGCTCTGCACACTGGCTATTGGAAATGTGCATTGGCTGACTGGATCTCGAGTTGACTGATCCTGCACTCCTTTGGTGATCCTGCACTCACACTAGACAAGCTCGCTCTTCCTTTCGAAACTAATTCCCAACAACTAGAAAATGATCTGTTGGATACATTTGTGCACTGGAGAATTCTTACCAACTAGTACGACCTTCCTGCAGATGAATTCGAACCTCAATGTGACTTTGTAAATCTCTATGGAAATCTTCCCTGGAAATCCTCTTTCTATTTTTTGTTGAAACCCTTTCACTGATGCTTCCCCGGCTCGAACTCTACCCTCATTGAATACTACACATTGGGCAATTTGCATTGCCTTGCTCCCTTGCTAATTCGATGTAAATTATGTCTATCTCCATCCCATCTACTTCCTCTTATAACCTATCATTGGAGCATCAATGGCCAATATCTAATCATGATCGATAGCTAAGATTAATTTGACTCCATCAATACACTTTTCTAGAAGTCTCTAGAGCAAAAGTTGATTTCCTCAATTAATACCCATTAATTAATCAATTTTCCTAAGTTAGACAGTAGACTTAGGTACCTTTTAATTATTGATCAATTAATTTAATTGACAGGTTTCTAAGTATTTTCTCTCGAAACCTTTTCTGGGTTTTGGAGATCTCATGTTCCTTAGCCTCTATGACACGTTAGAGACTACAACACCTATCTGATGCTACCCCAAATCCATAAACTAACACATATATGGGACCACTAACTACAATGTGGATCATTAAGAATGATCTCCTCTAGTTTCCCTTGGGTGATGGGGGGTAACTAACATCATCCATGAACAAAAAGACATTTCTTTTAGATCTATTTCAACACAAATCCTTGTGCTTACTCAAAAAGAATTACAACATTCATCTACATCCCATCTACTTCCTCTTATAACCTATCATTGGAGTATCAATGGCCAAGATCTAATCATGATCGATAACTAAGATTAATTTGACTCCATCAATACACTTTTCTGGAAGTCTCTAGAGCAAAAGTTGATTTCCTCAATTAATACCCATTAATTAATCAATTTTCCTAAGTTAGACAGTAGACTTAGGTACCTTTTAATTATTGATCAATTAATTTAATTGACAGGTTTCTAAGTATTTTCTCTCGAAACCTTTTCTAGGGTTTTGGAGATCTCGTGTTCCTTAGCCTCTATAACACGTTAGAGACTATAACACCCGCCTGATGCTACCCCAAATCCATAAACTAACACATAAATGGGACCACTAACTACAATGTGGATCATTAAGAATGATCTCCTCTAGTTTCCCTTAGGTGATGGGGGGTAACTAACATCATCCATGAACAAAAAGACATTTCTTTTAGATCTATTTCAACAATGATCTCCTCTAGTTTCCCTTAGGTGATGGGGGGTAACTAACATCATCCATGAACAAAAAGACATTTCTTTTAGATCTATTTCAACACAAATCCTTGTGCTTGCTCAAAAAGAATTACAACATTCATCTAGGATGGGCACCAAACTTGTCAGCAAATAAATCTATATACAATCATAGGTTGGCTAGAAGTGAAAGAAACTCCAACTAGACAGGATAGCCAGCCTGACCCTATCCTCTACCTTCATATCTGGTTGCCAAGAGTGCACATAAACTAGTGACCCCACATTGTTCCAAGCACCATAGTGCAAAATGCTGAGAATTTGGAGGGTTGTAGGTTAATACAAATTCTCTTCTTGATAATTACTTGTGAACTTGTTTGTGTTAGTTATGTCTTCTCTTAGTTAATCTTTCATCAAGTCAATTATCAAAATGCACAAGACACGAAAGTTAGGCCCCTAGAGGCAGGGGAAAACCTACCCCTCTTGGAGAGGAAAACCCGCAAAGAATTTTACTTGTGGATTTTCAATAGACAAGTACCATGACCCAGACTTAGACCCCTGACCTAGATATGCTTCCAAGACCTTGATCTTCTTGTATATGCTCGTATTTGAATTGCTTGAACTATGGGAAGGTAAATCAAAGATTTACCTTTCTTACTATTGTTGCCTCTTTTCCTTATGATGACTGTCTTAACTTCAGCAAATGCTTTCTTCAGATCAGCAGCTTACACTCTTCCTACACTTTTCCGCAATCTAGCTTCAGCAATTTTCTTCCAGCTCTTTTGTTTCAGATCAGCGTATATCCTTTGTTATGTGTGCTTATACATACACTACCCTTTATGTTCATACACTAAGCTTATATGTTCCCTTTTATACGCAGGTATTAATGGTCTTTATAACCGTAATTTCATCCTTCAAAACTCCGCAAATCTTTTCCTGAAATTAGGTTCAGTCCTTTCCACAATCCTTCTTCACTTATCCGCACAGAATTCTGCTCCTAATCTGCACTGTAATGATCTCAGAGATGCCCGCAATTCTATCTGAAATTGCCGCAATTCTTCCTGTAGTTGACTACACCTTTTGCTGTTACTTATCCACAGTGTAATCTTAATTTTATCCGCAGTATAATCTGGTATATCTCTGCAATTGATTCAGTGTTATCCACAACATTCCTGAGATTTCTATCCGCAGATTTCAGAGATGTATTTTTCAAGCTGATGTTCACACTGTTCTGCGTTAGCCTAGATAGGTATTTATACTTGTCACAGCCTGTGGTTGAGCCGACCAACATATGAAGAGGTGTGACTAATCTTTAGGCCGACTTGTCCAGCTGATATGAAGCCGACTTCTCCAAGGAGTTTTCCAGCAAATTTACAACTGTCTTTCACTGTAATTTTAGCTTGTCTTCCAACATGGCATTGAGTGTTGTTGAGAACTTTTTCCACAAGGTCTTGGAGCATATAGCTAGACTCGAATTGACACTCAACTCAAACCTATTGGACATCAAGAAGAAGTCCATCTACTTAATAAATTATGCTCATGAAACCCATGAAGCAAATATAACAATAATGTATATTATTTTGACTTCTTCTTTTTCATAATTACATAATTACATAGACAACATGAAGACTGACCTAGTTACACTTTTCAACACAAAACATGTGCAGCCACAACATCAAAATTAAACAAAAGGAAAACATACTTGGATCCCAATTGTTAGTTTTTGTAGCATCAGATGTGTTCTAGTCACGAAACGTTGTGGAGAGGCTAGATTACATGAGATCTCCGAAACCCATAAATCGTTTTTGGAAATTCCGCCTAGAAGTGACTTAATTAGATTATTAACCAATTTTTTAATGTTTCCTAAGTCTAAACTTAGGAAAACAAGTTAATTAATCAGTGTTAATTAATCCAAGGTGAGAATCATCTAGAAATTCACATGGATCGAACCAGAAAAATTATTCTAGCCATTGATTATATTTTAATCTTAGTCGTCGGTGCTCCAACGAAGGATTATAAGAGGAGATCGATGTGGTGATGGAGAAAATATCTGAGAGCACTAGAAGTTCGATTTCTTGGTAGATCAATTTCTAGAGTAGCAACAGTCAATTGTCGAAGGGAGCCAGAGATCAAAGCAATGTGTGAGGGTTAAAGACAGTGAGGTTGGAGGAAGTATTCCAGATCTAGTGAGTGCATTTGTAGAGAAGCAGAAAAGCTGACGCAAGGACTACGCAGTAGCTTTAAGAGGCAAGTTTGATTTGCTGAGAGGGAAAGACGGCTTTAGTTCCAGAGGCCGGGAAGGAGTCTCAGAGTGTCGGAGAAGCATTTTCCTAGCCAGCAGAAGGCAAAATGACTTCATCAGAGATAATTCATAGGCTTGACGTGAAGTAGACTACGCAGTGCAGCGCAAAAGCTGACGCAGAGGGTTAGAGGACCGATATTCTGAAGACATGTTGTGTCGAGGTTTGCCTGTGGGGTGAAGAAATTCCTCACTAGATTTTTACCAGTATTTTTCTCTGTAGGATTGCCAAATTTCGACATCCAATCGTACTCAAAATTTCTCACTACTGCATAATAATAAAAACCCTCACTGCTACACCAGTTTTCCCAAGTTGGGTTTTTTCCGGGGACTTTTGTCCAAAAATAATTGTGTTATTTTTAAGTGTGTGTGCTAGCATTTCTCAGCCTCCAGCATTTTATTTTTCCGCAGAATTTAAATTGTGAAGGTTGCAGTGTGTTTATTTCGATATTTGACATAGCAGATAAATTGTTAAATTAATTAACAATTAGAAGAAATAATACCAGTTGTTGCAATAGGATTCTAGTGTAGGAATTTTCATACCAACCCCCAATAAGAGTTCAGTGAAATAGCCTTAGCTTCCAGATTCAGAAGGCACCAAAGTTTAAAAGCCTCCTAATCTAGCATATGGTGTAAAAAAATTACACTATGGGTCTCCAGGTTTTGTTGTCCTTCAAAGTAAGTGTTTCCAACTACGAAAAAGATTAAAAGCTCCATCAACAGAGTGTGAATGGTTAGGGGAAGTCCTTCTCAAATGGCAACAACTGATTTTCAAGCAAAAGAACTCCAATTGTTAGGACGCATACCACAACAGCTTCAACAAATTGGAGACTGTGAAAATTTCTGAATCTAAATTACAAAAACCATACTATTAAATTCTTGATTTACTTCTACTTACATAAGTTATTAATCTGAAAGCGTCAGCATTAACATCGAAGTAAATACATTAACAGCCTACACATGCAGATCTAAACTAAATAACATGCTCAATGAAAAAGTGACACACAATGATTTTCTGGACAAATGTGTTAAAACTTGGGTACCAGAGGACAAGTGGTTCCCTAAGGCTTTGATCTTTTGCCTAGGGAAAAGTGTCCACTTTATTTATACTTCTCCTAAAGTGATTTTATAAGTAGTAAAGTCAGTCTAATTTGAAGTGACTTTATAAGTAGTAAAGTTACTTCTAATTTTAAAGTGACTATTAAAGTCAATGAAAAATTAGAAAGTGAAAAAGTGACTATGGAAATAAAAGGCTAAGTGGGTCTTTATTTAAGTGGGTGAGTTAAAAAATAGAAAGTGAGAATTAAATGCACATTTATTCTCATCCCTAGATCTAAATGAATCTGAGCCATTAGATCTTAGGGTCGCCCAAAAGGTCATTTAGGGTAAAAGGAGAGGAGAAGAAGAAAAAAAAGACAATTTTGTTTTTCATGAGCATTTGAGAGAAAGAGAAGAGAGAGCAAGGAGAAATTTTTTGAGCAAGGAGGAAGTGAAGGAGAGCAGCAAACCTTGGCACGCATTCCAAGGAGGCATTTCGGCAGTCCGTACAGCAGCATTTATTGGCACACATTTCAAGGAAGGTACAACATAGTTTTCAAGGAGGAAATATCAACAGTTTAAGGCACGAATTTTGCGACACATTTGGGCACTTTTTTCGAGGCAATTGGGCATGTTTTCCGAGAAGGGACTGCTATAATTTCCATACAGTTCGTACGACCGTACAGTGAATTCTGGGCACGAATCCCGAGGAAGCCGTACAGCATTAAATGCGGTAATTTATTGTTGTAAATTTTTTCTGTTTGGACAATTTTGCTGTTGGCATGATTTTCGAGGCAGAGTTCAAGCACAAAAATCGAGATAAGTTGTAATTTGTGAATGTTGAAATTTTTCTGTGTATTTCAATTTCTCTGTAAAAGATTTTTAGAAATAAAGAAGAGCTCTAAAACTCGTTTTCCCCAAGAGTTGTAGGGGGTTTTTCCAGGGTCACATTGACCAAAAATCACTATCATTTTCTGTGTGTGGCTGTTATATTTTCTAGTACATTTATTTATGAATTTTCCAACAGTAGTAAAATCTCTAAATTTGTGTTTTCAAAAATTAATGTCATTTCCAGATTTTAGTGTTTTCATCAGGCTCAGATTTAACATTAAATGCATGGAGTGATAAGGGAAAATTGATAACCGGAGTGGGGATTGAAATTTCACAACTCTCGGAAAAACCAAATGTGGGAAAACCGGTGCTGCTAGCTTCTGGAGGGTTTTATTATTAAGCATATTCTAAGTAAAACAATCCTGGGCACCCAAAACTGGTTAACCCAGCAGAAAAATAAATTTGCAGCAATACCTCTATTCTGAAGACGGAAAAATTCACTGATTCACACCCTCAAACGGGATTTACAGGACTCAGCCTTTTTCGACCTCTAGAAACCACAGCGCTGCTCTGAAGCCCTCTGCATCAGCCTCTACGCTGCTTAGGAAGGGCCTGCGTCACCCTAGTTGGGGTTACGTTGCCCCTGCGCTGCCCTTTCTGGGCCTGAATCAACATTTCGTGGCTCCTGCTGCCTCTGCGCTACCTTGGTCTGCCGCTTCTCTGCCCTCGTTGTACTCTTGGTCTGGGACTAAACCATCCCCCTCGCCAATACTGCCTCCCATTGCAGCTAAGACACCTTTGAATTTCTTAGCAAACCACGTCCTAGAATTCCAACTTAGCTTCAGTGCTCTGCTAGTGTGTGTGTTCTCCAACTGACTCCAAGCCCTCTTCTTATACTTTTCTCGTTGAAACATCAACGCCCGTGATCTAATCTTGAATCCACGGCTAAGATTAAAAGATGCTTGATCCACGTCACTTAGGTTATTCTCATCACATGTTTAATTTAATTACCTTTAATCTTTTAGTTTTCCTAAGTTAGACTTAGGGTCCTTAATTAAAAAGATTAATTAATTAAATATCTCTTAAACCTGATGGAATTTCTTAAAACGCTTTCTGGGTCTTGGAGATCTTATGTACTCTAGTCCCTCCACAAAGTTTGGGAGCTAGGGCACATCCAATGCTACCCCAACACCCCAAAATATCAACACTCCCTCTTAGCGAGGAATGTGCTCTAGCAAAAGACTTCACCCCGAAGGTTGCTCTGGTCTCTGGTGTTGGTCTCTGCGCTGATGCTTAGCCTGTTGCCCTTCATCACTGCATTGTTGCTGCTCTTTTGTACTATTGCTCATGACTCTGCCACCATCATTGCTACATCCGTACTGCAGCTCCCTTTTGAATTGTTGCATCGTGCTGCCCACTGTTGCACTGCAACTTAGTTGTTGAGAGTAAGCAACTGAAGGACTCCTGCCCAATCTTTGACAGACAAGTCAGTTGGGTTGCATCTCATCACTATAGCTCCATAGGTTGCTGCTCTGCACTGTCCTCCGGAGGCTACTGCGTTGTTGCAGCTCTGTACTGCGTAAGCAGACCTCCTCTGCGTTGTTGCCTCTACAATGTTGCTGCATCTGCACTGCACTGCTCCCTCTCCAGCGTGCCAGTCTCTGCCTCTACTTCATCCGTGATCTTCTGCACCCCCTGCTCCACTTATCCCGCTACCGTACTAAGGCTCTCGTAGCTCGTATGTGATCCAAGAGTTGCCACTCAAGGATCTCGCCATCGTCTGCTACAGCAGCCTTGGAACTATAAGCTTCCTTGTCCTTCTTCTGAGAACAAGTGTTGGCAAAATTTCCAAGTTCGCCACAGTGGAAACATTTGATCTTTGACAAATCACACTTCTTTTTCCCTTGCTTTTCTCTTTGATGCCAGGGCTGCATCTTCCTCTTCCTCTTTCCTCACTCTGCCCGCTCCGGTGTTGTATTGCCTCTTGGTGATTCGACGGATCTCATATTGTCGAAGGATAGCCCACATATTGTCCCAGTTAGGAAGATCCACTCTACCCAAAAGACTTTGGACAAATGATTCCCAGTCCTCTGTGACATCATTTAGAGCGGCCCTCACCATGACATCATCATCCACCTTCACCCCCATGGTAGTCAGCTAATCTCGGATCGACTGCAGTCTGGATAGGAAAGGATCGATTTCCTCTCCCTTCGACATCATGAATAACTTCAGTTGGTTCTCCAGAAGCATCTTTCTTTGGACGAACCTCCCTTGATACAATGTGGTTAGGGCTTCCCACATCTCATGAATCGTCGTCTTCTCGGTTATGTGTGGTACCACATGATCTTTGACCCCATCCATAATGAAGCACTTGGCATGTGTCGCTAGTTCATTGTGCTTCTCCAAGAGTTTCGCGTCGATCGCTGTAGCCAAGACTTTCTCTGCATGCTCCCATATACCATAGGTCTCCAAGACTACCAGGATTCTGGTCTTCTAGACAGAAAAGTTGGACAGGTCGTCCAACCTATCCTAATCACGTAGTCCGTGTGGCGCCATCTGCTCATAAATTTGTCGGAACGGATCCTCCTCTCTATGCTAGAGGTTCAAATCTAGGGTCCTTAGCGAGAAAGGCACCCTCTGCTCCCTCTGACAACTGACTTCCTCTCTTGGAAGTTTGTCAAACACAATGAATTGGCTCTCTTCAATCACCCTACGATCGATCTTCAGATTTCTTTGGCAAGAAATCTACTGAGAAGTTGTTCTCCTCCCGCTCTTTGTCAACTTAGCTTAGACTAAATTCTGTACCGACAGGATCTTCACCGCACCAGCAACTGCTAAAAGTCTGCAGCTCAGCTTCCGATTCACGGCACTCTCGAGCCTCCACAGCAATCAAATTCAGGACTATGTCACCGTGGCTAGCCTCTGCGTGAGCAGACTGGGTCAACACAGTGACTGCGCAGCACAGGCTGCTCCTATGTCCCTCTAGAAGGCACTGCGGTGCCTCTGCATCACCTAGTTGGGACTGTCAGCCCCTGCGTGGCTCTTGCTGCCTCTGCGTCCTTCTGCTGTTGTTGTTGCTTTCTGCAAAACAGATTTCTTCAGTCGTCTTGCTGGAGATCCAGCTTGATCTGCAATCGCTCTGATACCATGTGAAAATTTCTGAATCTAAATTACAAAAACCCTACAGTTAAATTCTTGATTTACTTCTCTTACTTACATAAGTTATTAATCTGAAAACTTCAGCATCAACATCGAAATAAATACATTAACAGCCTACACATGCAGATCTAAACTGAATAACATGCTCAATGACAAAGTGACACACAAGGATTTTCTGGACAATTGTCCTTAGAAAAACCCAATGCAGGAAACCGGTGCTGCTAGCTTCTAGAGGGTTTTATTATTAAGTAGATTCTAAGTACAACAATCCTGGGCACCCAAAACTGGTTAACCCGACAGAGAAATAAATTTGCAGCAGTACCTCAATTCCGGAGACAGAAAAATTGATTAATTCACACCCTCAAACAAGATTTACAAAACTCAGCCTTTTCTGGCCTCTAGATACCCCAACGCTGCTCTAAAGCCCTTTGCGTCAGCCCTCCTGGCTTGCGTCAACCTCTACGCTGCTCAGGAAGGGCCTGCGTCACCCTAGCTGGGGTTACGTTGCCCCTGCACTGCCCTTTCTGGGCCTGCGTCAACCTTTCGAGGCTCCTCCTCTGCGTTGCCCCTGTTGGGCTCTCGGCTGGACTGCGTAGTTGTTGCCTCTGCGATGCCTTGGTCTGCTGCTTCTCTACCCGCATTGTACTCTTAGCCTGGGACTAGACCATCCCCCTCACCAATACTGCCCCTCGCTGCAGCTAAAACATTTCTGAAATTCTTAGCAAACTACGCCCTATAATTCCAGCTTAGCTTCAGTTCTCTACCAGTGTGTGTGTTCTCCAACTGACCCCAAGCCCTCTTCTTATACTTTTCATGTTGAAACATCAACGGTCTTGATCTTATATTGAATCGACGACTAAGATTAGAAGATGCTTGATCCACGTCACTTAAGTCATTCTCATCACATGTTTAATTTAATTACCTTAAATCTTTTAGTTTTCCGAAGTTAGACTTAGGGTCCTTAATTAAAAAGATTAATTAATTAAATATCTCTTAGAGCTGATGGAATTTCTTAAAATGCTTTCTAGGTCTTGGAGATCTTATGTATTCTAGTCCCTCCATAAAGTTTGGGAGCTAGAGCACATCCGATGCTACCCCAACACCCCAAAATCTCAACGGACACCACCCATGATCTCCAATGGGACAAAATCCTTCTTTTGGTGTGATAACTCCTCAAAGGATCCATCAATGTGCCCTTCATGACTCGCCTATACCATTTTCAGTCTCCATACCTACACTCAAATTGACCACTAGATCTGCTTTCAATGCATCCGATTTCAGCAACCCAATCAAAGGCAACTTCGGCCACTCTTGAGCTTTAGGATCCTCATCCATAACACCTTCAAACTTGTCCTTTAGTGAACAAACTATGACCTGAAAAGGACCATTCATATCCCCGTAATTTAGAGGAAGAAATTCTAGAGGAGACCAATACGAAGATCTTCTTTTGTGTATACACCTGGGTATCATCACCATTATCTATTGCTAGCAACCTTCCTCTTTCCTTTGTACCTTCACTCCTATTGGGAAACCACACCCAATCTCCTCGAGACCTCAAGATCCCACCATTGCTGGACACTACAGCTCCAAGCCTATCCTCTCACCCATTCGTATAGTCGTGTGACAGCCTACTCTCACCCATCCATGCACTCGTCATTGTCTATCTTTCTTAGACATACACTTTATTGCTGAGCCTTGTCACAATGTCTAATTGAGCATGTTTGATTAAAAAATGTCTGAGTAATCTAAAGTCTGTAATCAGAAAAGTTTACAATGTCAAATTGAGCATGTTTGATTAAAAAATGTCTGAGTAATCTAAAGTCTGTAATCAGAAAAGTTTACAACACCCTTGGGCACGAAAATCAAAAGCAGCAAAAGCCAAAAACTGTGATATTCATTCTGACCAAAAACTATAGACGTTTACCGGATTCAAAGGAAAAAAATATACCTTGACCAAAATATTGTTTGTGGCTTCCAAACTTTTATGGGAAGAACATTGAAAACAGAATACTGAGAGAAATTGTGTGAACAGCAAATCCAATTTGAGAATGACCATGAGCAACAAACTGAAATAGACTTAAGGAGACATTGGTAGAGAGACAACACACATGCCCTCGACATGGGTGGACATGGCAAGTGAGGTCTAAGCGGGCTAACATGGAAACAGCACACACAGACATGGGAAGTTATGGCAGACATAAGGGCAGAGACCACTCCAACGAGGTGGAAATGTTCAGAAGAGCCAAAGAAGTCTGAGTGAGTGCATAAACGAGAATCCGGGTTGCAAACCTGAAGAAGTGAAGTTTCTAGATGTATTTTTATTTTCATCTGACATTTCTAAAATGGAAATGTTAAAATCTTCAGATGGTTTAGTTCGAAAAGAGGAATAAGAAGAAACTTTGCAATCGGAAATGTTCAAAGTGTACATGGAAATTCTAGAACATTGACAGGAAATCGCCATTGAGGATTGTGACAAGTGAGGGTTTTGGTCACAGTTTTCAAAGTCTGGTTGAATATTTGTGTATTTTGTATTGTTGGTCCTGGCCAACTAAATATTTTCAGTGTCTAGGTTGAAATTGGTGATTCCAAGGTAGGAAAAAAATCAGATATGTAATGGATCAAGTCAAATATAAAATTTGTTACCATAGATGGAAATGAAGGAATAAAATGTTATGAAAATTCAACAGCTCCCTGAGAGGAGTATCGCCCATGTGCAGAGATTCAGTCCTATGGTGCACCTATAGGAATAAGAACAATAACAAACATAAAGTCTGACAAAGGAAATACAATGATGTTCACAGATAGTTGTCTCAAAGACTTGGATGGATATCTCCAAATTAGGGGATTCTTAATATGGCAATTGTCTAATAAATAGCAGATGAAAGTTTTACCTCCAAAATGACAATGATGTGCAATCTAAGAGAACCAATGATGGGTTCTGGAGAAACAGTTGTTTGATTACGATGTGACAAGTATCTAGGTTGGCATCCTAGAGAATCAGCAAGCATTCTAACTGGTTATCGAATGTCTGGCAGGAAAGTCATGTGTTGATTTCTATAGCATCGGGAAATGTTCCAAGTCCCATTTTTGGTAGAGAGACTTGGACAACAGTTATCCAAAGGACCCAAAAATCGTTTGTGGAAATTCCACTCGGATGTAACTTTATTAAAATAAATAATTATTTTAATGCAGACTCTCAAGTTTAAACTTAGGAAAATTAAATAATTAAAGGGTATTAATAGAGCGGAGTGTGAATCTTCTAGAAAACGAAGATCAAGTCATCTTTTAATCTAAGCCATTGATTAACGGTATAATCCTGGCCGTTGATTCATTAGCGAGAAGACTATAAGAAGAGGCTTGAGGGCCATTTCGAAATCAAGCCGGGGACACTCTCAGTACCCGAAGGAAATCGACTATGAAGCAAGAGAATTTGATTTCAGTGGGTGAGATTGTAGAGGCAGGGTTGCAGAAGCAGAAGGAGGAGGGAGAAATCAGTTATCGGGAAGCAGAAGTCTGGAGGATGAAGGGAAGGGTGAGTTGATCAGCAGCAAGACCCCCTCCACGCAGAGTTACGCAGTCCAGGGAGAGACTGTGCAGAGCTCTCACGCTAGATGACACAAAGGGTGAAGGAGGTCAACCCGAGGGTCTGAAATTTGTCTAGAGGTTCCAGAAAATTCAGCTAGGTGTTTGCTAATTTTTTTTTGCTCATCGGACTCTTGTAAATGTACTTTCCATTTCTGAAGATAAATACAAAACCCTCATCTGCTGCACTGGTTTTCCCACATTGGATTTTTCTGGGGACAATTGTGTTCATATGGTTGTTTCTATTATGCTACTTGTGTAATTTATCTTTCTATTCTTATGCTCTTGATGATAGTGAAGATCTACAAATGTGTTTATTTCAGAATTTACTGAAGCATCTGTAAATAACTTATCTCATAAGTAGGAGAAATAAACCAAGTATTGTAGTAATATTTTCCTTCTTGAATATTTCACATGGTGTCAGAGATAAGGGCTAAAGACAAAAAGGGAGGATATGCCATGGACCAGAGATCCATCATTCAGAAGGGTTCATGCAGTCAAAGGGACTCACACAGTCCTCCAAAGCACTCAGAAATGCAAAGAGAACACGACATGAAAGTGTTGGCGTCCAGACTAGAGGAGGATCTTGCTTGTGTGTCGAGCACAACTCCTCCAGGTGTTTGGTATATTGACAGTGGAGCATCTGCTCACATGATGGGGGTTCGAGAATGTTTTTCGAGCAAATGAATTTCCAGATAACTATGGGAAATAAGGCAAAATGTACCCCCATTGGGAGAGGTACCATAACATTTCAGACCAAAAATGGCAACAAGATTCGAGCCACGAATGTTCTTCATGTACCATGTTTGGGGATGAATTTACTCTCAGTGTCTCAACTTCAAAACAAGGGCTATGACGTACACATTATTAGAGATAAGGTGTATGTCAAACACCCTAGCTAGAGCAAAAAGGCACAAATCGGAGTAAGGAGTCACAAGCTATATAAGCTCCAACTTGAATCTCCGATGGCCCTAACTGGCAGTACAGACGACAGAGATCTGAATGAATTATGACACAGAAGGATGGGGCATCTACATCATGGAGCCTTGGGGATTCTCAAAAATACTGTCATAGGGGCTCCTGAACTCGACACGAAGAAAGACGAAGTTTGCAAGGGGTGCACACTAGGGAAGTACGCTAAGGTAGTGTTTCCAAGAAGCAGCAGTAGAACCAAAGGTATATTGGAGTTAATACACACTGACATTTGCGGTCCAATGTCCACAACTACTCTCAATGGTGCAAAGTATTTTGCCACCTTCATTGATGATCATTCCAGAAAAACTTGGATCTATTTTTTGAAAACCAAAGATGAAGTCTTTGATCGATTCAAAGATTTCAAAGCATTGGTGGAGAACTCTACGGGAAAGAAGATCAAAAAGTTGCGGTCAGATAATGGTGGAGAATATATCGATAAGGATTTCACCAATTTCTGTGCAAAGGAAGGCATCAAGAGAGAATGGACAGTTGCATACAATCCAGAGCAAAATGGAGTTGTAGAACGGAAGAATCAGAGTGTTGTCGCACAGATTGTCTAGGCACCGCGACAACGGCTCAGATCGGGGGCTGTCACTCTTATCCCCAATCTCTCTATTTAAGTTGTCTCCTTGCAAGCTAAGGGAGGTAGACCCTATTATAAATGAGAATGACAAATCCAGGAGACACAGCTAAAACATCAAATACTTGATAGAATGAACGAGATTTCACAGATCTAAATTAGATTTCACGTTTAAGACCAGTGCCTAGTGGAGTCAAACAAAATCCCGTTATGCAATTACAAACAAGTAAGTGACGATCAACTGCTGCTTATTGAAACACGATTGATCACAATGATATTCAATGAAAGACACCACAACCATGTATTAAAATACCTTAAACCCACAGCAATATTATCACAAGATGAAAATGCCAGATATTTGCAAGATTTCCGAAAAATAAGATATTCCAATTATAACCTAGTTCGAAAAAATAAAATGAACCACAGTCAAACTTTAGATAAAGAAATTAGCGCACTTGACTATGGAAAATTTGAAAATTTTTTAGATATTTTTTTCTATTTTCTAGATTTTTAGGATTTTGAAATTTTTATATTTTTTTATTATTTTTTGAATCTAAATCAAGCTCTAAATTAAAAATTTAATCTAAAACTAAATCAACTCAAAATCTAATGGTCAAATCTGAAACTAAACACACAAATTAAAACTAAGGTTAAATTAAAATTTAAAATCTAAAGTTTAAAATCTAAAATTAAAGCTAAAGCTAAACTAAATTAAATCTAAACTAAAACCTAAGTTAGATCTTAAAAAAAAAACTAAACTAAATTTGTTAAAATCTAAAAGAAATTCAAGACAAAATCTAATTAAAAAAAAAACTACGACTAATGGCTACCTTACAAACTATACATTAAATCTAAACTTTAAAAATCGAAACCTAAATCCTAACCGAACTAACGCTAAAAACAAAGTAAAAAAATCGAATATGAAATTACACCCTAACTTTAATCATTACAAAGCTTAAAATCTAAAAAAAAATTTAAAACGAAAATCTAAAACCTGAAGCTAAACTTTATACAAATTAAAAAAAAAGAATCCGCATTGAAACAAATCGTAAGGGCTTTTGAAAACTTTATACGTGCGTTGTTTATGGTTAGAGATTGCAGATCAACGGAGGGACGGCGGGACACAGATAGCAAGGTGAAGAACGCAGGCTTGGACAGCAGAATGGAGGCACGATGGTAAGGATGTTTCACGGAAAAGGAAAAATCACTACAACAGAAGGCAGTGACTGCATGGAAGATTCGGAAAGGATGACGATTGGTGGAGCGAGGGTTAAAAGGATTCGATGGATGGATAAATGGACAGAAGTGAGGCTCGATGAGTGGCAAAGAAAGGCAGATCGGACGCCGAACAGATTCGGATAAGGAGAATAGATGCGTATAGCAGTGTGATGGGGATGCCGGAGGAAGAGTAGCTTAACACAAATAAAAGGCAGGATGTGGAGGCAGTGAGGACGCGGGCACAACTGCAAAGGAGATGGCTGGGACGGCAGGACAGATACCGACCATTGAGGAAAAGAACACGGCAGCAGAGGAGGCTAAGGCAGCATTGAGAGTTTGACAGTGATTTTGCAGAGGCAATATAATCTTGATAAACCCAGTACATACAAATTCCCCAGCAAACTCAGAATTTTCTTCAATTTATGCTCAGATTTTATGCTCAAATTTTATGCTCTCTTGAATTGAAACCATGTCCAGATTCGTCCACAGTAATAATTTGAGGCCAGATCTAGCCTTTTGGGGCTAGATCTGCCTCAAATCTAAAAAAAAATCGATTTGAACCCTGATTCTGCAAACCAATCAGATCTGAAGATGCACACAAAGAAACGATTAAACCCTTACAATCCTAAAAAAAAAATTTACAAATTTACAACTAGTTTACAGATTTAAAACCCTCATGGTCAAATTTGAATTCGTTTTAGCACAGATTTTTTAGAGATTTAAAATTTTAGTGAGAGGCACAAGCCCTAGGAGATCCTGCAAAACCACCAATTTCGTAAGATAGACTTGAAATTTAACAAATAAAGAGCTTTTCAGATTTATGTCATTGAGAGTCGGCTAGTCCAACCGAAGACTTCCCCAGACGCTCAATCTTAAGAAAAATTTCCCTGCACACTTAGATCCGGATCTTAGATTGATAGAGATTTAAGAAAACAACATGAGACCTTTTCAGAAAAATCAGAATGTTATTTTATAAACCCAGAAAACTGCACAAGATACCTATATGCAGATTAATCCATGAAGGCCATCAACCATAAAATGCAAGAAACAAAGTAGCAGAGTTTAGAGACAATTCACCACATAGATCCGATAAGGAACATCAAAATTTGTAACCCCAAAGTCTTTATGCTTTATTCCTAAAAAAATTTACAAGAGCTTCTAAGAACAAGTGCACGATCCTAAGATCGGATGACTCAAGAATGAGAAAGACCTCTAAATTTATAGGACAAGATCTCTAACGGCTAGTTTGGATGATCCTCGTCAAAATAATCTCAAACGTCCAAAAGATTTAATTATCTTTTAATCCGGAGCGTTGAAATTAAAATTTTGGGGAAAAAACGAATTTATCATTTAATTCAATTTTAATTAACTCAAAAATATTATTTTTGAGTTAATTACCCCAAAATTTTGACTTTGACTTAACCACCAAGGCCCAAGGGTCTAAAATTTCTTAAAATTCTCAATATTCCCTTGGCTTGGGGCTTTCAAAAATCATTTCCAAGGACCCACAAATTTTGCCTTTAAAGATTTAATCCTAACTTAGGACCTTAAATTAATTAAATTTCTGGTTTAAGATTTTTTAAATTAATTAACCAGAAAATTTAATTAATTGACTGAGAGGGGATTATAATTATTTTTCCAACCCTCTTTTACATGAGAAAATACATTTACATACATGAAGGGGAAAACCCATTTGTATAGACCCTCAAATAAATACCCAAGTCTGCGACTCAAAATATGATTTAGTAGACCAAGTAGTTCAAACTACTTTTACAAGGACTCGATAGAACACTAGGACTCACTTAGTATGCTGATGATAAAATCCACCCTAGCTTTGGGGTGAGGTTGGAGGGAAAAACTCTGCCGATCACTTTCGTGAATCAGTGAGACAAAAAACCTCCTAGGATGGAAGTCATCAACAACATACTAGGCTTACCTAGGTTGTTACATACATGGACGGTCTTACTTAGATCATTTACATCATAAAATGCATAATGGGTTTATATCATTATAAAAACTGTCGATCGGCGATGAAATCTGGATGACACGAGCCTCGAACATGATAAGTCCCATTTGAAAAAATGGGGGTGTACTGCTATGGGGTCGTTGACAAAGTGTGGTCAACATCTGGCTCTACTTGGGGACACGTTGCTTCATCGAAGGAATGTGAGAATCCAGAATCTGCATCCAAGCAACACACAAGATTACATAAGTAGTGTCCATCCAAATATCATCATATAACAATAGAAGCTCTTCTTTTATTCATTATTCTATTTAACATGAAAAATAAATCTACTCTAACTGCAAAATGAAATGCTGAAATAACGAGGAGTAGGGTTAGAAATACGATACAGAGGATGCCCTGTGGCATCAGATGTGCTCAATATAGTGTATGCTGAGCATTTGCCTGCTTTCAGGCAAGTCTGTAGGCTGTTTTTCAGATGTGCCATGGCCGATCTTGCTAATTGTAGGACTGTGTCTTATCCAAATATGAAGCTGCTCTCGACCATCGGTGTGTCCCAAGAAATAACCGATGCTCCAGGAAATGCCGAGACGGGATACGAGAAAATACAATGCTGGAACCGGATCATGGAACAAGTACACATAGAATGCCAGAAAACTAAGCCATTTTATTAATCTGAGAATACATATAGAGGAGTACAAGATAATCAGGATGAGTGCACCTATCCTTGCCCTGGGCAAGTGGAGACCCTCTCAGAACAAATAATGGCTGCAAATAAGGACGGCCGTCTATGGTAAAATTGAAGAGAGCTGCTATGAAGAAGCTGTTTCTTTGGATGCTGATGGAGAGACTGTGAGGCAAAGACTAGAAGATGGGCGGTTGGGTCCTCCAAACCTCTCCGATAAAAACGACGTCTGCTTCAGTGACGGCGCGGCTGATGGAATGCGGCCACGGAAACACTCCGGATAAATGGATCGGCTCACTCAAGACTGTTGCGGGAAAAGCATTTGTCCAAGCCTCACTGATCACACGCTCACCGAGATCAACGTCCCCTGATGGATGTGCGTCCTATATGCTCAGGTCTGCTGGATGCGAAGCCTCAATCCGGATACACGTCTGAGCCTCCCGGATGCGTCCTCCTAGGTCGAGATCTACGTATCTCTTGAGGAGCTATCTTTGAATCTTAATATCTCCCTCGGATACGCAACCTCCAAAAATTTGGATGCGATGCTATCTCTTCAGATCTAGGCTGGATCTGCCAATATCTCCTCAGATCTGCAATCTCCCAGGCTGAATCTAATGCTATCTCTCCAGATCTGCACCCTCCAGAGCTAGATCTGCAAATATCTCCTCAGATCTGCGTTCTCCAAGTCTGGATCTGTCAATGTGTCTTCAGATCTGTGTCCTTCTGTCTCCTGGAACAGCGTCCTCTCTGCGCTTTGATGCGTTCTTCCTTCCCCGAACGGCGTCCTTCCTCTCGGTCTGACTGGTCGCTCTCCCCACCGAAACGACGATTGCCTTTGCTAGATCTAGTTGTGACCAAAGAAGAACTATTCTCTCCCCAAATCTCCACAGAAAGCGCTACCAATTCCCACTTTCGAGCGGGGAAAGTTGTTCTAGGAAAAGGGCAACACTAGGGCGAGGCACTCGGGGTCCCCGGCTAGGGTGAAACGAGAAATAGCTGCCCGGGGCGGGGCACTCGAAGTCCCAGGAGCTAAGGGTGAGATCTCCGGCCAGGAGACCTGGGTTTACTGGCAGTGGCACAACGGTGAGCTAAACAACAGCGTCTTTAAAATAATTGATCTGGCTCAAGACATCAATCATGCATGTCCAAATGAGGTGAGAACCCCACCTTTTATAATGCTAAACTCCCTCCAAAACCTTAACTGCGTCCTTCACTCTCCTTGGCCTGCGCAGTTAACCTTGGGTTAGCCTGATGCCTCCCCATCATACTCATGTGGACCCCCAAGGCCCCCTCTCTAAGTTACAACGTCAATCAACTAGGAAAAGAACACTTTACTTATAAAGTGAGGTGACTAAAGTGAGGTGACCCCTCTTATTTCTCACTTTATTTATTATTTCTAACTAAAGCAGCAAAATTAAACAAAATTGAAATATTCCAATTAGCAAAGCTAATTGGGAATATTACACAGACGAATCAAACCACTTTCTTCTTTTCTGCTTCTTTCTCTTCTTCTGAGTGGGTTGTGATGTCAGCAATGAGACCACTGTAGATTTCTTGTCCTCAACTTGAAGATGTTTGTACAAAATATCTTAAGAACCTGGAGCATGACCAATGTTATTCTGGATATACTCTGTCGATGGTGATACATGAGCTTGGTCTTTCTCAACATCCTTTGAAATCATAGTTAAATCCTCCGTGTGATGAGATAGGAATGGCTTTAGTAGACAAGAAGTCTTATGATCTGTTGATGAATCTTCATAATCAAATTTCGGTTGAAATTTTTGTAATTCTTCCATTTTTTCCAATTTCTTTTGTATGGAACTCATCTCCCTGGCATGCCTTACTATTAATTTCGTCTGATTTGCCTCCATATTTTTTATTTCCAACAAGTGATTTTCCTTCATGGCAGTCATTTCCTGGGTGTGTGTTGCTTCCATTGCAATCATATGATTCTGTATAATGGACATCTGATTAATCATTATCTTTAACCTGTTTTCCATGACATTTATTTCCTTAACATGTTTTTCTTCCATGGAAGTTATTTATTTTGAAGATTGATTTGGTTAGCTTCCATGTTTTGAATCATTTGCATATGATTGGGTTGCACATCCTTAATCATCTGAGCTGGTTCCTTAACCTGACTTTCATGATCTTTTATATGCATGTGATAGTCCTTACCAACAACATTAATTTGATGACTTGACCTTGCCATTCTACTAGCTATGATTCTTTTGATAACATGGCAAGTAACCTCTTCATGAATATCATTACAGGCTCTACAACAAGGTAAAGCTTCATTCACAAGATTTGCAAACTCAAGTTGATTTGTCGGTCTCTGCTCATTAGATAAGCCTCTTTTCTGCAAAACATTATTATTTCTAGGTTGGGAATTCTGCGTTTGAGCCCTTTCCATTTGAACCAACCTAGCCTGTAAGACACTTATTTCTTTAGCATGGTCAGAGATTAATTTTGCTTGATTAAGCTCCATGCTTTTAAGTTTCTTAGCATGATTAAGCTCCATGCTTTCAAGTTTCTGCATTAACTTTTTCATAGGGTCATCATCATCTTCTAGAGGTTCTTTTAACTTAGTATCTGTCAAAGACCCATCAAAAACTGGAGTTTTGGACATTCCAGATGCCCTTTTATCTTTTTCAAGCTCTTCAGCTAAAGATTGACAAGCCTTATAATTTGCAGTTTTAACCTGCCTTAACTCATATGAAGTATCAGAATCAAAAGCATCAATGTAAAAATTCAGAAGAGATCCATCAAGAGGTTTATGAGTTTGAGATATTTCTCTAAGAATACCATTAAATCTCCTGTTAAAATCTTCAGTCATCTCATTTTCTTTCTTTTTTATGGTACTGATTTCTCTTACCAAATGCCTATCTTCCCTTTTATCACCATATTTTTCCTTAAAGGCAGCTACAATTGATTCAAAAGTATCAAATGAATTATCAGGTTTTTCCGTAAACCATTCAGCAACATCCTCACCAAAAGTAAGAACAAAAGTTTTCATCTTTACATCATCGAAATTATTATTTGCAACTGCAATTCTATTCCACCAGTTAGTGAAAGCAAACAAATGAGATTTAACACTAACTGCATCATTTCCTTGAAAAGAAGGTAATTTATCCATTTGAGGGAGATCATGGGGATAACCCTGAATATTAGCAAAATTACATAGGGCAAAAACATCCATGATATCGTTTTTAGGATTTTAGAAACAGATCCGTGTTCAAGAATAGTCAAAAGGTCCTCAAGAAGCGAACTTCTTGGCAGGAAATCTTGTAAGAAATGAAAGAATTGGAGTCGCCACTTGAACATAAAACTAATTCTAAAACAAAAGAAATAATGGAGAGATAGCAGATGGATATCAAAGAGGGATTCTTGTCTGGGAATAAAAAAATGAATAAGTGGAGTCGCCACCCAAACAAGAAGCCAACCGAAATGTCCAGGTGCTAAAGATAGGATGATGAAATGATTAATGATATGACGATGAAAATATGAAGAGATAAAAAGTCACCAGGAAATGTGATCCCTTGCGACAGGCTAATGAATGGCGAAAGAAGATTCAAAGATTAGAAAATGTCATCAAGACCAAGGACAGAAAAACTCTATCCCCGGCAACGGCGCCAAAAAATGTTGTCGCACAGATTGTCAAGGCACCGCGACAACGGCTCAGATTGGGGGCTGTCACTTTTATCCCCAATCCCTCTATTTAAGCTGTCTCCTTGCAAGCTAAGGGAGGTAGATCCTATTAGAAATGAGGATGAAGAATCCAGGAGAGACAGCTAAAACATCAAATACTTGATAAAATGAACGAGATTCCACGGATCTAAATTAGATTTCACGTTTAAGACCAGTGCCTTATGGAGTCAAACAAGATCCTGTTATGCAAATTGTAAGTAAGTGACGATTAACTGTTGCTTATTAAAACACGATTGATCACAATGATATTCAATTGAAAAAACGCTACAACCATGCATTAAAATATCTTAAACCCACTGCAAAAATTCTAAAATCTAGAAAATACAAAACATAAAAAAATTTCAAAAAAAAATTCTCTATAGTCAAATAAGCCTCAATTTTTTATCTGAAGTTTGACTGTGGAGTATTTTAATTTTCGAACTAGGTTATATTGGAATATTTTAATTTCGGAAATTTTTCAATAACTGGCATTTTCATCTTGTGACAATATTGTAGTGGGTTTAAGATATTTTAATGCATGGTTGTAGCGTTTTTTCAATTGAATATCATTGTGATCAATCGTGTTTTAATAAGCAGCAGTAATCGTCACTTACTTACAATTTGCATAATAGGATCTTGTTTGACTCCATAAGGCACTGGTCTTAAACATGAAATCTAATTTAGATCTGTGGAATCTCATTCATTTTATCAAGTATTTGATGTTTTAGCTGTGTCTCCCGGATTCTTCATCCTCATTTCTAATAGGGTCTACCTCCCTTAGCTTGCAAGGAGACAGCTTAAATAGAGGGATTGGGGATAAAAGTGATAGCCCCCAATCTGAGCAGTTGTCGCGGTGCCTTGACAATCTGTGCGACAACACGGAGCATAATAGAAGCTGCAAGGGCAATGTTGTACGACCAAGATATGCCCAAATTCTTATGGGCAGAGGCCTGCAATACAGCAGTATATATTCAGAACAGAGTTGCCCATAGAGCCTTGGGAAAGGTAACTCCCAAGAGTGTGTTCACAGGCAGCAAGCCAAAAGTGAGCCACATCAAGATATCTGGCAGCATGGTGTACTGCCACGTTCCAGATGAAAAGAGGAAGAAGTTCAATCAAACTGCAGAAAAGGGTTTCCTTATGGGCTATAGTGAGAATGCGAAAGCATATCGCATCTATATTCCAGAGAGCAGGAAAATCGTGGTAAGAAGGGATGTAAAATTCCTGGAGGAGAGAGCGTTCAGGAAATCTCGGGAAATGGCCACAAATACGCAGATTGAGGAGGATCCACTAATACAGCCTCAACGGCCTACAGAGGATGAGTCAAGTGCCTCTCCAAGGCACAAGGATTCTGAGGAGAGCTCCTCCGAAGAAGAACAAGAAGGAGAGCAGGTAAGACCGCCCACCACTGATGGGAGACCAAGCAGAGAACTTCAACAAATTCTTAAGGATGCAGAAGAATTTGTTGGAGCCCCTAGAAAAGGAAAGAGGATAAGGAAGCAGCCAGACAGATATCAGGCACTGGTAGCTCAGGTTGGTGAACCGTCCACCTTTCGGGAAGCAGCTCAACATCAAATGTGGGTGGATGCCATGGTGGAGGAGTATAGCTCCATCTTGACAAATGATGTCTGGGAAGTAGTCCCTAGACCACAGGACAGATCAGTTGTAGGATCCAGGTGGATCTACAAGATCAAATATGTTGCAGATGGCAGCATAGAGAAGTTCAAGGCAAGATTTGTAGCTAAAGGGTATGCACAGAAGGAAGGCATTGATTATGAGGAAACCTTTGCCCCAGTGGCTTGCTACACTTCTATCAGATCCGTCATCTCTCTAGCTGCGCAGATGGGATGGGAGATTCACTAGATGGATGTCAAGACAGCGTTCTTGAACGAGGTGATAGAGGAGGAAGTGTACATAGAACAGCCAGAGGGCTTCGAGACACATGAGCAGAAGACTCATGTTTGCAGGCTTAAGAAAGCCTTGTATGGTTTAAAACAAGCCCCCAAGGCATGGTATGGACAAATTGATAGCTACTTGCAGAAGATGGGGTTCGTCAAGAGTGACGCAGACCCCAACCTCTACTACTTGAGAGGAGGAGATGAGCCGCTTATTCTGGTACTTTATGTGGATGATCTGTTTTTGATCGGATCATCCAACCTCATCAAGGACTGCAAGGAGAATCTGGCTACAAAATTCGACATGCAGGACCTGGCGCAGATGCACTATTTTCTTGGATTAGAAGTCTGGCAATAGAAAGGGAAAATCTTCCAAGGGCAAGGAAGGTACACGACAGAAATCTTGAAAAGATTTCAAATGGAAGACTGTAGACCCATGGCCATGCCAATGATTACTAACTGGAAGAAGATAGACACAACGGAGGATGATGAGGCTGATCCCACCTTGTACAAACAGCTCATCGGAGCATTGATGTATCTGGTCAATATTAGACCAACCATCTGTTATGCAGTGAATACCCTCAATCAGTTCATGGTAGAAATAAGGAGGGCCCACTGGGCAGAAGCCAAACATGTTCTCAGATACATGAGAGGGGCATTCGAGTATGGGTTGAAGTACACCAAGGACAATGAGGTCCAGTTGAGTGGGTTCACAGATGCAGATTGGGCTAGAAGCACAGTGGATCGAAAATGTACCAATGGGTATTGTTTCAGTCTCGGATCAAGACTGACCTCTTGGTGCAGCAAGAAACAGAAGTCTGTAGCACTAAGTTCAGCCGAAGCAGAGTACATGACAGCGAGCACAGCTTCATACGAGGCCATATGGCTTCGCAAGTTACTCTTGAACCTGCTCAAGAAGCGGATAGAACCGACCGAGATTATGTGCGGTAATCAGAGTTGCATTAAGCTCTCTGAAAATCCTGTGTTTCATGACCGATCAAAACACATTGGCATTCGGTGCCACTTCATCAGGGACTATGTCCAAAAAGGAGCAGTACAGTTGCGATACACTCCTACAGGAGAAGTTAGAACATGTGGCAGATATCCTCACAAAGGCTCTAAGTAAGATCAAATTCACTTACTCCAGAGAGAAGATGGGGATGGTCGAGAACCCTTTCCATAAGAGGAAAGGATGGTCTTCAAAAACAGAGGGAGCTGCAGTACGGATGAGGTAGTGTCACAAGGCAGCAGCGCAGAGATGAAAGGGCATCAGCCAGGACAGCATCCGCGCAGCAAGTGTTATAGAGTCATAGTGCAGTGGTATCTTGCTTGAACACCTTCCTCACTAAGAGGGAGTGTTGATTTCTATAGCATCGGGAAGTGTTCCAAGTCTCATTTTTGGTAGAGAGACTTAAACAACAGTTATCCAGAGAACCCATAAATCGTTTGTGGAACTTCTACTCGGACGTGACTTTATTAAAATAATTAATTATTTTAATGCAGACTCTAAATTTAATCTTAGGTAAATTAAATAATTAAAGGGTATTAATAGACCAGAGTGTGAATCTTCTAGAAAACGAAGATCAAGTCATATTTTAATTTGAGCCATTGATTCACGATATAATCTTGGTCGTTGATTCATCAGCGAGAAGACTATAAAAAGAGACTTGAGGGCCATTTGGAAATCAAGCCGAGGACACTCTCAGTACTCGAAGAAAATCGATTCTGAAGCAAGAGAATTCGATTTCTGTGGGTGAGATTGTAGAGGTAGGGTTGCAGAAGCAAAAGGAGGAGGGAGGAGTCAATTATCGGGAAGCAGAAGTCTGTAGGATGAAGGGAAAGGTGAATTGATCAACAGCAAGACCCCCTCCACGCAAAGTTACGCAGTCCAAGGAGAGACTGCGCAAAGCTCTTATGCTAGATGATGCAGAGGGTGAAGGAGGTCACCCCGAGGGTCTGAAATTTGTCTGGAGGTTCCAGAAAATTCAACCAGGTGTTTGCTAAAAATATTTTTCTGCTCATCAGACTCTTGTAAATGTACTTTCCATTTCTGAAGATAAATACAAAACCCTCATTTGTTGCACTGGTTTTCCCACATTGGGTTTCTCCAGGGACAATTGTCCAAAAATAACTGTGTTCATATGGTTGTTTCTATTGTGCTACTTGTGTACTTTATTGTAGGAATTTACAGGGTAAGTTCCATAGATCAAGAACCAAAGGTCACCACTCACAAACAGATCACAAATCAGTACACCAGTATAATCACGTGGTTAAAACCCTCAAAGAGGGAAACAGTCCACGCCCTGAGCCAACGGGGCCACTTCAAGGAATTTATTAATATAAAAGAAAAGTTAGATATGTTTCTCTCATAAACGGTTACCAGACAAATGACCCTCCATGCTCTTTAAATAGAGATCATGGACCAATAGGGTGTTAAGCCACGGATCAAGTGCCGTTAATACCAAGGTGAGAGATAACCATCGGATCACTACAAATCATGACCGTCGGATTATAAGTTACAAATGTACATGGTAAAGAAACACACTTTACCTAACTCTACACTAGACTAAGTTATTCTTAACTATTTCCTATGTGTCGGAATATCCTAACATCCCCTCTTAAGAACAACTTGGGATAGGATTGAAGGATTTACAAGGGTGACACAAAAGGAGCCTATTTCCTATGTGTCGAAATATCCTAACATCCCTCCTTAAGAACAAATTGGGATAGGATTGAAGGATTTACAAAAGTGACACAATAGGAGAAGCAAGGAGGCATTAGAGCCTATCCCCCCTTAATGACAACTTTCCTGAACTCCAAGCATGGATCGAAGTTTGGTAAACTTCGCTTCTGTGAGAGCCTTCGTAAAGATATCAGCTACTTGATCATTGGTCAGACAATACTGCACTTCAAGAACACGATCATGAATGAGCTTTCTGATGAAGTGTATGTGGAGTTCAATGTGTTTCATACGCTGATGTTGAATTGGATCTTTACATAGTTGAATGGCGCTCTGATTATCACACCAAAGTGTAGTTGGATGCTGCTAATGGAGACCAGATTCAGACAGGGTCTGACGAAGCCACATGGCTTCCTTGCTGGCTTCAACTGCACCACAATACTCTGCTTCTACTGAAGAAAGGGAGATGGCATTTTGTTTCTTACAAGACAAGTAATAGGTCCTGAACCAAGAGTGAATACATATCCTGTAGTGAACTTCCGATCATTAGGGTCACCAGCCCAATCAGAATCAGTGAAACCAATCAATAAGGGAGATGCTCCTGCACTGTAATGAATCCTGAACTGAACTGTACCTCGAATATATCGAAGTATTCTTTTAGCTGCTTTCCAGTGACTTTCATGAGGTTGTTGCATAAACCGAGCGACAAGACCAACGGCAAAGGAAAGGTCAGGACGGGTATGGGTTAGATACAAAATTTTACCAACAAGTTGACGGTATAAGGTAGCATCAACTTCAAGGGTAGTACAGTTGACTGAAAGCTTGACTCCAGACTGAAAGGGAGAAGGGGCAGGCTTACAGTCTTCCATGTGAAAGTGGTGTAGAAGATCACAGGCATACTTGGACTGAGAGAGGGTAATGCCTTCCTTGGATTGCAAGACTTGAAGACCAAGGAAATAATGCAAGTGTCCTAAGTCTGTCATTTCAAACTTCTTTTTGAGGCTAGACTTCACATGGTTTATATGGTTTAGATCACTACCGGTAAGGATAAGATCATCAACATAAATAACAAGGATGGTGAAGGAATTACCCACTTTCTTGGTGTAGACAATGTTGTTAGAATGACACCTAGAAAAGCCATTATCTAAGAGAAATCTATCCATTTTGGCATACCAAGCCCGAAGATCTTGTTTGAGACCATAGAAAGACTTCCTAAGGCAACAAACAAGGCTAGAGTCCTTTTGGATAAATCCAGGGGGTTGTTCCATGTAGATTTCTTCATGCAAATCTCCATGTAATAAGGTGGATTTAACATCCATATGATGGACTTCCCATTTAAAGGAGGAAGCAAGGGAAAGAACAAGGCGGATAGAATTCATTTTGGCAACAGGGGAGAATGTTTTAGTATAGTCAATACCTTCAACTTGCGAAAAACCTTCAGCGACAAGATGAGCTTTATGTCTATCCACTTTTCCTTTGGGTCCAAACTTTGTTTTGTAAACCCATCTACATTTGACAAGTTTTCTTCCTTTTGGAAGAGGAACAAGATCCCAAGTATTGTTTGCCAATAAGGAACGATACTCTTCATTCATAGCTTCATCCCAATCTGGATGACCGGAGGCTTCTTCAAAGGTTTCTGGATCAAGTTTTTCTGAAACTTGAGCTAATAAGGAAGAGGCTCTTTCGAACTGAGAACGTGTACATCGTCGATCGACAGGGTCACCTGCAAGAGAACCTGCTGCATCCCGAGTAGAGCAGACCCATCTTGGAAGCGGTGGAGTATAAGGAACAATTTCACGAGCTGGAGGAGGATTGTCATCCTCGCTGTCATCATCTGAACTAGAAGGAATGCTATTAAAAATAGAAGAGAGAGAGAGAGGTGGCACATATGTCGAATTAGGCTCGCAGGCCAAAGGTGGCACACCTGCTGAACTAGGCTCATAGGCTGATATATTTTCATCAAACTTTACATCTCTTCTAATGATTTTCTTTTTGGATTTGGGTTGAAGAAGTCTATATCCTTTGACATCTTCAGAATATCCAACAAAATTACATTTTTCACTCTTAGGTTCTAAGGCTTTATGTTTCGCATTTGGAATATGGGCCCAAGCATCACTCCCAAAAACACGAAAGTGACTTACATCTGGTTTGATTGAACTCCAAGCTTCTTCTGGAGTTATATTCTTTAAAACCTTAGTAGGAGTGCGATTTACTATGTAATTTGCACAATTAATGGCTTCCGCCCAAAAATTGAGACCAAGTCCTTTAAATTGAAGCATACAATTAGCCATTTCTTTTAAGGTGTGATTCTTCCTTTCAGCTACACCATTTTGTTGTGGAGTATATGGAACAGTATGTTGCAATTGAATGCCATGCTCAGTGCAAAAGTTGATAAATTTGTTGTTAACATATTCTCCGCCATTGTCTGGTCTTAACTTAAGAATTTGATGTCCAGATTGTTTCTCAACAAAGGCCTTAAAGGCTAAGAACATGTTAAAAACTTCACTCTTGAGTTTTAAGAAATATACCCAAGTGCGTCTAGAAAAATCATCAATGAAAGTTAAGAAGTACTTGCAACCAGAGAGAAACAACAGGAAGTGGACCACATAAATCACTGTCCACAAGCTGCAAAGGGGCTGAAGCATGCCAAGAGGCACATTTGTCAAAACTATCCCGATGATGTTTTCCGAGTACACATCTGGAGCAAACACCATCTCGGCAAGATACCATAGGAAGGCCCGTCACCATATTTTCCTTACATAGAGTTTGAAGAGAGTGATAGTTTAAGTGACCAAATCGCTCATGCCAAAGTTTACTCACATCATCATTATGAGCAACAAAAACAGAGGGAAGAGATGATGACCCAAAGTTGTCAAACTTATACAACCTTGTGGAATCATCAGCAATGCCAGTAGCTAAAATATGTTTAGGATCTTTGAGGTCCTTGATTACAACATCATGAGGTGAGAATTCTACTATTTTCCCTTCACCTGAATGAGTTATCTGATAAACGGATAGAAGGTTGCATGACAAGGTAGGAACACATAGTACATCATTAAACTGACCATTATCTAGATGAATGGTTCCAGATCCTACAACACTAAGAGATCTATCATCACCAACATAAATATGTTTGGTGTTACAATCATTTAAAGAATAAAACATGGATTTATTTTTAGCCATGTGGTAAGGAGCTCCAGAATCAATGAGCCACTCATGAGAAGGAGAAGAAGAAGATACATTTAATGCATAACCAGATCTTGAAGCTTGACAACCACAAGCAGAAAGTGCCATGCCTGAAGATGAAGGTGAAGAGTGCTCCAAATTGATGTTGTGCTTCTTCATTGCTGCTTCTAAGGCTTCCATCTTCTTAAAACATTTGGACTCTATATGGCCATCCCGATTGCAAAATTTGCAATGTCTATCTGTCTTCTTCCCTTTGTTTTGATTTTCCTTATTATTTTGGTGATTTGATTTTTCAATTTGCGGCTGAAATTGCTTAGGGCCCTTGTTTGATTTAGGACCATATTTTTTAGGATACTGCTTCTTGGGATTCTTTTGATATGGTTGTTGTTGGGTTGCTAAGGCTTTCTTAGAAGCGTTTCCAGCAGTGATAAGACCAAGGTGTAAAAGTTTTTCTTGTTCTCTTATCAAAGAATCACAAAAGGCATCAAAAGAGAGATTCTTGTAGGTGGTTCCTGTAGAAATGATGGCTTCTCTGGTGGAATGGAAGGCGGAAACAAATACAGAGTATGCAGGACCAAGCTTAGCAAGAATGTAATATATGAGGCTACCATCTTCCTTTTTGACCTTACACCCTTCTAAAAGAAGTCTAAGGGTCTTGAATTTGGACAAAAAGTCTTCAATAGAGGAGAAATTATTAGGGTCCAAAGTAAGCAACTCATTTTCAAGCTAGTGTGCCTTGATTTGATTTTGAATGCCAAAAAAATTATTTAGCTTTTCTAGGGCTTTACCAAGGGTGTCAATGTCAAGGATGTGAAATCGAAGATCTTGAGCAATGGACATTCCTATCAACCCTCGTGCTTGATCTTGTCTATTTTTCCATTTAGGAACTTTATCATCATCGGAAGGTTTAGTTTCTTGTCCTGTGGCTATTCTATAAGGCCCTTTACTTCTAAGTATATATACCATGTGAAGTAGCCATTGGAAATAATTGGTGCTATTAAGAATAACTGGGCATGCACTTTCCAAATTTTTTTTTTTAACTAAAGCTGAGAAAAGCTGAAACTAATTGCTCCAATGGAAAGATCTCGAAAAATTAGGCCGTTTCAAAAAAAACGGCTCAAAAAACAGCTTCCGAATGAAGAAGTTATGCCTTTTGAAAAATCTGAGTTGTAGATGCTGAATAGTTACGGGAACAGGATGAAGTGCAGCTTTTAAAAAAAAAAATCCACCCCTTTGAACAAAAAACTTTTTACAAAAGAAACTTGAGAAGGAGACTTGAACCCAAGACCTCTATTCTCATAAACTAACCCCTCACCAAGTGAGATAGTAAAAGAATCATGTTATTTTAGAAGGGAGGAAGCGGGGATTATTATTATTATTATTATTATTATTATGCTTCGGTGTGCCTGCCTTTTCCTGCACAAAAAACACAAAAAACAGGCAAAAAACGAAATGCAAAGCCTTACGGCGGAATGTTAGATTCTCGATTAGCCTTACCAGCAACTATCACCTTTTTCACTATTTCTGATTTCCCGAGATCGCACAAAGACGCATGAAAAGAGCATACGTAGCAAAAAAATCCCTTTTTCCTGTTTCTGATTTGCCGAGATCGCACAGAGTGCACGCAAAGAGCATACACAGAGAAGAGGGTATAGATCCGGTAAATAAATAAAACCTTAATACAGAGAAGAAAGAAGAGAAAAAAAAAAAAAAAGGTAGAACTATTAACAAATATAACTGCAAAATAGATGCTTTGTACCTCCAGATCTAAACTGACATAACTTGGGCAGCTGGAAACCTTTTCGCATGAAACGAAAGGCGTTCCTGTAAATTTTTGTAGATGTTCTATGCTTGGAGCAACTTTACTTTTCTCACAGCAATCATACAAATAGTTAAGTAAAATGCAGATAGAACATATAAGTGGATCTTATAGAAGACAAATCAGAAACAGGAAAAATGTGGTGGTGCGTTACGGCGATCAACAGGATGCTTCAACCAGCAAAGTCTCCTTGGTCAGCCAACCCAGAATGTGTCACAACAGTCCTCCAATCAGCAAACGAGTCAACCCAAGTCAACTCCAAAAAAAGTTCAACGTTGTCGAAAAAAAGTCAACGCGGGGCATCAACAATAAAGTCGCGGCCGTTTGGTCAACCCTTTGACCTCTATTTCTGTGCCAAACAATACGGCCTTCCAAAATTGAACTTCTCACCAAATTTCAGCCCAATTGGACCATGCGTTGACCAAAGTCAACGCTGGTCAAACTTTCTGCAAAACCCTAACTGCAGAAAATCGTCCTTCAGCTCAGCCGTACAGATTTGTCCTTCTTCTCCTTCACACGTGTGGGCTGAACTTGTCCTCCAAGGAGCTCGTACTAAATCAGATGAGAGAAGAAGAAGTGAGTTGTGTTGTGATGAAATGCTCTCCAACTTTGCCTGTATTTATATCCATCATTGGGGTGTGTGACACATCTGCTGGGGGTGTGAAACCTTAAGGCCGACCTGCACATATAATTTATTATGAATAATAAATTCAAAATAAATGTTCTGCTCATCGGATTAAGATATATTATATATGGATTTTACACCTCTTCGAAAGAGGAATCCAACAAAAATATTAGCCTCTTAATCTGAGCATCATAACATGGAGTTTGGACCTAGTTGTCCAAATTTAACACTCCCTCTCAACTAGGGAGAACTCCATCCATCGGTGCAATCAAACATCGCGCGTCATCCCGCCGTAACTTGCTTTGCTGGCCTCTTTATTTCAGAACAGAAGTGGGTCAGTCACAAAGACATCATCCCCCGACTGACATAATCAGTCCAGAGGTTCGAAACCTCTATCAAACTCATAAAGAGTATCCAACCAACCCAAAGTTGGTTCATCTGACCCGAAGTCAGGCAGACGTCCCAGACCTCACTAAACTTGATCCCAGATCAAGTGGTTGGACCGTGCCATCCTAGATAGAGAGTACGGCAATCTCTGATGCGTCCATCGGTCTTTGCTAATAGTCTCTAGCTTTTCCCACCTCATTGGCCAAATGAGAGGTACTTCCCATGAGCCCTGAACTCAATGGGTAGGATGCATACGAGGCACAGATAAATGAGAGGCGAACCAGCTCAATAATCACAAGGGTGGGGCAGAAGCATTATGAGTGCTTATAGCTCCGAGAAGCTATCCCCAAAGCCCCCCAGGGCTCCCAGAGCTCATCGTCCAACAGGACCCACATCATAGGGTCTTTCCACGACACCAAGACTCTCACGGAAGGTTAGGAACTTGACCTTCCCCAGGGGCTTAGTGAGAATATCCGCGACCTGCTCATCAGTTCCTATATGATCGAGCCTTACGGCGCCTCGCTATACCATATCCCGGATAAAGTGGTACCTGATATCAATATGCTTGGATCGGTCGTCATACGAATCCCACTCTGATTATCACAGAGTATCACAGTGGTATCTAGCACATGTCCAAACAGCTCACTAAAGAGCTTTCGCAACCAAACTGCTTCACAACAGGCCATACTAGCAGCAATGTATTCGGCCTCCGCGGTGCTCAAAGCCACCAACTTCTGCTTCCTGCTCATCCATGAGATCGAAGCAGAACCAAGATTGAAGCAGCATCCCGATGTGCTCTTACGATCCACCACACTGCCAGCCCAATCGGCATCAGTATATCCACGGAGTGTCACACTCCCGGCAGTGTATCTCAGCCCATGGTTTATCGTGCCCCGAAGATATCTCGGAAGATTCTTGGCACCAACCCAGTGAAAGTGATGAGGCTCAACCATCTGTTGACTCAAAGTGTTCACTGCAAAACATATATCTGGTCGGGTGTTCACTAAGAACATCAAAGCTCCTATGAGTTGACGATACTCAGTAGGATTGGCCAAGATAGGCCCAGCAGCGTTGCCACTCAACTTCTTAAAGTTGAGTTTCATCGGCGTCGACACGGACTTACAGTCCACCATCCCAAATCTTTCCAGAAGCTTCACAATGTATTTTCCTTGAGAAAGGAAAATCTCTCCAGGTCTCTGCCAGACCTCCAGGCCTAGGAAATAGTGCATCAGTCCTAGGTCCTTCATCTCGAACTCAGCAACGAGCTCCCTCTTACATTGATGAATGAGAGGGTCAGCACCTGTCAGGAAGAGGTCGTCCACATACAGCACTAGAATGAGAGGCTTCCCCTGCACAACCTTGAAGTAAAGGTTCGGATCAGCATTACTTCGAGTGAAGCCCAGCTTCATCAAGTAACTATCCATCCTCTCGTACGAAGCTCTGGGTGCTTGCTTTAACCCATAGAGGGCCTTCTTCAACCTGCAAACATGAGTGTCTCGATCCTGAACTTCAAATCCCAGAGGTTGTTCCACATACACCTCTTCCTTTATTGCACCATGCAGAAAAGCGGTCTTGACATCCATCTGATGAAGACTCCATCCTTGCGTAGCAACAAGGGCTATGATTGATCGGATGGTGGTATATCGTGCCACAGGTGCAAATATATCGTCATAGTCAATTCCTTCCTTTTGAGAGAAGCCACGGGCAACAAACCTTGCCTTAAAATTTTCAGCACTCCCATCAGATCCATGTTTGATTTTGTAGAGCCATTTCGCGGTGACAACAGATTTGTCCTTCGGTCTCGGGACCACATCCCAGACATCATTCTTCATAATAGACTCATATTCTTCATGCATAGCATCCTTCCAGACTTGATGCTTGATGGCTTCCTCAAAAGATCCAGGTTCAGATTGTACAATAGTACTCATGGCGGCTAGATACCCTTGGTATCTACACGGCTTCTTGCTTTCTCGGAATGTCCCCCTTGGGGCAGCATGACCCTCAGCATCTTCGAGGGTATCCCTGAGCCATGATGGTCTCTTTCCCAGTGAAGGAGATGGATCAATAGGGTCCATTGGTCCTTCAATATCGGGCATTGTCTCATCCTGCGGTTCTTCCAGATTTCTAGGCCTTTCTTCATGATTTTCTCCAGATCTTGGAAGATCTACTACTTTCTTCAGGGAAGCATCTTCGTCAAAAGTGACATCATGGCTTATCTCTACTTCCCTTTGACCAGGTACATAGACTCTATAGGCCTTAGAAGTCTCACTGTATCCCACAAACATTCCTTTCTTCCCAGTAGCATCCAGCTTACTTCTCTTTTCTTTCGGCACATGAAAATAGACAGGACATCCAAAAATTCTAAAATGTGAGACATCGGGTTTCTTACCAGAGAAAACCTCTTCGGGAGTTTTGGAGTCCAAAGCGGAATGAGGGCATCGTTTTTTAATATACACAGCAGTATTTGCAGCTTCTCCCCACAGAAACTTCGGTAGACCCTGGTCACATAGCATGGCACGGGCAGCTTCCACAATAGTCCTATTCTTGCGTTCAGCAACACCATTCTGCTCAGGAGTATATGCGGTGGTAGTCTCCCTCTTAATGCCAGCTTCTCTGCAAAAGTCTTTGAACTCATTTGACTCATATTCAGTGCCATTGTCGGTCCTCAAAATCTTGATCTTCTTTCCGGTCATATTTTCCACAAAGGCTTTCAAGGTACGGAACCACATGAAAGCCTCATCCTTCTTCTTCAAGAAGTATATCCAGGTTTTGCGAGAGAAGTCATCAGTAAATGTCATGTAGTAGGAACATCCTCCCAGGGATGTCACGGGCAACATACCAGATAGATCAGAATGGACCAGTTGCAAAATATCAGATGTCTTTGTGACACTTGAGAGGAAAGGTCCCCTTGTATGTTTTCCTTCGGCACAGCCCTTACATACACCTTCATGATTATTTCCAAAGTCAGGCATCCCTGTCACCACCTTCCTTGCTTCGGGAAGGGCCTTGTAATGAAGGTGTCCAAATCTTCGGTGCCATAGTTCGGTTTGTTGGATAGTATCACAAGTCATAGCTCCCAGCGGACTCCCTCCAACCTGGTAGAGTGTGCCAACTCTAAAACCAATCGAGATAGCTTCCTTGAAGCTCTTCTTCCACATGAGCACCTTTCCATCAGAGAATGTTACATTGAACCCTTTGTCTTCCATGGCTGATACAGACACAAGGTTCTTCTTCAATTTAGGTACATAGAGTACATCTTGCAAACGTAGGAATTGTCCTTGAGACAAGTGGAGGGTCACAGTCCCTGTCCCTTTCACGGGATATGTGGCATTATCCCCAAGGATAATTTCTAGATTTGTATCCCTTTCAACTATGTCAGAGAGTACTTCCTTGAATCCAGTGATGTGTCTTGAGGCACCACTATCGATTAGCCAGACATCCATAGTGTCGGGCGGAGATGTAGCAGAGAGAGCATATACAAGAATATACTCATTTCTTTTATCAACAACATTAGACTCCTCATACCTGGTATTTCTAGACCTTTTAGAAGGTTGATTGTTTCCACCAAAGTGAGCCTTCCTCTTTCCTTTGGATTTGTCATTTCTTCGATTCCCATTCCTTCGGTTGTTGTTATCATCACTATCGGGAGAATCCTTCTTGAAGGGGCATTCTCTAGCATAGTGACCAGGCCTATGGCAAGTGAAACACTTGCCCTTCTTTTCTTGAGCCTTCGTTCTTCCTTTGTCCTTAGGACCACCAAAGTTCTTCTTTCGAGAATGAGCACCATAGGCAGCATTTCTGTCATTATCGAATTCCTTCATCCTTGTTTCTTCTTGCATACATCTAGACAGAAGCTCATCAAAGTTGGGAATGGTATTATTGTTGAGAATGGTAGTTGTGAATACTTGCCATTCATATGGGAGTCCTCCAAGTGCGGTGAGAACCATCTCACGATCAGCTATTGTCTCCCCAATAGCTAGCAGATTGTTCCTTGTTTCGGTCAATTTCAGAAAGAAAGTTTGAATAGACTCATCCCGGCCCTTCTTCGTATTCTTCAACTTGTTCTTGAGGAATAGCACTTGGTTCACATTGTTTACTTTGAACATAAGGATCAATTTGTCATACATCTCCTTGGATGTGCCTAGTTCAGATATATAGGCAACCAGGCTCTTATGTATGGATTCCCTGATCAACAGCTTTGCTTTGATCTCTCCCTTCTTATACTTGTTTCTAACAGCAGCGGTAGCATTGGATGGAGGTTCTTGAATTTTACCCAGCACATGATCCAAGAGATCATGGTCCTCCAATTTGAGATCTAATATCATCTTCGAGGCATGGAAGTCATCCCTTCCAGTCAGCTTGTCATTCTCCTTGAATTCAAGACTTGTGGAACCCATTTCTTCCGGCGGTGATTGCTAAAGATAGAGTTTGTCTTCACCTCGCCTCTGATACCATGTAAATTTTTGTAGATGTTCTATGCTAGGAGAAACTTTACTTTTCTTACAGCAATCATACAAATAGTTAAGTAAAATGCAGATAGAACATATAAGTGGATCTTACAGAAGACAAATCAGAAACAGGAAAAATGTGGTGGTACATTACGGCGGTCAACATGATGCTTCAACCAGCAAAGTCTCCTTGGTCAGCCAACCCAGAATGTGTCACAACAGTCCTCCAATCAGCAAACGAGTCAACCCAAGTCAACTCCCAAAAATTCAACTCTGTCCTGAAAAAGTCAACGCAGGGCAGCAAGCTAAAAGTCAACGCAGCAGCAAATTGGTCAACCCTTTGATGATGATTCCTATGCCAAACAGTAGGGCCTTCCAAAATCGAACTTCCCACAAATTTTCAGCCCAATTGGACCATGCGTTGACCAAAGTCAACGCTGGTCAAACTTTCTGCAAAACCCTAACTGCAGAAAATCTTCCTTCAGCTCAGCCGTACGATTTTGTCCTTCTTCTCCTTCACACGTGTGGGCTGAACTCGTCCTCCAAGGAGCTCGTACTATCTCAGATGAGAGAAGAAGATGTGAGTTGTGTTGTGATGAAATGCTCTCCAACTTTTTGTATTTATATCCATCATTGGGAGTGTGTGACACATGCTTTGAGAGTGTGAAACCTTAAGACACGACTTTTGCACATATAATTTATTATGAATAATAAATTCAAAATAAATGTTCACCAACTCATCGGATTAAGACATATTATATATGGATTTTACACCTCTCCGAAAGAGGAATCCAACAAAAATATTAGCCTCTTAATCTGAGCATCATAACTTGGAGCTTGGACCTAGTTGTCCAAATTTAACAGTTCCGCACTGTAACAGACGCTCCAGACACAACCAAGCAGTTCTCCAAGCCCAAAAATATTCAAAAATAGTAGATCTACAAAACGGCATTCACATGCAGTCAAACCGGCTTCAGATTTTGATCAACAACGGACGCGGCCCTCAAAATAGCTCTGATACCATGTAGGAATTTGCAGGGTAAGTTCCGTAGATCAAGAACCAAAGGTCACTGCTCACAAACAGATCACAAATCAGTACACCAGTATAATCACGTGGTTAAAACCCTCAAAGAGGGAAACAGTCCACGCCCTGAGCCAATGCGGCCACTTCAAGGAATTTATTAATATAAAAGAAAAGTTACATATGTTTCTCTCATAAACGGTTACTAGACAAATGACTCTCCATGCTCTTTAAATAGAGATCATGGACCAATCGGGTGTTAAGCCACGGATCAAGTGTCGTTAATACCGAGGTGAGAGATAATTGTCAGATCACTACAAATCGTGACCGTCGGATTATAAGTTACAAATGTACATGGTAAAGAAACACACTTTACCTAACTCTACACTAGACTAAGTTATTCTTAACTATTTCCTATGTGTCGGAATATCCTAACATTTATCTTTTTGTTCTTATGCTCTTGATGATAGTGAATATTGGCAAATGTGTTTATTTCAGAATTTACTGAAGCATCTGTAAATAACGTATCTCGTAAGTAGGAGAAATAAACCAAGTATTGCAATAATATTTTCCTTCTTGAAAATTTCACATGATGGAACAATATGCCATCTTCACATCATAAAATTGGAGTCTTCAGTTATACTTCTCCTTTGTAAAAAAAATGGATTGTCAAAAATTTTTAGTCGTGTCAAAAGGGGGCTATTTATTTCAGAATATTATTTTTTTGTTAAAGTGGGTGTATTTAAAGTTGATACCAAGCCATACTGACCAGCCCTTCTAATTGGTTTGGGGACCAATTTGGTACCAAACTGACCGAGTCAATGTGGAACTCAGCTGGTTCGGTGCCGAACAGCTCCAACTTGGCTGAATCGATGTGTTTCCTCACCGCAAGGCACAGTGTGAGGAAAAGCTCATTTAAAAGACCAACACATAAAACCATATCTTTAGGTGTATTTTGTTTCTTAGTTGGGTTATCTTCTTATTCGTAGCCTTGCTTAGGATTCTATGGGATTTGCTAAAACCAAAACATGCTCTGGTTTCCTTTTGCCTAGCTCATTTTCATCATTGTCCTCACGATTTGTATCACTAGAACCATGCCTGTTAGCTGTTGTGCTGTAGCTTTTCCACCCTGCACATGTAATCAAACATTTTTTATTTTGTCAATAAGGAAGGGGGTTACCCTTAGAGATGGATTTAGAACCAACATGGATGGACCAGAACTAAGTCACCTGGTTCAAGTTTCAGTTCAAGTTCGACGACCTTGAAGTTCAACAAATTTTCAACAAAGAAAATTTTGAGAATAAAATTCGGCATTAAATTCAAAAGTCAAGAGACTATAACATTCAAAAACTTTAATAGATATATATATATATATATATATATATATAGAGAGAGAGAGAGAGAGAGAGCGCATACAAGAGGGGGCAAATAGAGATTAAAGGCAGTAATCCTGTAGCGGCATTCCAATTTCCACTGCAACCGCATTCCAATTTCTCATCTGGAAAGACATACCAATTATTTACAGGTGGGTAAGCGAGACTCCAGGAGTCATGTGGACTTCATCGAGACACGGGATATGCTGAGGTCAAGCTATGCTTCTGCCAACAGAATTAAGGTCAAAACCAAATCTGCAAGAACAAAACTGAACAGGGTATCATATATAATCAGTGTGGCTCGACAAGTATAACAAGGCTAGAGTGAAAGAGCATGCCCATGTAAAACATCTTTGAACCTCGGCCCATAAACTCAGAACTGTCCTACGATTCTGAGAATTAAACGAATTTCAGCAAATTCCCCAAGAAATTACAAACAAATTTAACTGCCCAATTATAGAAAAGAGATTTAGCCGACTATAAAGGATGAAACATTTCAGTCGCCATCTCTGAAAATTCGGCGAATTTCGAATTTCATGAAGCAAAGTAGGGGAACGCAGTGACTTAGGACCAGAGGCATAAATTTGTTTACAGAATTTGCCCCTCAGAGTGTGCCTCAAATTATAACTGGTGTTAATGACTGTCCTAGAAGAGAGGACACTCAGATCAGACTTGTTCATTTTGCTGATATGCAGTTAGTTGTTCTAACTTCTAACATGTTTGTTTTTTCTTAACTCTGTCCTAGAAGGGAGGACACTCAGATCAGACTCGTTTATTTTGATAATATGTAGTTAGTTGTTCTAACATGTTTGTTTTTTTTTAACTCTGTCCTCGAAGAGAGGACACAGATCAGACTCGTTCATTTTGATGATATGTAGTTAGTTGTTCTTACATGTTTTTTTTTGGACTCTATAGCCTTATTGATTATGTTTTTTAATATGTATTGCATATGGTGACATTTTGATATATTCACCTTTACATAGAAGACTCTGCATATTTTTTCTTTCGAATCTTTAAAATATATTTTTTATATTAATTTTTTAAAATTTTTTGTATAGTTTAGAAAATCCTTCATAAAATTCAAACTTGTCCGATTCCAAGTGAAGTCTGAGTTAGACCGTCGGCCAATTGCGAGGCACAGTCCAAGTTTTAAAACAATGATTGGTTATATGATTCATCTGAACAACTGCACATTAAGACCAATAATTAGCACAAACAAACAAGTTGAAAACTTGACAAATCTGGGTGACTCGAGTCCAAGATATATGTGTGTGTGTGTGTTTTTACTAGTCCAAAGAATATTAAAAACATCAATCGAATTGGTATATTATTGGTAATTGAGGGCATTAAAAGCTGTACTCAGTTCTCACACCAATAAACAGTCCAATAATATACTAGTTAACATTGCACTGTAAAAACTCACAGAAGCTGAGCTGCATTCAGAGCGCGTACAGCATTTGATGTGCCAAGTTGAAAGACTACGCGGTGTTTTTCTTCATTGCAAGTTCGAAAAATCACATCATTTGTTTCTTTCTCCAGAAAGTCGACAGTCCCAAGAGTTTCTGGTGACAAAACAAAATTTCAGTAATCAAGTTTGCTGCTGTAGGATTTATTAGGGCTGTAGAGGTAATATGGCAATATATTATTCTGAATTCATCACTGAATCTGTCTCCTCGAAAAAGCTCAACAATCCCACGAGTCTCCAGTGGCAACATATAAAACAAGTCAACCACTTAGAATAGGAATATTAAAACTTTTTTTTGCATTATATTCAAAATATTGTTCATTAGCTCCTCAGGTACAGGAACTGTGAAGTGCATGCCTCAACTCTAACCAGAAAGAATGAAACTTGAATAAAATTGAGGAGAAAATAATACCAACACAGATCGCGTAAATCAAGGGATCATCAATGGGCATAAGGCATAATTACCAATGACCAGGTTGCAGATTAACGGCCATAAGTTGGAGGAAGGATTCACATTAAACAAAAAGAAAAAGCAATTTATGAACTCAAATAGACACACTTTATAGGTCAGGTTCCTTGAAATGGAACTGCTATAACTGCTAAAAAGAAATAAACGGCGTAACTTTTCCATGTAATTGAGATCAAATCTACGCAAATATCTCAGTTCCAAGAATTGTAGTAAAGGATATATTCAAGCGACTACACTCTCCAAGATTGAAGAAGGACATTATTGTAAACAGGTCACTTGCCAAACTCAGTATGTTGCTTGTAGGTTCCGCTTATTTAACAGCCAGCATCCACATTTTTTCTCTACCACGGGACACTTGGTACTTTCAGTTGAGAAATCAATAGGGCTACAATTGAAGTGATTTCTCTTAGGCTTGATGATTGCTTGTGATATTCTTTTACTTTTCTTTATTATTAGCTTCTCCCTCTCTTATTATTATGTTGTTCTTATCATCAAACAAATACCAAAACATGAAGATCAATTTTACACAAGGACACAAGATGTAGGCTGCTAGTTAGGGCCAAAACCTCTCCTAGAGAGGAAAACCCATAAAAACCTCCTCTTCTTATAGATTCTTCAAATGATGAATTCCAAGACCTCTAGACCAAGACCAAGACCAAGTCAAACCTTCTAGAGGATGTGCTTCTTACCAAGTCAAACCAAGTCAAATCTCTTCCAATTACAGAACTTCGATCCCCAGCTTCAGATTTCAGCCCTCACTGCAGGTCTGAAATTTTTTGCCCCATGCAACAAGCTGCGACTTCGCACGTGTGGGTGAATTAGGGCTCCTTAGGCTTCCTCCTTCCTTCGCTTGGGCCGCTTCATCTTCAAAGACTTGTAGGTGACAAAATTAACTTCATTTCTTCCAATTTCGACCCTTCTTTGATGACTTAAAAACTAAGAACTTGAAGTTGCAGAAACCCTAGCCTTTCTTCAAACGTGTGAGAGAGAGAGTGTAAAAATCAGAAATTTCAACTTCCTTCTTCCTTATAGTCCTTCACTTGCCTTCTTCCTTCCTGTTCTTGCTTCCTTGATGAGTGAGTGATTGATTCTCCAAATGAGGTTGAATGGTCGCTTATATATAGCCTTTTCAAGAGGACGAATAGCCCTAGTTAGGCCGACTTCTTCACTGTCAGGCCGACTTGTTCTTGGAAGGGTAATTTGAAACTTTTGACTCAAAAATTATTCTTTTGACATGTTACAAGATGCCCAATGTGGTCTTTTACATATGACAACGACCCTTTGACTTCTTGACTCTATGACAAAACCTAGAAGCACTCAACGGGTGCTTTGACCTAAAACAAAAATAATCTTGAGCATGAAATCCATGCTAAAAAATAATAATAATAATTTTCTTTTCTTTTTACAATATACAAGAATCAAGATTACATTACATATTATGAAGACCAAACCTAGTTACATATTTCAACACTTTCTTGGTCATTTGTTGGACATTAATAAAATTATCTTATCTTCAGTTCAAAATTCATATGAAAATTTATAATGGGACTAGAATTACTACATGTTCAGATCATATTATGATAGAATCAGGTACAAAGCAAGGTACTGCCGAGTGATATTTGCAATTTGCACTATATGTCACTGTGAGTCCTTAGACAATCACAAAGTCCGAGATTACAATTGTCATGACTTCTAATTCTTATCTTGATAAGTTATTCTGATGATCAACTGATGAGTTGTCAGTGTGATCTAGATCTAGAAGATCTAGAAGGTCTACTGATGTATTATAAATTCAGATTTTGATATCAATACTACACAACACCGGTATTAAGCCTTTTCCGCCATCTCGCTTGTCTCGTCTGGCCCATGTTAATTCTTAACATGTGTCATGGTATCAGAGCCATGGCCAGCAAAGATATGAGAGATGAGGTGTTAAGTTGAGAAGATGTTATGAAGCTTCTCCACTGTAGTAATCCATGAGAGAAGCCACACTGCCTATGTCAACAGAATGCATATCTACATGGCAAAAAACAGGTTATAGTTCTTTTGATCTAATTCAATATGGTATTATAGATCTTGCTTTTGTTATTCTTGAATTCTTGATTGTATATGGCATCAGATTGCTATCACAATTTGTAGATCGAAGTGTTAGTTAACAAATCTGTTCGCAGTAATCTGGTGCTTGGTGTGATATATAAGAGGATTGAGATCTACATTACGTGATCTATAAGAACATTGAAATCTATATTTTGTGATGTAATATATTGAAGTTATGTAGTGGCTGCCCAAGATGCTTTTTAGTGGTTGTTACAGGCATTGAATTTAAGCTTCCAGGGAGGAGGAAGCTCACACCTAGCATATCTGTACTCAGCATATTCTTGCTCAGTATTCCAATGCCTAGCAAATCGGTATAACTCTCAACAGATCTATTGTCCATGAAAGATCTCCATGATTTTTAGCGATTTCAATGAATCTATAGATCTTCTATCAATCCAACGACAGTTGATCGATTTTCATGTGTGCCCAACAATCCATATGTACGCCCAGTGATGACCAGTTCACCGTGCTAAAGTTTTACAGGCTGCCATCTACAGTCCACTTGGCACCCAAAAGATCACAAATGGCCCAATTCGCACGATGGTGAGCACCTCTGTTTGCAAGCATGTATTAACAGTGTCCTCCAACAATAGGTGATCCTGAACATTGGTGTCAGCAAGGGCACAATTCCCCCCTTCATTTGATTATATGCTTAGGTGGGCACTGCTGATTTTGTGTTACCAGAGAAGCCAGTGAATACCACTCAGAGCATGATGATATACGATTCCTTGGTCTCATAAATATTGTGATCATCCATGCAGCGTGATTTGAGAGATTGGCTTGTACCTATTGTGTTGAGATTTTGGGGTACCATCGGATGTGCTCTAGCTCCCAAATTTTGTGGAGGAGCTAGAGTACATGAGATCTCCAAGACCGAAGAAATTCCAACAGGTTTAAGAGATATTTAATTAATTAATATTTTTAATTAAGGACCCTAAGTCTAACTTAGGAAAATTAAAAGATTAAAGTGAATTAAATTAAACATGTGATGAAAATGACTTAAGTGACGTAGATCAAACAGCTTCTAATCTTAGCCGTTGATTAGAGATTAGATCACAGTCGTTGATGTTTCAATGAGAAAAGTATAAGAGAAGGGCTTGGGGTCAGTTGGATAACACACACACATTGGCAGAGCACTGAAGCTAAACTAAAATTCTAGGGCGTGGTTTGCTAAGAATTTCAGAAGCAGTTTGCAATGCGGGGAGGGGCAGTATTGGCAAGGGGATGGTTTGATCACAGGCCAAGAGTACAACAGCGGCAGAGACTCGGCATACTAGAGCAACGCAAAGGCAGCCAAGTGCTACGCAGTCCAGTAGAGGCCAAGCAGAGGCAGCAGGAGCCACGCAGGGCTGACGCAAGCCCAGTCAGGGCAGCGCAAGGTCAGCGTAAGCCCTTCAGGAGTGATGCAGGCCCTTCCAGAGCAGTGCAGGGGCTGACGCAGGCCAGGAAGGCTGACGCAAAGCGCTGAAGAGAAGCGTTGGGGTTTCCAGTAGGCCGAAAAGGCTCGAGTTCTGTAAATCCCGTTTGAGGGTGTGAATCAGCCATATTTTCTGTCTCCGAGGATAGAGGTATTGTTGTCGTATTATCTATCTGTAGGGTAACCAGTTTGGTACCCAGAAATTCTTGTACTCAGATTTTGCATAATAATAAAACCCTCCAGAGCTAGCTGCACCGGTTTTCCCGCATTGGGTCTTTTTGGGGACATTGGTCCGAACAATTTGTGTGTCACTTTGTCATATGAGTGTGCTATTCAGTAATTGATCTGTATGTGTAAGCTGTTATATGTATTTACTTAATGTTTTTATGAATATTCAGATCAATAACTTGTAACTTAATTTAAGTAGGAGAAGTAAATCCAAAATTAACAGTAGGATTTCTTACATTAAGAAATTTTCACATATTGAATATTATTTTGATTGGCATGGCCAAATGACCAAATCGTGATCCATATTTGCTCTGTAGTCTCTCTCACATCGGTGGTGGTTTTGAGACTATTGCAACATTAGGACGGATGTTGCCATCAAAATGAGGAATTCTTCCATAGATCATTCATGGATTTGAGCCATGAGGAGAACAAACGACCTGTGGAGATGAATTCAAAATCTGGCTGTGTGGAATGTGTGGCATAAAGCTTAAGATTTTCTAAACATTTTCTTTAAGATTTTCAGCATTATATGTTTCAGATTGCTCTCTACATATCCATGGTGAAGGAAGTCGACAGATCTGGCCTGATGAGCAGCCATACATAGGATATTTTCTTCAATTAATTTCGCATAGGATAAAAACCGGTGCATTTTTTAAGCAGGGTTATGTGTAATTTCCCCGCCTTTTTCTTCAGAATCTGTGTTTCAAATCTGTAACAATGTTGCTTGCAATCAACATGGTACCATGTGCACACATCTTTGGAAGAAGTGTGGAGAAGGATGGGTCAACAGTCACTCTCTAGCAGTTAGCGATTATCAAAATCTGGAAATCCCCTCAACTTTTTCTCTTTGCACCAATGCATTAGTTCTCCAATGCATTAGTTCTCCATGCAAACACAACTATGTGGTCATCCGATAGCTAATTAGATGAGGTATATTTTTAGCAATGTGGAAAAAGTCGAAGTCGGGATTAAATTAGCAAGGGTCCAAAAGTTGAAAAACTCAATAAAGTCGGGAGTTTATGAATAATATGATATGGATCACAGAATTTTACACTCTCAAAGTCGGGAATTTTTTGAAAAAGTCGGCAAAATTAAAAAAAAAATACAAAAATATTCTTTTTTTTTTAGCATCTAAAGTATCCACAACATCAAATAAATGCATTTCACATAAACATGTAAAGAAAGCTAATATATAATATGTATATGAAGTCTAGTGCCACATCACATATCAAAATAGTGAATCAACTTATGAATCTTGAGTCCTGCCTTAGTCTCAACTCTCAAGAGTCAAAATATCAACAAAATATATAATAGATGTATATCATGAGTCATCTCGATGTCATAAAGTAATCAGTCACTCAGATCCTCTGCCCCTTTTACGAGAATAGGGAATGGCTTTGCCTTTTCCTCTAGAGGAAGAAGGCCCTGCCCCTGGGGATACAAATGGACTTAGTCGTCCTTTAGAAGCCAATAAAAGAGGTGGCCTCTGTCCTCTGTTGTTGATGTTGCCCATCCTAGATGGTGTCACCTCCTCCTCCACATCCTCCTCTTGTTATACCTCTTGACACTGCTCCTCCTCTACCTCTGGCTCTCCCTCCCTTGCCACTGCTACCTCCTCTACCGCTAGTGCCTCTGGATCCACATCTAACCAATCAGGGATCGAGTCCATGGTCGACCTCTCAATCTCGACCCTCCATGCAACAGTGGTATCAATATTGTCCAATGAGATGGCATCCATATCAGGAGTTTTCTGAAGTTGTCTCACCCACAATCAAAGATTGTAGTAGACGTAGACCATGTCATTGAGGCGTTGGGATTCCAATTTGTATTAGAGTCATAGATTGTAAATTAGTGCTTAGAAAAATTAAATATTAAAAATAATCAAATGAATTCAAAATTTTAATTTGAAATTTTTTTACCTGTTGCGCTTTTTGCTGTGTATTTTGTCAAATACACTCCAGTTGCGCTCACACCTAGAGGAACTGCATGTTTGGTTGCACACTCGAATGGCAAGCTTTTGGAGATGGGGTACACTGCCACCATAGCTTATCCAAAAAGCATCTACAAGTTAAAGAAAAAATGAGAATCAAAATTTTGAAGAGACGATGAATTATGAAATTTGAAAGTTGAAAGTTGAAACAAACTGAAGCTTACCTGGCATTTTGGTCGTCGTATTCTTAATAGCCATGGTAAAACCAAATGTTCCACCTACCATCCTATATATCTCCATTTCTTTAGAAATATCTTCACGTTCTTGCTCAGATGCCACCATCCTCTCAACACAAGTGAAGAATCCATCCATCACCTCGGCATCAAATCTGAAACCACAGGAGTAAGAAAATGTGGGGTTGAGGTAGATACCTGTAGCATGAATGGGGCAATGGAGGGTGTTGTTCCATCTCTCATCAACCACTCTCCATATAACCTGTTGTTTCTCTAACCCCTCGTCTCCCTTATCTTCATAATAAGCACGAATGGCTTCTTTGGCCCTATCACATGGCCTCATAAAAGTAGCCCATTGTGGGCTTCTCTCCATCAACCAACCAAAGAACCCTTACCAAAGGTTCTGAAATGGCACACACCTCCTCTACTTCTGCCCAAAAGCTTTGATCATATGAAACTAGTTTGCATATGCCCTCTCCCTCTGGTTTGCAACTAATAGATAAAGCACGCCAATCCTGTGAAAGAAACATGTTCTTCACATCCCACATAGAATTCAATAGAGACTGAAGAGATATGAAAGTAGCGGCAAATCGTGTAATTCCAGGACACACCAACTCTTTGTTGTTGGTGGATCTTCTCATCAAGCTAAGCACAGATGCATGATTATATATAAATTTTGTTATGCTCTTGGATGATTCAACAATATCCCTCACAAGAGGAATCTTACCTATATCCTCCAACATCAAGTCAATACAATGAACAACACAAGGTGTCCAAAACAAGTTATGATACCTCTCCATAAGCAACTTGCCAGCTGCAACATAATTTGCAGCGTTGTTCATTACGACATGGACAACATTTTGTGGGTCTATTTCCTGAATGAAAATATCCAACAACTAACATAATAAACATGCATCTTTAATGTGTGCAGATGCATCAACAGATTTCATAAACATTGTCCCCTTGGGACAACTAACTAAGAATTTAAGAAGGTTCCTACCCTTCTAGTCAGTCCAACCATCTAACATGACTGTGCATCCAGTGTGTTCCCACGATGCCCTAAACTCCTCCAATGTCGCAGTGCAATCAGCCTTTTCATCTTGAAGAAGAAGCCCTCTCAACTCTGCAAAGGTAGGGGCTTTGTACCCCGGGCAAATGACAGTAACAACATCAAACATAGGTTGGTAGAATGGGTTTGTCTAGGCAATGTTGAAAGGAGCATCACTCCATAGAAGACATTTACTGACCAACCTGTCAGCTTCTGCGTTTTCCTTTTTTTTAAGTGCCAATTTGATGCCAGGTTGTGCACCAAGTGTGGTTCTAGGGACAAAAAAATATGAGAAAGCTGAGGGGTTGTGAGTCGGACATGTGGGTGTGGAAGGTGATGTTGAAGAACCACTCTCACTTACCCCCACTCTTGAGGCCCCTACAAGTTGGTTTTTTAATGTTGCCCTGGTGTCTTTGCCATCATCTTTATCCATCAAAGATTTAATGGTCTGTCGGATGATTTCTGGAGATGGATTTGGGCAAAGTTCTATATTTTGCCTCGAAATTTGCCCCAAATGGAAATTTGATCTGTTGACACCCCCTGACATATGCTTGCTACACAACTTGCAATTCAAATACATTCATTGACACCCCTAGTTTCAGGTACAGTATCAGGTTCACCATATTCCCACATAGGGTCCAAAACCCTTGGCATTTTGTTTGAAACTTTGAACTTGAATTTGAACCTGGGCACAAAAAAAAAATTGAAGAAAAATTAAACACTGCCCATCACATAAGAAGCAAACACAAATGTAATTGTTGATTTTAAATTTTAAATGTCTCTTCTCACTCACTTGAACACACACTAATTCACTAAACAAGGGTTTGAATTTTTGTCTTGTGATTCTTGAAAGGTGAAGTTTTAAATTTTAATTCAATCTAGAGTCTAGACTCTAGACTCTAGATTCTAAGCAAAAATAAGATAGAAAACAAACAAATAGAATTATAGAAAGATTTAAGAAGACATTTGTGTAACAAAGAATAAGAGAGAAATTAAAATACATACCTGGTAGCAGCAAACCAGCACCTTCAATCTCCCACGTTGAGCGGCAGAAAAATCTTCAAATCGACACCACAAAACTAGCAAATCTTGGACAATGGCAAAAGCTCAAACACCTCCTCTCTCTCCACAGCCGTCAATCGCAGCAAATGAAATGAAAAATGACTGATAAATTCACCTTTTTGGTGTCTTAACCGAAGCTTGGGAGGGAAGGCCAACTTTTTCGGTCGACTCCCAATAAAATCGCGACTTTTTCAAATTTGAAAAAGTGGACAAAAAGTCAGCCAATTTAATCGGCCAGCAGAAAAAATCGCCATTTTAGGATTAAATCACGACTTTTTCCACACTGATTTTTATTACTATCATTAATCCCACATTGATGGAAAGAAAATTACCATTAGAATTTCATTGTTGAAACTAACTCTCATTGTCATGAGATATTAGTTATAGTGTGGACATATAGTGTGCATGTTGGTTATTAAAGAGATACCTTAAAATCTTTTCGATGGCAAATTTCATTTAGGAATCTTTATAAAGAAGGGAGCATCAAAAAAGAATTTCCTTTCAAAATATTTATAAAGAAGGAAGCGCAAGAGAACAGATGATTGGACTTTTTTGGTGGCAAATTTCCTTTCAAAATCTTTATAAAGAAGGGAGTTTCGAAAAGAATTTCCTTTCGGAATCTTTATAAAGAAGGAAGTGCAAGAGAGCAAATGGTTAGTATTTTTGAAAAGCTATATTGATGTTGGGTTTAGTGGGGGCATGTTCATCATAACAAGGGCAGATGTTTGAAATTTTTGAAAATTTATATTTATGTTGTTTTTTAAAGGGGGTATGCTCATCATTCGTATGAGCACAAGTATTTATTTAAAAGGAGGTTGCCTATATTTTTCAAGAAAAGTTTTAGCTTTGCATCTAGTCATTATTATTGTAAGAAAAATATCAATTTTATTTTGCTTCTTGTTTAAGATTACCCTAAAATTGAATAAGGGGGTCTAAGGTATTTTGTAGAAAGAGCTAGAGATTCTTCAAAAAGAACCGCCAAGGGATCTGCAAAAAGAGCTAGAGATTGGACACAAAATCTTTGCAATTGGGACAGATTTAGAACACATGAGAGTCACATGGAAAGACCTTTTCAAATTAGATGAACTTGATGCACTCCTTTCCAAAGAAAACCAGTTAGAAGGGAAGAAACTAATTTGGGCTCTAAAAGCAGCTATGCTTGCTCTCATACAACACAGGTTCTTGGAGGAACCTTGTGAAGGGGTTAGACTTCCAGTTGCATCTTGTCTCAGTAACATCATGAGACCTTATAGCTCCTTACAATGATAATTTTATGAGGAGAGTTTTCAGACTGATAGTAGAGACTTTCCAGGACTTGGACAATAGTGCAGGCTCTAACTTTGGGAAGAAGCTTGAGATTTTAGAAATCATGGCCATGGTCAGAACATACGAAACCATGCTTGATCTGGAGTGTGATGGCTCGATTCATCAGATGTTCTAATGCTTCTTTAACATTAGGAAACATCATCCTGACGCGTTCATAACACATGCATTCCATTTTTTCCTCATGTATGGGAGGCCATGATGCCATTTGCAGAAGGTTGCGGACGAGATTGTTGACCATTTGGAGGAGACAACTGGACTCACCTGCTGCTTATGAACTAGCTGAAAGGTTGGTTTAGCAGAGCATTGGGTTGTTCAGCAAATAGTTGACCAGGGAGGATCTGCTCAGGTTTGGTGGATCATGCAGCAACAATGAGTTTAGCAGGAAGGGTCTTTGCTTCATCTGCAAGGGACCATGGGGACCTAACCACTCATGCATGGGTGACACCGAGGAGACGACAGGGAGAGATCAAGAGGAGATTCCTTCTGATCTTTAGGATGAGGGTTATTCTTTTACAGTTGAGTCCATGAACACCTCTGAGGAGCATGAGCAGTTAGGGGGTGTTGTTGACAACAACTCAGAGATTCAACAATGTTTGGTGGAGGAGATTGATGAGCAACAGCTTATTCCCATTCAGCATGCACGGCACATAGTGGAGCACAGTGTGCATGATGGGCCAGTTTTGGAAATTCAGTTGGTGGCTCATGTTAAGCCCATGATGGAGGAGGATGAGCAGACATTCTTGGGGCCAACTATTGATGAGGAGTGGACAGATGTACATACTATTGAGATTTGCGGTAGCATCAAATGTGCTCTAGCTCCCAAATTTTGTGGAGGAGCTGGAGTACATGACATCTCCAAGGCCTAGAAAGCGTTTTGAAGAATTTCATCAGGTTTAAGAGATATTCAAATAATTAATCTTTTTAATTAAGGATAAAGTGAATTAAATTAAACATGTGATGAGAATGACTTAAGTGACACGGATCAAGAAACTTCTAATCTTAGCCCTTGATTAGAGATTAGATCACGACCGTTGATGTTTCAACGAGAAAAGTATAAGAGAAGGGCTTGGTGTCAGTTGCAGGGCACAATATATTATTGGAGCATTGAAGCTAAACTGAAATTCTAGGGCGTGGTTTCCTAAGAATTTCATAAGTGTTTGCAGTACAACGAGGGGCAGTATTGGACGGAGATGATCTAATCCCAAGCCATGAGTACAACAGCGGCAGAGAGGCAGCATACCAAGTGTGAAAATTTCTGAATATTACACTTATGCAGAAATCTATTGCTAGATCTCGTTATGCTTCTCTACGTTGCCTCTTTGAGCTGATCTCTACCTCTTGCTGATTCTAGACCCTGGGATCAGATCATCCCCTTGGCCTAAATTCCCCTCTCTGCAGCTGAAACACTTCTGAGAATTTTTAGCAAACCTGCCCTAGAATCTCAGCTTAGCTTCAGTGCTCTGCCTCTATGTGTCTTTACAAATGACTCCAAGCATTTTCTTTATACATTTCTCGTTGGGAAACCAACAGCCATGATCAGATCTTGAATCAATGACTAACATTAAAAGAAAGTTTGATCCATGTGACTTAAGACAATTTCATCACATGTTTAATTAAATTCACTTTAATTATTTAAGTTCCCTAAGTTTAAACTTAGGAAATACATTAAAATAATTAATTAATTTAATATCTCCTAAACCAAATGAAATTTCCCAAATCCATTTCTGGGCCTTGTAGATCAAGTGTACTCTAGTCCTTCCTCAAAATTTGGGAGCTACAGCACCACTGATGCTACCCCAAATAAAAAAAATCTCAACACTCCCTCTTAGCATCAAGGGTGTGCTCTAGCAATATATCACACTATGCATTACAAGACTTTGGATACTGGTTTTGTGCTATTGATGCTTGGTCTACTGCCACTCAACTTTGCACTACTATTGCCATTCTGTACTGTTGCCCATGACTCTGCCACTGCCATTGCAACATCTGTATTGCAGCTCCCTCTCATTTGATGCATCTGTGCTGCTCATAGCACTGCCACTATTGATCTGTTGCACTGCAACTTCAGTGGTTGAGAGAAACGACTGAATTTCCTGCCCAATCTTTGACAGACAAGTGAGATGGGCTGCATCCTCATCACTGAAGCTCCATAGGCTACAGATTTGTGTTGGCATCTGACGGATGATGCACAGCTACAGCTCTGCACTACGTAAGTAGACTCCCTCTGCACTACTGAAGTCACATCAGCCCCTTATGCTGAAATCTATCACGCTGTTGCTGCACTGCGCTGTCCCTCTGAAGCCTTCTGCGCTACTGTAGCTTTGCACTGCGTAAGCAGATCTGCTCTACGTTGTTGAAATCACATCAGCCTCTGCGGTGTTGTTGCTCTGCTCTGTGTTGCTCCTTTCAGCCTTTAGATCTGCCTCTGCTTCATCCGTGATCTATGCACCCACTGCTCCACTTGTCCCGCTACTGTCTTAAGGCTGTCGTAGCTCGCATGTGATCCAAGAGATGAGCTGCTCAAGGATCCCGCCTCAAACTATGTAGCTCCTCTACATATCCATGTCGCCCCACCTTCGTGGTTCATGAGCACTCATGGCTACATCATCTTCCGACCCATCATCTGCCACAGCAGCCTTGGAAGAAGAAGCTTCCTTGTCCTTTTTCTTCTGAGGACAATTGCTGGCAAAATGTCCCATTTCACCACATTGGAAGCACTTGATCTTTGACAGATCCTTCTTCTTCTTTCCCTGTTGCCTCTTTGATGCCAAGGTTGCATCTTCTTCATCTTCCTTCTTCACTTTTCTCAATCCAGAGTTGTGCTTCTTCTTGGTGAATCTGCGGAGTTCTTCTTGACACAAAATTGACCACAAGCTGTCCCAATCTGGGAGTTCCGCTCTGCCCAAGATACTTTGGACAAAGGTTTCCCACTCATCTGTGACTGCATTGAGGGCAGTTCTGACTATCACATCGTCTTCTGCCTTAGCACCCGTTGCATTCAACTGATCTCTGATTGACTGCAATCTGAAGAGAAAATGCTCCATGTCTTCTCTCTTGGTCATCATGAATGACCTCATCTGTGTCTCCAACAGCATCTTCCTTTGGACAGGTTTTCCCTCATATGGGGAGATTAAGGCCTTCCACATCTCATTAGCAATATTTTTCTCAACTAAGTCTGGTACAATATGGTCCTTAATTCCGTCCATAATTAGCCGCTTGCCATGCCTAGCATCTTCCTTATTTTTCTGAAGGAGATCTAGATCGGTCCGCGTGGTCAGAGTTTGCTCTACATGGTCTCTTAGATTATATGCCTCAAGGACTATCAGGATCCTTGCCTTCCAAAATGAAAAGTTCGAGAGGCCATCCAATTTGTCCTGATCACGCAGTCCATGAGGAGCCATCTGCTCAAAAATGTGTCGGAACTTCCCTTTCTCTTTGCTAGAGAATTGGATCTAAGGGCCTTGGCAAAACAGGTACCTTCTGCTCCCTCTGACAATTGATTTCCCTCCTTGGAAATCTGCCAAATCAACAATGATTCAGCTCTCTTTCATCCTCTAATCAATCTGCAAGTTTCTTTGGCTAGAAACTCTCTAAGAAGTTGATCTCCTCCTGCTCTTTGTCACTTGTGCTTAGGCTCAAAATCTGAAAACTTCAGAAATTTAACCCCACGAGCACCTTTTGAATTTCTGCAGCTAATCTTCAGTCTTTTCTAGATCTGACAAATTCAAATCTACATCACACTAGCTGGCTTCAAACCAATCCAGCATTGTTTTTGAGTTGCCTAAGCGCAATAATTGCATGGGCTTGCTAGGAGACAACGTTAAACTATGTCACCCTTCCCTCTGCGTGAATCTGCCTCTGAAAACTGCGTTGTCCCTTCAGATCTGTATTTCTGCTGCTTTCTGCAGCTAGAACCTTCAGTCTTTTGCTGGTGACCCTCCTAGATCTGCAATTGCTCCAATACCATGTGAAAATTTCTGAATCTTACACTTATGCACAAATTCTTACTGTGAATCTGGTTATGCTCCTCCTACTTAGATAAGTTATTAACTGAATAAATTCAGATTAAAACCGCAGCAAAACACATAACAGATCTTCACCAATTCAAATCTAGAACAAGTACATGCACACATAGACAAAGTGACATAGATATTTTCTGGACAAATAGTCCCCAGAGAAACCCAATGCGGGAAACCAGTCTTCTAGCTGTTGGAGGGTTTTATTATTAAGAATTTTCTGAATACAACAAATCAGGGTTCCATATCTGGAAAACCTGACAGAGAAATAATAGATCTACAGCTCACTGGTTGTTCTGAAGCCAAAATAATGACTGATCCACACCCTCAAACGGGATTTACAAGACTCGGCCAAAATTAGAGCCTAGAAACCCCAGCGTTGTCCCTGAAGCCTCTACGTCCCTGAGCGCTGCTCCGGAAAGGGTTGCGTTACCCGAAACTGGGTGACGCAAGCCTTACACTGCCACTTAGGGTCTCTGCGTAACCCCTCAGGGCTTCCAGTGGAACATCACGTTGTCCTTGACGGACTGCGTAGCACAATTGTTTCCCTTCCTGTTGCTGCTCTCCTTCTTCTCTGCGCTGCCTCTCTAAGATGATCTCTACCTCTTGCTAATTCTAAACCCCGGGATCAGATCATCCCCTTGGCCTAAATTCCCCTCTCTGCAGCTGAAACACTTCTGAGAATTCTTAGCAAACCTGCCCTAGAATCTCAACTTAACTTCAGCGCCCTGCCTCTGTGTGTCTTTACAAATGACCCCAAGCCTTTCCTTTATACTTTTCTTGTTGGGAAACCAACGGCCATGATCAAATCTTGAATCAATGGCTAAGATTAAAAGAAAGCTTGATCCGTGTCACTTAAGACAATTTCATCACATGTTTAATTAAATTCACTTTAATTATTTAAGTTCCCTAAGTTTAAACTTAGCTAATAGATTAAAATAATTAATTAATTTAATATCTCTTTAAACCAGATGAAATTTCCCAAATCCATTTATGGGTCTTGTAGATCAAGTGTACTCTAGTCCTTCCTCAAAATTTGGGAGCTAGAGCACAACTGATGCTACCCAATCTCAACAGGACGCAGGAGCAGCCTGCGCTGCGCAGAGGCTGCGTTGAGCCAGTCTGCTCGCACAGAGGCTAGCCAAAGGGATGCAGTCTAGTTTTGAGTTGTTGTGCAATGTTTTCGTGGTCCGGAAGTAGGGCTTCGTATCTTCAATAGTTGCTATTGTGGTGGAGATTCTGCCGATGCAAAATCATGCCTAGCTAATTTGACAAAGAGCGGGAGGAGAACAGCTACTCAACAGATTTTTGCCAAAGAAATCTAAGGATCGATCGTAGGGTGATTGAAGAGAGCTGATTCGTAGGATTTGGCAGATTTTCGGGAGGGAAATCAATTGTCGAAGAGAGCAACTACTATAGAGGGTTTCTAGTCGCCAAGAAACCCAGATCCAGTATTTCTGTTGAGTGTTGCAGCAGAGAGAGGGAGAGGAGTATTTGTTCTGACAGCTCTGAGCAAAGATGGTGACTCACGGACTGAGAGATCAGGACAAGTTGGAGGGCATGTCCAACTTCGTTATTTGGAGGGCCAGGATCCTAACAGTCCTGGATGAGTACGGCATCAAGGACCATCCAGAGAGAGTCCTAGTTGTGCCAATCGATGCAGATCCTCTAAAGAAGTACGAGGAGAATCAAGCGCGAGCAAAGCGTTTGATCATGGACGGAGTCAAAGACCGCGTCGTGCCACATATTGCCGAGAAGAACACAGGAAATGAAATGTGGGTAGCCTTGGACACGATGTATCAGGGTGGCTCAGTCCAAAGAAGAATGATTCTAGAGAATCAAATGCGGTTGTTCCAAATGCGGAAGGGAGAGGTGATAGATCCCTTCCTTTCGATACTTCAGACTATCCGGGATCAACTAATTGCCATGGGTACGAATCTGGATGAGGGGCTCTTGGTGAGGACTCCCTTGAATGCAGTCACCAAGGATTGGGAAACATTTGTCCAAAGCATCTTGGGAAGGGCAACATTACGATCTTGGGCGGATATGTGGGCAATCCTCCGACATGAGGAAATCAGAAGGATAACCAAGAGGCAAAGCAGCAGCAGCGGGACGGTAAGAGTAAAGAAAGAAGAGGAGGATGCAGCCCTTGCATCGAAGGAAAGGAGGCAGCAAGGGAAAAAGAAGTGTGATCTATCAATGATCAAATGTTCCCGATGTGGTGAACTTGGACACTTCGACACCAATTTTCCTCTAAGGAAGAAGCACATGGAAGCTTCTAGTTCCACGGCTGCGGCAACTAAGGCAAATGATGGGAGTGATGATGATGTAGCCATGAGTGCTCATAAGCCACAAAAGTGGAGCGACATTGATCTATAGAGCAGCTATAGAGTGATCGCGGGATCCTTGAGTAGCCCAACTCTTGGATCACATCCGTGCTACGAGAGCCTTAAGACAGTAGCGGGAATGACTAGAGCAGTGGATGCAGAAGGATCACAGTGAAGTGGATGGCAAAGGCTGGGATGTTGTAGAGGGAGCATCGCAATGCAGAAGCAGCAGCAGCGTAGAAGCAGCAGTGCAGAGGGGTTGATGGGACTTCAGCGGCGCAGAGGAGGCATGCTTACGCAGTGCAGACCTGTAGTAACGCAGTGGCAAAGGAGGACAGTGCAAAGCGGTAGCCTAAGGAGCTTCAGTGATGAGATGCAGCCCAACTGACTTGTTTGTCAGTGATTAGGCAGGGGTCCTGCAATTGCTTACTTCTCAGCAACTGAGTTGCAGTGCGACAGTTAGTAGTGGCAATGCTATGAGCAGCATGATGTAGCAATTTGAGAGGGAGTTGCAGTACAGATGTGGCAGTGACTGTGGCAGAGTCATGGGCAGTAGTACAGAGAGCAGCAACAGCGCAGTGATGGAGGGCAACAAACCAAGCATCAGTGCGAAGACCGATGCCAAAGATTAGAGCAGTACTTCGAGGTGATTGTATTGCTAGAGCACATTCCTCACTAAGAGGGAGTGTTGAGATTTGGGGTAGCATCAGATGTGCTCTAGCTCCCAAATTTAGTGGAGGAGCTGGAGTACATGAGATCTCCAGGACACAGAAAGCATTTTGAATGATTCCATCAGGTTTAAAGGATATTCAAATAATTAATATTTTTAATTAAGGACCCTAAGTATAGCATAGGAAAATTAAAAGATTAAAGTGAATTAAATTAAACATGTGATGAGAATGACTTAAGTGACGCTGATCAAGCAGCTTCTAATCTTAGTCGTTGACTAAAGATTAGTTCACGGTCGTTGATGTTTCAACGAGAAAAGTACAAGAGAATTGCTTGGGGTCAGTTGGAGGACACACACATTGGCAGAGCACTGAAGCTAAGCTAAAATTCTAGGGCGTGGTTTGCTAAAAATTTCAAAAGTGTTTGCAGTGCAGCGGAGGGCAGTATTGGCAAGGGGATGATCTGATCCCAGGCCAAGAGTACAACAGCGACAGAGAGGCAGCATACCGAGCAGCACAGAGGCATTACAGAGCCACGCAGTCCAACAGAGGTAGCGCAGAGCCAGCAGGAGCCACGCAAGGCTGACGCAGGCCCAGTCAGGGCAGCGCAGGGGCAGTGTAAGCCCTTCAGGGGTGACGCAGGCCCTTCCAAAGCAACGCAGAGGCTGAAACAGGCCAGGAAGGCTAACGCAAAGGGCTGAGGAGCAGCACTAGGGTTTTCGGTGGGCCAGAAAGGGCTTGAGTTCTGTAAATCCCGTTTGAGGGTGTGAATCAGCCACATTTTCTGTCTCCAAGAGAAAGAGGTATAGTTGTTGTGATTTTCTCTGTAGGGCAAACCATGTCTGATGCCCAGAAACTGTTGTATTCAGAATCTGCTTAATAATAAAACCCTCCAGAGCTAGTTGCACCGGTTTTCCCACATTGGGTTTTTCCGGGGACATTTGTCCGAAAAATCTATCACTTTGTCATATGAGCGTGCTATTCAGTAAATGATTTGTATGTGTAGGATGCTATTTGTATTTACTTCGTTGTTTTTCTGAATATTCAGATTAAAAACTTGTATGATTAATAAAGTAGGAGAAGTAAATCAATGATTAGCAGTAGGGTTTCCTAGATTAAGAAATTTTCACACAAACAGCCAGTAGGGTGGTAGTAGGTGTAGACACTTGTCATTAGGAGATGTTGGAGCTTTGCACGGTAGTTTTGCAGGAGGCTAGTAGATGAGAGGAGCGTGGAGTTTCTGATCATAGGAGGAAGGAGCTGTTGGAGATGGTCGTGCATCCATTTTTGGGCCTACCCATGGATGAGGTGTAGATAGGTGCAGTGGTAGCTAGTAGAGCTACAGTATTTCCAGGCCGCAGCCCTCTCCAGGAGTACATAGTCAGGGCTTGCAACACATCTTGCCCACTTTTGCCTATTATAGAGAGAGGGGCAAGTTTCCTTAGACAGATCTTTTTGATTGACCAGGCAAAGCCTCCCGAGTTGAGCAGGGACCAATATTAGCCTAGTAGACTTGTTCCTTACATAGGTGTACATGCATTGGATTAGTGTGAGATCATGAGTTGGTATCCTATTGATGATGTGATATTCTTAGTCAGGGGCGCAGTAGAGTGGGGACCCCTAGGCATGTCAGATACTACATGCCCCAGTTGGCAATGGGATACAGGTCGACAGCTCTTCAACATTCTATCCCGACATTAGGAGAGTGGGATTAGCATTGGATTGAGTCATGGGTTGGACTGGAGAGAGGTAATGAGTTGGTACGCAGTTGATGGGGAAGCATTCACAGCCGGAGCTATAGCACGGCAGGTGTCGTGGGGCATTTATGCTTTTTCTTGGTGGCATTGGTATCCAGGTCAATTTGTTGATGACAGGTTCAGTTAGAGATTGGTCTGTAATCCAGGCATTGAGGGGTTTGTTCGTGGTGGGTTGACACAGAGGCGTAGCATCACCCATTGGTTTGTATGGGATCCGGGCATTAGGTCTCAGTTGCATTGTGTTGAAATTTGGTACCGGAGGACAGGTGGTTCCCTAAGGCTTTGATCTTTGGCCTAGGGAAAAGTGTCCAAAAGAATTTAATTTTTTCTCCTAAAGTAACTTTATAAATTTTTATAAAGTTAAATCTAATTTAAAAGTGACTTAAGTGATAAAGTTAGTAAAATGACTTATAAAGTTATAAAGTCAAATCTAATTTGATAGTGACTTTAAGTGATAAGTTACTAAAGTCTAATTTTAAAGTGACTTTAATAAAGTCAATGTAAAATTAGAAAGGAAAAGTGACTTTGGAAATAAATGACTAAGTGGGTCTTTATTAAGTGGGGTGAATTAAAAAATAGAAAGTGAGATTTAAATGAGCATTTAATCTCAGCCCTAGATCTCAATCTATCTCAGCCATTGGATTTAGGGATTCCCCAAAAGTCACTTAGGGTTAGGTTAAAGGAGGAAAAGGAGGAAAGGTCATTCATTCTTTCATGGCCAGTTGGGAGAAGGAGAGAAAGAAGCGAGGAATTTATGGCGATGAGAGAAAAGGAGAACGACGACTTGGCACACATTCAAGCGGCCCGATTCGAAGCAAGTCCGTCTGACCGAGTTTAGCACACATTCAAAGCGGTCCCAGCACAGATTTTCTAGAAAGTCGTACGGCGACCCAGCACAGCACGATTTCAAGAGGCCGTACGACGGTTTCACCACAGTTTCGAAACGACAAGGAAATTTGTTTTGTTTATACAGTTGAAGCGAGCGTCTGACAAGTGGTATCTCAGTTACCTGTCTCGAGAGCGGTCCCGTCTAAGGTTCTCTTTGTCTTTAGCCGCAAGGCCCCCGAGGAGTCCGTGCGGCGGCATTTATTCTTGTTTTGGCACGAATTCGAGGTGGGCTGTGCCATTGCATTTATTGCAGATTTTTGGGCACGCAAATCCAGGATAACGTACAACATTTATTGCTGTTCCTGTTTTGCTGTTTGCACATTTTCCGAGGCGGTGGTTAAGCACGAAAAACGAGATAAGTTGTATAAGTTTACTTGCTGATTTTTTGCTGAATATTTCTCTCACTGTAAAAAGCATTTTTCCAGAAATAAGAAGGAGCTTTCGAACTGGTTTTCCCCAAGAGTTGTAGGGGGTTTTTCCAGGGTCACCTTGACCAAAAATTCCTGAGTTATGATGTGTTGAATGACTGTTTGTTACTGCTGTTATTTTATTTCTGCATTTACAGCATTCTGAAAAATTTTCCAGAATTTGTGTTTTCAGCAAAATTTATTTTTCCAGTTGTTGAATGTATAGTTATGGGAAAGGGCATTTAACTATTTTGGAGTAATAAGGTGAAAAACTGAAAACCGGGGCGGAAAAAGAATTTTCTACATGGTATCAGAGCTTGAGTGCTGAAGGGCAGTTTGGGACAGCAAGGAGGAAAATTACAGCCTGCTGATTTTTCACTCAGAAAATTCCAGCAAGCTGATTTTTCACAAACAGCAGATTTTTACCTTTACTACAGCAGTGTTATTTTTCAGTTTTAGGACAGCAGGATGTCTTTGGGATTGAGGGTGGAGGATAGGCTGGATGGGCATACAAATTACAGCGTTTGGAAGGAGAGAATGCAAAGTATCTTTGAGGAGGCGGAAGTCTGGGATATCATGGTTCATACCACACAGCAGCCTGTTAATGTGCCTACTGATCCTGTTCAGTTGGCAGCATATAACAGAAAGAACAACAAGGGTAAGAGACTGATTCTAGACGGAATCAAGGACCATTGCATTCCTCATGTGAGAGGAAAGAGAAATGCCCATGAGATGTGGTCAGCATTGACCAACCTCTACCAGAGTACCAATGAGAACCGGAAAATGGTCCTGAAGGAGAAGCTGAAGAACATTAAGATGGCTAAGACTGATAGTGTAGCTGGATATCTCACAAAGATTACTAATGTGAGAGATGAGTTGGCAGCGATTGGAGAGGCCATTCCACCCACTGAGTTGGTGCGGATTGCAGTGAATGGCCTCCCCGGTTCATGGATGAACTTTGCTGATGGAGTTTGTGCACGTGAGACCCTTCCCACATGGGAGAGGTTTTGGGATGATTGCATTCAGACAGAGATCAGGAAAGGTCAGCTTGGGGCAGCCAAGCCAGTTGAGCAGGATGAGGATGTAGCACTGTTGGCAGGACGCAAGAAAGGGCAAAGGGAAGAAGCAGGCTTCCACAAGCAATGGTGGGGGCAAAGGCAAAGGTAAAGGTAAACAGGATAACTCACAGAAGGACTATTCCAAAGTTAAGTGTTGGAATTGTCAGAAGATGGGACACTATGCAGTTGTGTGTCCGGAGAAGAAGAAGAAGAAGGGGAAGAACCAGAGCATGGCAGCTTCAGCAGAGGTTGAGGACTTTGCAGATCGCTTTGACCGAGAGTTTGGGTTCATTGCGTGTGAGTCTTCTAGTGCAGGATTATCTGCCATAGAGGTTCGGAGGGAGCATGCATTTCCCTTGATTAGCGGAGCATCTTCGGGTATCTGGTATGTGGACAGTGGGGCTTCACGTCACATGACAGGAGTCCGTGAGTACTTCTCAGAGCTTTCAGAGAGTGGCACTGATGTAGAGGTAGTACTCGGTGATGACCGAGTTGTTAGAGCAGTCGGTGTGGGAACATTGACATTTCAGAGGGAGTCCAAACCTCCCTTGAAGGTGTCAGATGTTCTTTATGTGCCAGGGATGAGGAAGAACCTCATATCCGTCTCAGCTTTGGAGGACAGAGGATATGAGATACTATTCAGGGGAGGAAAGGTGTTGATGTATCCCAGGGGCACTCCAGCTGATTCAGCTAGAGTGATAGGTGTACGCCATGCAAAGGTGTACAAGTTTGCATTTCAGTCCCTTTTGGCATTGAGCAGTCGTACCGACAGCAGAGCTAGCAGTTCTGAGCAGTGTGAGATTTGGCACCGCAGGATGGGGCACATGCATCATGGAGCCTTGAGGACTTTGCGGGAGATCACTACGGGTGTGCCAGAGTTCAGTACTGATCACTTTGATACTTGCAGAGGATGTGCGATGGGCAAGTTTGCCAAATCCCCTTTTCCCAGCAGTGACAGCAGAGCGACTGGGATACTTGATTTGATTCATTCCGATGTGAGCGGTTGGATGTCTCATGTTTCCTTGAGTGGATATGAGTACTATGTGTTATTCATTGATGATCACTCCAGGAGGACCTGGATTTATTTCTTGAAGACCAAGAGTGAGGTCTTCAAGCGGTTTCCGGAGTTCAGAGCTCTTGTGGAGACACAGACAGGTCGGAAGATCAAGTCCCTGAGGTCGGACAATGGAGGAGAGTACACCCTTGGAGAGTTTGTTGACTATTGTGCGGAGGCAGACATTAGGAGGGAGCTCACTGTTCCTTACAACCCCCAGCAGAACGGGGTTGCGGAGAGGAAGAACAGATCCATCGGAGGGGCTGCCAAAGCCATGTTACATGATCGGGGGTTGCCATTGTTTTTGTGGGCAGAGGCCTGCAACACAGCTGTTTACTTGCAGAACAGGAGTCCGCATCGTGCCTTGGGGCACATGACTCCGGAGGAGGCTTTTTCTGGGAAGAAGCCTGATATGGGTCATCTTCGTATCTTTGAGTGCATGACATACTCCTACATACCCAAGGAGAAGAGGACCAAACTAGAGCCCACCGCAGAGAAGGGTATCTTTGTGGGCTACAGTGAGACCTCCAAGGCCTTTCGGATTTACATTCTTGCACAGAGGAAAGTTGTTGTCAGGCGGGATGTGAAGTTCGAGGAGGACAGGGCCTTTAGGAGGTCACGGGAGTTAGAGTATCTGGATCAGCCAGACCCTCAGCAGTAGTTGAGTCAGTCGCAGGGATCCAGTGGGCAGGGATCAGGAGGATTCGGAGGTACATCTATGACGATGTCAGGTCCGTCAGTGGGGAGTGGCTCGCAGAGTCAGAGGGGTGGTGCTATGGGCAGCACGCAGAGCAGTCCACAGAGCAGTTCACTGGGGAGTCCACTGATGGACGGTTCACACGGTACCTCAGCATCTACAGGTTCAGGTGCAGGCAGGAGGACAGCAGACAGACAGTCAGGAGTTCAGGCTCCTGATGTTGAGGAGGAGGAGTTTTATTCTCCAGCGGGAGAAGTGTGCTCAAGGAAGAGGAAGCCCAAGTGGCTTCAGGACACCTTGAGAGATGCCACATCTGTTGCTGAGCCTAAGAGGCCGGTCAGAGAGAGCAGACCACCTGAGAGGTTTTGTAGCTATATGGCAATGGCTACCGGCATCCTTGACTCTGAGCCTTCTAGCTATGAGGAGGCAGCTAGCCAGCAGGTCTGGAGAGAGGCCATGCAGGAGGAGTATTCTTCTATCATGAAGAATGATGTTTGGGAGGTGGTGCCGAGGCATGAGGGCAAATCCGTGGTTACTTCCAGATGGCTTTACAAGGTAAAGCATGCTGCAGATGGCAGCATTGAGAAATTCAAAGCGAGGTTTGTGGCTAGAGGGTTCTCCCAGGTAGAGGGAGTTGATTATGAGGAGACCTTCGCTCCCGTGGCTCGATATACTTCGATCCGCTCCATTATATCGATAGCAGCAGAGATGGGTTGGAAGATCCACCGGATGGATGTGAAGACTGCATTTCTCAATGGCTTCATACAGGAGGAGGTGTACATTGAGCAGCCACAGGGCTTTGAGGTGCATGGGAAGGAGTCCCATGTGTGCAGACTGAAGAAGGCCCTTTATGGCCTGAAGCAAGCTCCCAGAGCTTGGTACTCCAGGATAGATACTTACTTGCAGAAGATGGGTTTCACAAAGACTGAGGCAGATCCAAACCTTTACTATATTGGGATAGGTGAGGAGCCTCTCATTCTGGTGCTGTATGTGGATGACTGAGTCATTACAGGTGCGGAGAGACTCATAGAGCACTGCAAGAGAGATCTTGCGACGAAGTTTGGGATGAAGGACATCGGCTTGATGCATTACTTTTTGGGTTTGGAGGTGTGGCAGGAGGAGGGGCATTTTTTCCTGGGACAGGGGAAGTATATTGTGGACATCCTTGGCAGATTCCACATGGAGGATTGTAGACCCATGTCGACACCGATGATCACCAACTGGAAGAAGCTTCATGCTTCGGATTCCGAGTTGGTGGATCCCACATTGTACAGACAGCTGATTGGTTCCTTGATGTATTTGGTCAACACTAGACCAGATATTTGTTTTGCAGTCAACACGATGAGTCAGGTTATGTGTGAGCCTAGGAAGGTTCACTGGGTGGCTGCAAAACACATTTTGCGGTACTTGCAGGGGACAGTGGATTGTAATTACGGACTACGGGCGGGGGGGGATGGGTAAGGATTGGCGAGTTGCAACGGTTCGATTGTGCGCAGGTTGTGCTTCTGATAGGAAGAGCACTTCAGGGTGTTGTTTTGGGTTGGGTTCGGCAGTGGTGTCATGGTTCAGCCAGAAGCAGCAGTCAGTAGCATTGAGTTCAGCGGAAGCAGAGTATATGGCAGCCAGTCTAGCTAGTTGTGAGGCCATCCGGCTTCGCAAGATGTTGTTTGGCTTATTTGGTCAGCCGTTGAGACCTTCAGTGATTTACTGTGATAATCAGAGTTGCATTAAACTCACGGAGAATCCGGTATTTCATGACAGGTCAAAGCATATCGGGATCAAATATCACTTCATCAGAGACTATGTTCAGAAAGGAGCTGTGAAGCTTGAGTATATTCCCCACTGATGAGCAGGTTGCGGATATTCTTACCAAAGCCTTACCACGGGGCAAGCATGTCTACTTCAGAGACAAGATGGGTGTGGTGAGGAACACCTTCCTCGGTAAGAGGGAGTGTTGAAATTTGATACCGGAGGACAGGTGGTTCCCTAAGGCTTTGATCTTTGGCCTAGGGAAAAGTGTCCAAAAGAATTTAATTTTTCTCCTAAAGTAACTTTATAAATTTTATAAAGTTAAATCTAATTTAAAAGTGACTTAAGTGATAAAGTTACTAAAGTGACTTTATAAAGTTATAAAGTCAAATCTAATTTTAAAGTGACTTTAAGTGATAAAGTTACTAAAGTTAAAGTGACTTTAAATAAAGTCAATGTAAAATTAGAAAGGAAAAAGTGACTTTGGAAATAAAAGACTAAGTGGGTCTTTATTAAAGTGGAGTGAATTAAAAAATAGAAAATGAGATTTAAATGAGCATTTAATCTCAGCCCTAGATCTCAATCTATCTCAGCCATTGGATTTAGGGATTCCCCAAAAGTCACTTAGGGTTAGGTTAAAGGAGGAAAAGGAGGAAAAGGTCATTCATTCTTTCATGAGCAGATTGGGAGAAGGAGAGAAAGAGAGCAAGGGACATTTCTGGGCAGTGAGGAGAAGGAGACAGCAGCTTGGCACACATTCCAAGGCAGCAGTTCAGCAAGTCCGTACAGCAGAGTTTGGCACACATTCCAAGGCAGATTTTGGCACGATTTTCTAGAAGGCCGTACAGCAGCCTTTTGGCACGATTTCCAAGAGGCCGTACAGCAGTTTCAGCACAGATTTCGAGGCAGCAAAGGGGCTGTTTTATTTGGCACGAATTTCGAGGCAGACCGTATAGCAAGTGGCTGTACCGTTGCACGGAAATCGAGGCAGATTCCGTACAGCAAGTTTCTGCTGTCTTTTGGCACAAATTTCGAGGTCCGTACAGCAGCATTTATTGTTGTTTTGGCACAGATTTCGAGGTGGATGTACCGCTGCATTTATTGCAGATTTTTGGGCACGAAAAACTAGGAAATCCGTACAGCATTTATTGATGTTCTTGTTTTGCTGTTTGCACATTTTCCGAGGCGGTGGTTAAGCACGGAAAACGAGATAAGTTGTATAAGTTTACTTGCTGATTTTTTGTTGAATATTTCTCTCACTGTAAAAAGCATTTTTCCAGAAATAAGAAGGAGCTTTCGAACTGGTTTTCCCCAAGAGTTGTAGGGGGTTTTTCCAGGGTCACCTTGACCAAAAATTTCTGAGTTATGATGTGTTGAATGACTGTTTGTTATTGCTGTTATTTTATTTCTGCATTTACAGCATTCTGAAAAATTTCCAGAATTTGTGTTTTCAGCAAAATTTATTTTTCCAGTTGTTGAATGTATGGTTATGGGAAAGGGCATTTAACTATTTTGGAGTAATAAGGTGAAAAACTGAAACCGGGGCGGAAAAAGAATTTTCTACACATTGGGCCACCAGACTGGTCCACAAGTTTGGATTGCTTGAGAGCAAGCAATCTTGGGGTGGGATGATTTGTGATGTTCCTTTTTCTGGTGTTCCTTACGGCATGTTTAGGATGGACTTTCAGAGTTGGAGGCAGATAGGTCACATGTGCAAGTTGGAGTCATCAACGGGCCCAGGGGCTTTTGGAGGGGTTTTGAGGAGTTTTTATAAGATTCGATTGCATTTGCTTGGTATATTCCATCATCCGCACAGTATATCTTTCGTTCTGTTGCATTCCGACAACTTCCAAAAAACAAAGATATTAATGGGCCTGACTCAATTAATTACGCTTAAGGTGGCATTGCGGGAGGAGTACTTGGTAGAACACCTTAGTGTAATGGCTCGTTGGAACCAGAACGAGATGGGATGGTTAGAAGTGAGCTTCAATGGCTTGAGGGGGCATGGTGGCCAATTTACCATTTTCCCACATTAAAAAGATGTTTTAATTAAAAATTAGAGGAGGGATATGTGTTCCATGATTAAAATAATAATAAAATAGGAGGTTCTAGAGGGGTCCATCAAATTTCTAAAAAGAGGAGGAGAAGGCCATTAGAGGACATCTTGGATTGTTGATATTTTCTATTGAAGAGGTTTGGAGAACCTAGTTCCTAACTTCTCTAGCCCCGGACAGAAACCCTCGGGTATGCTATTGAGTGTTGGAAGAAAACCCAACCCTCTCGAGGAGAATTCACTCAGAAATCTCACAGTGCTTCATCGGAGTTTTGGAGAGAGAAGTTTTGTCGTAGTCAGTCTGCAGCATTCTTCTCACCGGGCCATCTACATCATTGCCAGAGTCATTCATCAGTTTGGTCGGAGATATTTTTTTGGGTTTTGCTACACTTGCTTGGCAAGCTCAAGTTCCACTATTCCTTCATGTTGATGTGCTCTTTCCAGTGGATTAATAAAATGGCTCAGTGATTTTATTCGCATCTATTTGTGTATCAATTTGCGGGTTGTGTTTCTATTTACAATTATTTTTCTATTCAAGTTCATTTCTGGCATCGTCTGTTAAAATTTCCATTAGGGATATTCATTTTTCCTTGGTGCTTTTAAGTTTTTATAGAACTTATTTTGTCTATTTTGAGCCAAAATAAGGTCCGCCACTTTGGAGTTAATTTGGTTCATCCTATCCATAAATTATTGTTGAAGAATAATGTAGCTATGGTCGGCATTTTTCATTGCAAAACATGAAGAAGAAATTAATTTATTGTCACCTACAAGTCAGCCCAATAAGTCCTACAAGTCGGCTCCATTATGGCTAATTAGCCCACATGTGACTCATATAAATACAACCTCGTTGGCACTCATTTTGACAGCATCACATCACAAGTTCGATCTACAATTTCAGAGCTTATCCACACATGTGAAGATCAGATAGAGGACTCCTTTCAGCTGTGTTGACTTTTTCTTTCATGACTCATTGACTACTTTTGACTTGGGCTATTTTGGCATCTACTTGTCTTCAGTTCTGTTCATACTTGGAGGCCGAAAACTTCAGAAGTACATTAACCTTTGCTGACTGTGATTTCGCTCCTTTTGTGTGATGTTGACCGAGGGTTTTTACTGTGATTTTAGGCCGAGCTTCTGTGGACAGTTCAGTACTATTTGTGGCCTCTTGTTGTAGTGACTCAGGCCAGAATTTCAGCCTCATTGTGCAGACCTCATTCATTGGACAGAAGTTGATTATCTCTCTTTCTATTGCCAGACTTTGACTGGTATTGTATTGAGGACAGATTTAAATTTGTTGGAACAATTTTGATGTACTTTTGATGGACAGAATCTCTCTCTCAGAAAGAAAGAATTTTGGGTTTTCCCCTCGTGGGTTTTGCCCTGGCTGTGAGCCTAGGCCCTAATCTTGGTGTCTCTTGTCTCTTGCTGTTCATTGTCTACTGTGATATCTATTTACTGCTCTTATTGAAGAACTAAATGGTTGAAGTTTTTCATCTATAGCTACAGCCTACTTGTTGATTAAAGTATAAAGCAGGAACGGATTGCATCAATAGAAATAGTTATAAATTGTGAAAAACTATTCTAGTCCTAGCTACACTAGAATTTCAACAATTATCATGTTTCTTCTTAGTAAGGTAGGGTGCCCCACTTCAGGATATTCTTGACAATCTTCAGTTGGCTAATTCATGCATGCAAGTGATATTTTTGGACTTCATCTCTCTACTACTCTGGTTATATCTTATCTCATCCAATTCAATTCTATTCCGAGCAAGGATGAGCACGATTATTAAGAGATTTTGTACTGATATCCTTAGTCAAAATGGAGCTCCTTACATGGACTTTTGACATATATTCCAATGCCTTTTAACTCCTATTCTAAGCCAAACTAGTGCACCTCACTTGGAGACTATTCTCGGTCTGTTCTATTGGTTATTCTTCACAAATTCCTCTTCTATCTTTGAGTTGACTTACGGGCCCTCCTCTTAGACTTTCATGCCTCAATTTAAGGTGTTTTTCTAAGAGATTCTTTAACAACTTCATCCATCTATTCCATGTTGAACTAGGAACGACATTTGGAGATGCTTTGCTCTTTTCAAGATGAATACTCATGCATATGTTGGGCACTTGATTGGGTTGACATTTTTGTGATTGGATGAGAATTGAACCACGTAGACCTAGGCACTGTCTGTTAGATGGATCTAGCATGCTTTATGGTTTTATAAGTGACATCGCATGGCACCTATTCTGGAACTTGAGATATTCTTGGATATTTTCTTTGTATGAACCATCACCTATAAGAGAGGGAAATTTTGGAGAGATGGAGATGAAGACTTGATGCCAATGCCTCCTATTGCCAAGGATGTGATTGTACCTCAGTAACTGGTGTGGGAGAGGGGTCTTGTGCAATGACTTAACATCCCCTCAGGACTTTCCGTTTATCAGATGTACTAGAACTTGTACATGTCTACAACTTTGGTAAGGATGATCACTTTCTTGGTGGGCAATTTCACAAGTGTTCACTGAATTTTGTAATTGGTTTAATAGTATTTGAGTTGATTGGCCTTGGATATATCCTCTAGCCAATTAACTCTCTTTTATTTATTTATTTTCCACAACCATTGGCTCAAGGCACTGGTCTGGAAAGTACATAAGAAGAACCTTTCACAGAGTCTGAGTGTTTTACTTGCAGGTCTGCAACTTTTTTTCACATATTTGACGAAGATTTTAGCAGATTTCACAAAGGGTAAAAGTTGATTTGACATTCTAACACATAAATCTGAAGTTTACTTGCTGTTCTCGAGCATTTAATGGCAGAAATATGAATATTTTCTGATATTTCGATGAGAATATTTTGTAGATTTGAAGCCTTTTGCAGGGTGTACTTGAAGATTGTTCACTTTAAATCACTAGCAATTCCCCCCTTAAACTAGCAAGCACTACCGTTAACTAAGAGGCACTGTGCGAGGTGACAATGGCATCTTCCCTAAATGTCCATTTACAACTTCCTGGTTTTGGTCATTTTTAGACATCAATAGAATTCCTTCTGTGTACTTTGGCTTATCTCCTTGTATATTCCAGTTCCCTATTCTGTAGAGTGTAGACTTTAACACAATTTTGCTGGACAAGCTTAGCATCCTTCCTATTTACTCTATTTAAGCCATCGCTTTATCCATGAGATTCCAAGCAACGTGATTATATATATACTACACTCCTTAATATCAGTTGTCACATCACAACAAGGACATCTGACCAGGCTATTTTGTCACTTGCATTTCTTCCACCAGGAAATATCTTTTGTAAATGTATGTCATAGAAATTGACTCTTCAAATGAGGGTGTTAAGTGAGATGGTGAAAAAGTTAAAATCACATGGTAATATTGTGGCACGAGTTTAGAAGAGTTTTTCAAGTATTATTAAACCACTCTAACATGTACCTCATTCCTACAACTGGAGAATTTGCACAGTGAGCTCTAATTTGTTCCACTAGAACACAACAGCAGCACTCATCAACAAAACAGGAGAATACAAATACTAAGCATCACAGGAGAGACTGCATTTTATAAAGGATGCTGCTAACAGCTCAAAAGATTATATATAAACTGTGGAGGAATTGAGCACGTAAAAAATGGTATGCTAATAGCTAATAGTCTCCAATTTTGGCAAGCAAACACTCAGATCAAGACTAATATTATCTAACACGTACCAATAAATTAACAAGATACACTAGGAATTAAGTCAACCAGAATATATAAAAAAGGAAATAAATCAAACAGGGACACACCATTTAACTGCCTGTAACATTTGACAATTTTATGATCCACAATCTCCTCCCCATATGTAATGTCTGCTCCATACTCAGCAGCAAGAATCCTGAAAGGCAGTGTTCCCTGCATAGTGCCTAGTAATATTAGTATAGTGCAACAGCCGTTGCAGAAATTTTGCAAACAGATAACTAAAAAGTCAGTACTGGGTTAGGCATGACAGCATTAATGACAAGATGGTTAATAGATATGTCACAAAATTCAGGAATAGCAGACACTGAGCCTGGTCAGATTACAATGAGTATCAGCATACAGGTCAGCTTTTGTTGGAAACTCATCTTTTGTGTCCTTTATTCTATATACCGTGCACAACAGAAGCTACATATGAAATTAATAAATGATAATTTGTCTACAAAATTTAACAATTTCTAATTATAGTCTCTTTTGTTAAAGTTCTAATTCCAGATCTGATTTAATATTCGTAGTAGATTATTAACCCAGAAATATTTAAATCTGAATCTCCTGAATAATACTGGAATTTCTAACTCCGAAATTTTCAGCAGAAGCAAACACATGAAATAATTCTCACAGACAGAAACTCACCTTATAACTGAACTGAAATTTGTTTATCAGAACAGTGAGGACTCCCTGACTAGGAAAATGGTCCACAGAGAAAATCTGGAATTTACAGCAATTAAACTTGACTGAAGTCAGCCCAGAAAAAACGCCAACTGCAGAAAATCACACCTGCACACTGTTGTACAAATTCTGGGCAGAAGATGGGCGCAGGCATATGGCCTGTAGTACTGTACAACTCTCAACTCGCAGTAGTTTCCTCCCTCATGGCCTGTACAGTCCTCACACAAGCCCTGGCTGTAGTTCTTGACCTCCAAAACTTGCCCTAGGTTAGTCTCAAGCCATGCCCTAGCCGCTTCCTCTCCTTTGTTATTTTGTTGCCTGAAAACTCACTCAATCTCCAACAACTTATGAGCCAGATCTGTCTTCAGCAGTTGGGCTGTTCTTTTCCTCTATTACTGCTCCTTTTCCTCTTCTCCTCAGCCTGTGTTTTTACAATCACTATGTCTCACAGTCACTGACAAATGTTTTCTCAAAATTGTCTTCTTATCTCCTTATGCTGGCTTTTATAATTCTTTATTGAGCCAGACCCCTAACCCTAATCTCCAAAGTAATTGACATTTGAAATTAGATCTCACCTCACTTGAGATCAACTCTTGAGATTAAGTCTAAGTCACTAATGTAATTAACTTACATTTCCTTAGACTTTCCTAGCTCAATAAACAGCATTAATTAATTGACTTTAATTAACATGCTTTCCCTAAGTTAGGAAAATTATCAAAAACAACTCACTCAATTAATATAGGTTAATTAAGCAAGTTTACTAAGTGAGACTTGGGACGACTCTTACATGCTTGACACCCAGCCTATGCAGAAGCACCTATCCACTGCTAGACTTCAACACTCCCTCTTAGCAAGGAAGGTATTTTGCACCACTCCTAACTTATCTTTGTACAAGACAAGCTTCCTTTTTATCAAGGGCTTGGTCATAATACCTGCAACTTGCTAATCTATGGAGATATACTGAAGCTTCACTGCTCCTCTTTGAATCTTATCTCTAATGAAGTGATACATAATCTCAATATGCTTGGACCTGTCATGAAATACAGGATTCTCAAAATGTTTGATACAACTATGATTATCACAATAAATCAACATAGGCTTCAACTCCTAACTAGAAAACCGAGCAAGTAACTTGTGAAGCCAAACAGCCTCACAACCTGTCAAACTCATTGCCATATACTTTGTGTCTGTTGAACTAGTTGTCACGCTTCCTATTCAACCATGAAATCACTGTTGATCCCAAGTTAAAGAAGCACCCTGAGGTGTTTTTTTCTGTCCATTGCACTACCAACCCAATCTGAGTCTGTATATCCCTGCAGCTTCACCCCATCACTCTCAATCTATCGCAACCCATACTCCACTGTACCACACAAGTGTCTGAATACATGCTTTGCTGCAATCCAACACATCCACTTTGGTTCCACAAGGAACTGGCTTAGGGTGTTTACAGCAAAGCAGATATTTGGTCTAGTGTTGACCAATCAGCTACCTATACAATGTTGGATCCACCAACTTTGAATCTGGAGCACTCGACTTCTTCAAAATCGTGATCGTAGGTGTAGTCATAGGCTTGTTGTCCATCATCCCAAATCTCCTCAGAATATCAACTACATACTTCCCTTGTCCAAGGAAGATATTACCTAGCCACAACCACGCCTCCAACCCCAAGAAATAATACATCAAGATGATGTCCTCCATCTCGACCGAAGCGAAAACCTGTTTGCACATAGCAATGAGCTTCTCCACACCCGTGAAAAACATGTCATCAAAACATACAATACTAAGATAAGTGGATCACCCTCCACAAGTATGAAATACAAGTTGAGATCTGCTTCACTCTTGGTGAAGCCCATGCGCAGCAAGTACCCATCAATCTTAGAGTACCATAACCTCGATGCCTACTTGAGTCTGTACAAGGCCTTCCTAAGACTGCACACATAAGAATCCTTCCCATGTATCTCAAAGCCCTAAGGCTACTCAATGTACAATTCCGCATCAATAACTCCACTGAGGAATGGTGTCTTCACATCGATATGATGTACCTTTCACCCCATGACTGACATAATAGATATGAATCTATGACAGCTTGAATGGAAGTATACCTGAAAATTGGATCAAAAGTCTCCACATAGACCACTCCCTCCTTCTAGGAGAACCCCCTTGCCACAAACCTTGCTTCGTATTCTTCTATGCTACAATTTGTGGCATGCTTGATCTTGAAGATTGACCTAGAGCTCACCACCAAATTTTCCTCTAGTCTTGAAACTATATCCCACACATCATTCTTCATAATGGAATGACACTCCATCATAGCATCAATCCAAACCTGTTGGTCTGCGACTTCCTCAAAATTGGTAAGCTCGGAATCAATGATGTTACTCATGAGAGGCAAATAGCTAGGAAACTTTCTCAGCAACCTGCTATCCCTAAATGTACTCCTAGAGGCCTCAACGTGCTCCAACAGTCACTCAATGTCCACTCTAGCCATCAAGGCCTCCTCCTAACAGAACTTGTTAAAATTGGCAACTAGGGCCAAATTCCACTTTGGACAGCTCCTATGGGAAAGCTAATTGCACGATTAAACTCCTCTTTTCGAAAGGACCAAAATCGATCTAAATATCGTCAGCTCTGGATAAGTAAAAGTGGGCTTTTGAATTTATTCTCTCACACGAAAATTATCAAGGTCGGCCTTATCTTTATGGCGGCTCAACAAGTCTAATAGACACGTCCTTTGACCCCTACCAAATTGTATAAATACTAAATAGGGGTGCCTCCAACCTCATTTTGGCACATTCATTCTCTCTATTTTCTATGAATTGGCCACAGCAAAGGAAGTTCTCCAGCATGGATATCTAGGGCTGTTTGGGTTATTCTTCTTCCACAGGGCAGAGATAGGACAGCCGCTGGTCTTGAAAAGACTTCTGGTCACGTTTTATAGGTATTCTTGCTATTTCATGTCTGTTATCAAAATCAGGTTGATAGGCCGAATTTGGAGACTGTCTAGAGGACTGTCTAAGGCCGAATCTCCCTTTTTCGTGAAGCCGCACTTCAGTCCTGTTATTTTAGGAAGGGCCGCAGGCATATTCAAGGACAGACAACGAGGCCGAGGTGTATAACAAGGCTCCGATCATCTTCTAAAGCCAGCGAAGGGCATCACCATGCTTGTCCAGGAAGGCCGCAGTTGAATTGAAGAACTTTGACCAGTCAAGTGGGACACAGTGATTTACAAAGAAGCTGAAATCAGACTTCGCTTCAGATGCCATCTGATCACTGAAACAGAATGCCAGAATTTCAGTATTTGTTTGAGCCATTTACTTGTTTTGGGCAGCAATATTGGATCTACAAAATTGGCAAGTCATTTTGGCTTTAAGTTATTGTACTCTCTCTCTCTGCTGAATATTTGATATTAATAATAAGAAGATTTGATCAAGGGTTTTTCCCATCATGGGGTTTTGCCCTGGCTTGAGCCATATCCTTGTGTTCTCTTGTCTTGGCTTGTCTTCTGCTTCGATCGTTTATGTTCTTTCTTAAGTTACTGCCAATGTGTTAATGGTTCATGTGCCTGAAATGATATGGATTATCAAATGGGATAATTTGGAATTTGAAGTAACTGTCCTAAGCAAAGAACATGTTAACTAAAATTAACATGGTATCAGAGATCAGGTGAGGACAAGCCCAAGCTGGAGTAAATCACCAAGGGAAGTTCATTGACAAGTTCTCCTGATTTCTGCAATGGCATATGAGAAATTTCTGAGGACTCGAGATCAGCCAAAAGCAACTTGAATGCTAAATATTCCTGCGGCAAAAGTCTAAGAAGAGATTTGTTTCTCCTGTTCTGCAATTAGGATTCCTCATCTCGTATATCGCTGGAATGAACAACTTTCTGAAGTCTCCTGTTTCTGGGCATGGAGACTGAAGTTGAAGATTTAGGAACAAGTTTCTTTTAAATTTATTTCCTTATGGGTTCTCGCTGGGCATTTATTGTCCTTTGCAGGTAACAGAAATATTTTTGTGGATGCTCCAGAGTCAAAATTATATCCGACTGGTCACATATACTCCTCTGTGGTCCTCAAATAATCTTTAACAATTCTTTATCAGAAGCTAAAAGTCTGAGCAGGAAGGAGTATTTCTGGGCTACGATTAGCATTACTGGGCACACACTCATTGTTTTCTGTGCTATGGCTCGACCCTTTTGTTAGGGCCCATCTACGCATAAATTGAGCAAGTTTGAGTTACAGGCAACATGACTCCATTTGTGGATGAAACCATGTGGCTCTATGGTGATTAAAGAATCGAACTACCTTCTACCTAAGGTTTGGACCTACTTGGGATTTCTTCAATACCTGCAGCTTGGGATTTTTACATCAAAATCCTTCAAATAAGCTCCAATGGACAGTTCGAAAATTTTCTTGTTACAGGTCTGAAGTATTTTGATGATTGAAGCTGGTTTACTCCTTCCAAAGCACATTAGAATTCTTGAACATCTGAGGTTGTAAAAGTATTGTTCCAGCATGATTCAACCCCAACTTTAATAACTTCACCGTGTAATGCTCACAAGATGTATCTCCTTGCAAAGAAATTTGACATTAAGAATTCCTGACACTAAACTCTATTACAGACCTGGGACAGTTTGTGGAGGCAGTTCAGTCCTGGACATAACTGAAGCAGCATTTGAGGTATGTTTCAATATAGAACTGAAGCATCGGTGACTTGTGCTGAGGCCTAATGAGACATATATAGAAGTACACAAATCAACTATTTGAAGACCATTTCATGGGCAAATCTGTAGTATTCCAACAATGATTTGTCACTATACTTAGCAACACTTCAAAGATTGTAGCAGAATTGATGAAGGTCGAAGATTGTCAATCTATCCTAAACTGAAGCAATGGGCATTGGAGAATCCTTTTTCTATGAAGTGACATCTTAAGGACGATATTATTGAACTGATACTCCAGTAGTTACTACAACCACATCAATCCTTGAGATTGTATCAGTGACACATTTTTTCCATGAAGATTCAATTGCCAAACAAGAAAAGGGTTGCAGAGGACAGAAGTATTGCTGACTAAAATAGTGAGCAAGCATTGTTTTAAGCAGCTGAAATCAGATTGACCAAGTGCAGCAGAGTGTAAGAATTGAGAACATTTGGTTATCAGCTTATTCTTACAGTGTCCATTTGAAATGACTCTTTGAGAGCCTGAACTTCTCATGATGAGCCTTATATGATTGGAAGAGAATGAAGACATATAAGACTGAGCAACAATCTGAGATAAAGGCTGGCAGCAATCTTGCAAACAGTGATGCCATGATGACAGTAATGGAAATAAGGCAGATATATCAGTGAGCAGTAACTGTATTCTTGACTATGTTGACTAAGGAATAGTGACCAGTATGACAATAGGGCTTTGACAATATTATGTGGCATAATAACCTTCAGAAAGGAAATCACCTTGTTTGGATTCTGTGGAATAGTGTGTTTGACCTTGATAGCAACAATGAGAGAGCATGGCAACTATCTACAGAACTTGGTTATATTGTGGCTGAGAAATACTTTGATTTACATTGCTTGGATTTTCTCTAGTTTATCTAGAGTATAGCAGAAGAAATTCGGAACAGTGCCAATAGGACTATGAATCGGTATTAAAACACCTGTGTCTCAGTCAAATTTATAGCTGTCAGTTCAAAAGGAACAGAGCAGTCCTCTCCAAAACAAAATCCAAAGCAAGTCTCTTAATATCTTCATTCAGTTAGAAATATTTGTACTATCAAGGTTTGATTCTACCAAGTTGAATTCATTATTGAATGTTCAGAGCATGTAAGAAAGACTGTCAGGGTATGTTTACTGATAGAGTTGCAGCAAGATGAGGGTAGATTGATGAAGGCTTAATAGAAGTAAGACTTCAGAGAGAGCTATAGAGTCTCTAGCAGAATAATTGATGACTCTTCTTTCCTAATAAAGGCAAGTCATGTCCACTGATTATGATGACTCTGATGATGCCTTTAGCTGTATTGATGACCTTGGCATATGGGCCTAAGAGTCTATAGTAGAAAAAGGACAGGATAGAGGAGGCTCAATGATTATGCTTAAAGAAAATTATGAACTAGCCACGTTGATTGAATTATAAAGGCGCCATTACTGATGATGCCTAATTAATGACCCTCTCATTTATTAATATAAGAGGGAGTTGACTTTTTCGGCTGGTCTGCACATGTATATCTTGTGGGATCCTGGATGTTCTTGATAAACACCCTATCAACCATACGCCTTGCTATGAAGACTCTGAGTCAATCTATGAATGAGCCTCATATTGGATCGCTGCTTATTGAGATATCTTTGTCTGAGGTACACTGCTGGAATCTAATATTCCATGAACATTCTGATGCTGATTCAAAAGAGCACTATTTGGTCACTCTGGAAGCACTATTGAGGCTGGATGTATCAATGTTGCGAACATCGGCATCGGGATAAAATCGGCAAGGGTTCGGAAAACCAAAAAATCGTAAAAATCGGGAAAATATCGGTAAAAATCGGCAAAGATCGGCATAAGTAAGATACCATAAAAAATATCTTTAAAAATCGGCAAATATCGGCTAGGCCAAAAATCGTGATTTCGAGATAAAATCGGAATGTTATCGAGATGTTTGCAACACTGGGATGTATATTAGCAGTAAGGTTGCCTTACTATGAAGCCATTTGAGTTAGCTATTCAGTGAGCCATTTGTGCACACCTTCGTTGTATATTGCAGAAGAAGATTCTGAGAATCCAGTATTTCACATATCACTTTATATGGTACAGCAATAGACATACATGTTTTATGACATGTCTGACTGGACTGATCTCATGATGAGCAGGTTGTCTGATGAACACTGTGCACTCTGAAAAGACAAGTTTAGGCTGTGGTCTCCCTGGGTAAGAGGGATCAAATATTTTCTTCATCAAGATATGCAAAAAGCAGAGGATTACTACGTGCTGCCAAAATCTATGCTGTAAATCAATATGTTTGCTATATATATATATGCTGCTAAGGCTCCCATTGATCTAGTTTTGATTGTCAAAAAGCAGCTTGGCACTATTTCCTATATGAAGGGATTCTTGTCTGGAGAATTGAGCTCTGGGAGCTCCTAGCGACTTGGGGTACTTATCGAGCTATGAGCAACCATAGGGTGAGTGGTTCACCTTCCCCTAGTGGTCTCTTGCGTATAGGGTGAGTGGTTCACCTTTCTCTGTGATACCCCATGATGGTTGACATGTGTGTAGGGTGAGTGGTTCACCTTCCCCTACGATTGCGGACACATGTGTGTAGGGTGAGTGGTTCACCTTCTCCTATGGCATATGAGCAGGATGAGTGGTTCACCTTCTCCTGCGGGTACCCTAGTGAGAGATGCATATAGGCATCTGTTGACATGTGGGTGGGACGTGGTTAATCCCTTCCCCACATGTAAGATGTTCATTCACTACGATTGATGGTTGACGTGTTGGTGGGATGTGGTTCATCATTTCCCCACGTGTAGGATCCTTCCTATTGTTGTTGGTTTGCATGCATGTAGGACATGGTTCATCATTTCCCTACTCTTGGTGTTTTTTAAATGCGTGTAGGATGTGGTTTATCCTGTCCCTACATATGGTTATGATATGTGTTTGTAGAATATGGTTCATCCTTTCCCTACATGTAATTGTGATGTGTGTTTATAGGATGTGGTTTCTCCTTTCCCTACGTGTGATTATGAGCAGGATGTGATATATTCTTTCCCTGTTGGTGTTCCTACATCATCCTACCCATGTTGTCTGGGACACATGGGAAGTACTCTCATCTAGCCAATGAGTTGGAAAAAGTGGATAGCGACCATAGCAATACCGATGGACGCATCGCGTACTGTTGTACTCCCTATGTCTAGGATGTATGATGATCACTTGGGATCAAGTCTGAATTGTTATGTGGACTGACTTTGGTCAGTGGAGAGTGGCAAGGTCTTGTGACTCACACTCAATCGATTCTTCTTTATTATTCATATCAACGTTCAGCAGGGCAGAGCAGAGATGAGATACAAAGATGGTTCATGTCGACAGGTTGGCATGATGATGGATGGATCGACCAGTGGAATTCTCCCTAGTTGAGAAGGAGTGTTAAAATTGGCAACTAGGGCCAAATTCCACTTTGGATAGCTCCTATGGGAAAGATAATTGCAGCATTGAATTCCTCTTTTCAAGAGGACCAAAATCGATCTAAAGATCATCAAATTTGGAAAAGTAGAAGTGGGTTTTTGAATTTATTCTCTCACAAGAAAATTATCGAGGTCAGCCTTATCTATATGTCGTCTCAACAAGTCTAATAAACACGTCCTTTGACCCGTACCGAATTGTATAAATAGGGGTGCCTCCACCCTCATTTTGGCACATCCATTCACTCTTTTTTTCTCTGAATTAGCCGCAGCAAAGGAAGTTCTCCAACGTGGATAGCTACAGCAAGATCTAGGGTTGTTTGGGCTATTCTTCTTCCACGGGGCCGAGATAGGACAGTCGTTGGTCTTGAGAAGACTTTTGGTCACGTTGTATGGGTATTCTTCCCATTTCAGGTTTGTTATCAAGATCATGTTGATAGGCTGAATTTGGAGGTTTTCTACAGGGTTGTCTAAGGCCGAATCTCCCTTTTTGGTGAAGTCGCACTTCGATCTTGTTGTTTCAAGAAGGGTTGTAGGCATATTCAAGGACAGACAAGGAGGCTGAGATGTATAACAAGGTTCCGATCATCTTCTAAATCCAACGAAGGGCATCACCATGCTTGTCCAGGAAGGCCGCAGTTGAATTGAAGAACTTTGACCAGTCAAGTGGGACATGGTGATTTACAAAGAAGCCCTAAGCAGACTTCGCTTCAGATGCCATCTGATCACTGAAACAGAATGCCAGAATTTTAGTATTTGTTTGAGCCATTTAATTGTTTTGGGTAGCGATATTGGATCTACAAAATTGGCAAGTCATTTTGACTTCAAGTTATTGTACTCTCTCTCTTTGTTGAATATTTGATATTAATAATAAGAAGATTTGATCAAGAGTTTTCCCCATCATGGGGTTTTTCCCTGGCTTGAGCCATATCCTTGTGTTCTCTTGTCTTGGCTTGTCTTCTACATCGATCGTTTATGTTCTTTCTTAAGTTAAAGCCCATGTGATAATGGTTCTTGTGTCTGAAATGATATGGATTATCAAATGGACTAATTTGGAATTTGAAGTAACTATCCTAAGCAAAGAACATGTTAACTAAAATTAACAAAACTAGAAGGAGCCTCCAACTCCTCGTGACTTGAAAACTAAGTCCCTAAAGTGGGTGGTGATGAACTTGTTGAAATTTTGATGTTCTATGTTGTTACAATCACTTAAATCCAGAACTTCTTTATGCTGCAAAATAAGTTAAGTAATTGTAGATAGAACATAAACCATATAAACCATATGCACAATGAAAGACAACCAAGAACTGAATGAAACAGAAAAGTTAGGCCAATGACCAAGGCAAAACCCACAAGGGGAAAACCTAACCAGATTCTTTTTCTATTAGAAAACAATTGTTCAGCAAAGATACAAAGTACAATGAGAGAATGAAGAAGTTCACCCAAATCTGAACAATATCTTTGATAACAGTAGTTGATGCAAACACTAAATCACTTTGGCTCTCCAAGATCTGCTCTTACTCTCCAAGTCTCTCCAACTCTCTCTCAAGTTCGAATTCACAATGCACAAGTAAGTGAGGTGAAATGATATGAGACACACATATATAGGAGGGGCAATGAATTATTGACATAAAGGAGGAGCAATAAGCATGCCTTGAGGAGGAGTTACATATGCCAAAATAGGATTGTAACTTATGCCATAAAGGAGAGGAGTGTAAATTATGCATTTAGGAGAGAAATGTAACTTATGCATTAAAGAGGTGTAAGAGCGATCTATTTATGACGAGTCATTAAAATGTGTAAGAGGTGGGTAAGAGCATTAAAGAGAGAGAGGAATGAATCCATTAAGAGAGAGAGAGAGTAACATATGCATTAATTGAGGGGAGTTACTTATGACATGATTGAGTCTCATGATTGAGAGACTTGAATTTCTTTTTTTTAATAACAATAATAATAGCTCATGGGGCTTGGCCTAGTGGTTAACGGATGTTCTGTTAGGCCGTTCGTGTTGTTAAGCAGGTCACGAGTTCAATCCCCGACCTCAATTGTTTACCCGGGAGGCGTGCATGTGGGCCTTGTGTTCTCCCCTAGATTTTATAGTGGTAGTCGAGGGGATTCGACCCCGTGTTACGCGAGTACGATACCTTCGCCATTGCCGATTCCTCTACATATTAAAAATAAAAATTTTAAAAAAAATAATAATAATATTGATGATTAAGTCGAAATTGAACTATTAGGATTAATTGATGATCAAAAGGGATTTACTATTTTTGGAAATTCATACTTGAGACTTTCTATTTTTAGAAATTCTATTTTTATAAATTCATCCCTGAGCTGCCAATTTTCAACACTCCCTCTCAGCTAGGGAGGAATTTCTGAAAAAAAATAAATAAATAAAATAAGAAATATTTGCTTTCTCTGCTCATCTTTGTTCATCTCTGCTTTGTATCATCTGGAACAATGATGTCCCACTCTAATGAAGAAGAATCATCATAGGGGAGATTCATCCATCACCCCATATTCACTTGGGAGGCAATGCCACTTGCCAACATATGACAAGGATCTTGCACAACCAAGTCTCATCTCTCCTTGGGGGATCCACTTGTCAACACATGACAAGGATCTCGCACATCCAAGGCTAATCTCTGCTCGGGAGGATCCACTTGTCAACACATGACAAGGATCTCGCACATCCAAGGCTCATCACTGATTGGGGCAATCCACTTGTCAACACATGACAAGGATCTCGCTCTTCCAAGTCTCATCACTGCTTGGGGGGATCCAGTTGTCAACACATGACAAGGATCTCGCACATCCAAGGCTCATCACTGCTTGGGGGGATCCACTTGTCAAATGACAAGGATCTCGCACATCCAAGTCTCACCACTGCTGGGGGGGATCCACTTGTCAACACATGACAAGGATCTTGCACATCCAAGTCTCATTAAATGTCAAGTGGTGAAACATCTGCATCCTAGACAAGTCACACGCACAAGTCTCACTACACCTATTGGTCAGATAGGTGCCTCTTCCCATGCCCTATACTATGGGTTGGATGCATACTGAGGTCTACTCTTGTGGCACACACTACACAAGAGGTCCCTCATCCTCAGGAGCTTTCTAGCATCATTCCCTAATCCTGTGAGCTCTGACAAGGGGAAAAGGTAGATCAGTGTTCTCAATCAGTTGTGATCACTTCCCGGAAGGGTCAAGTCCATAAGTCCAAGCTACTCTATAAAAACCAAGAACTTTCCTTTCGGTAAAGGCTTGGTAAGAATGTCACCTATCTGATCATCAATCACAATATGATGGAGCCTCACTGCTCCTCTCTGCACCATACCTCGAATATAGTGATATTTGATCTCAATGTGCTTGGACTTGTCATGGAACATAAGACGAATCCCACTCTTATTGTCACAATATATAACCGTTGTGTCTGGAACTTGCTCAAATAGCTCTCCAAAGAGCTTCCTCATCCATATTGCCTCACATCTAGCCATGCTAGCAGCAATGTGCTCAGCTTCAGCTATACTCAGTGCAACAGACTTCTGCTTCCTGCTCATCCAAGAGATCTTGGCAAATCCCAAGCAAAAGCAGCACCTAGAAGTGTTCTTCCTATCAGCAAAGTTACCAGCCCAATCAACATCAATATATCCATGAAGTCTTACATTTTTTAGCAGTATATCTCAATCCAAGATTGATGGTCCCATGCAGGTATATCAACACATGCTTTGCAGCAATCCAGTGTGCATGTGATCGCTTGATCGTATATTGGCTCAAAGTATTGACAGCAAAACCTATGTTCAGTTAGTGTTCACTAAGAACATCAGCGCCCCAATCAGTGGACGATACTTGGATTTGCAAAATCAAGACCTACAGCTTCACCACATAGCTTCTTGAAATTCATTTCCATTGGAGAATTCATGGACTTGCATTATATCATACCAAATCATTCCAGTAGCTTGACAACATGTTTTCTTTGAGAAAGGAAACTTTCACCAGGTTTTTTCCATACTTCAAGACCCAAAAAGTAGTGCATCAAATGGATATCTTTTATTTCAAATTCAGAAGCTAACTCCCTCTTACACTGGAGGATAAATGGTTCACCGCCAATCAGAAATAAATCATAAACATATAATACCAAAATCGAAAAGGCATACCTTGGATTGTCTTGAAGTAAAGATTTGGATCAACATTATTTCTAGTAAAACCAAGCTTCATCACAAAGCTACCAATGCAGACACACCAAGCTCTTGGAGTTTCCTTCAAACCATAGAGGGCTTTCTTCAGTCTGAAAACATGAGTTTTTCGGTCATGTACTTTAAAGCCTTTTGGTTGCTCCACAAATAATCCTTCCTTGAGGAAGCCATGCAGAAAAGCAATCTCTCATTCATTTGGTGAAGGGACCATCCTTGGCTAGCAGCTAGAGCCACAATAAATCAGATGGTTGTATAATGGACAAAGGGTGCAGAGATTTCATCATATTATATTCCCTCTTTCTAAGGGAACCCTCTAGCCACAAATCTAGCTTTATCTTTTCAATATTGCCATCAGCACCATCTTTAATTTTATACAACCATTTAGAAGACACAACAGATTTACCTTGGGGTCTTGGAATCACTTCCCATGTATCATTATGAATGATGAACCCATATTCTTCAACCATTGAATCTTTCCACACTTGATCTTTCACTGTTTCTTCAAAAATGCATGGTTCATCTTGAATAATGTTGCTCATGTTTGCAAAAGGAAGGACGTGGGGTTTTCCTAGCCAATTTGATCAACAGAGGTGAAGATCGATTTACCAATGTTAGGCAAGCAATAAATGTAATTTCTTGTGAGCAAAGTTGTTGAAGATTTAATAATGAAACCCTCATCCTGAAAACTGGTTTCCCCATCTTGGGGTTTTTCCTGGGACATTAGTCCAAAAATGTTTGCGTTATTTGTGTGATTGGTTTCTTCTATATTTCACTACATTTTAATTTGGTGAATGGTGTTGTTCATGTTTTTATTCATTACTTTCAACTGAAAATTTAATTTTGCTATGTATAAGTAATCAAAATAAATCATTGGGTTAATAGCACCTTTTAGGTACTGGAAATTTCATAAGAGGTTCTCAAGAGATGTTCAAAATTCTCAATTAACGCATGCAACATTCCACCAAAAATTTCATATCAAGATATGCATTTAGACAAGGAATATAGAAACCCAGGCAAAATACATTTGCATACAATACACATAAAAAGATATTCAACAATAAACGCACTCACAAGATATCAGTGAACAATCCTTCATTATCCAAAAATGGTGTCTTCACAACAAGGACTAGTATCCAATAACAAAATATCCACAAATATCACATCTCCACAAGAGTAGTGAGGTAGAAGAGCTGGGCCAAAATATTGTAATACATTTGTCAAAAGAAAAAAAGAAAGAAATATTATTAAAGTAATTGACTTATTAAAGCATGGGTTTCATGCTTGGGTCAATGTTTTATAGGTCAAAGTCTCCATTGAAGACTTCTAGGGTTTGTCTTGAGTCATTAAAGTCATTGTCATTTTTATTAGACCCTTCTTGGGCTTTTGTTCCACGTAAAAAGATTTATTTTTGAGTAAAAATGGTCGTTTGCCACCTCCACACCAAGTCAACCCTCCCGTCATCAAGTCGGCCTGGGTTAGGGAAATTCAACCTCACAAGAAGCGTATATATTGAGCAACTCGACTTCATTTGGAGAGCATCATCTCAAACTTTGATCTCTAAGAAGCAGTAGCAAAAAAAAAGTGTGAAGTTGTTGGAGGAAGAGGAGAGAAGTTGGGAAGAAGAAAATCGAGTTTTTGGGCTACCTTTCTCTCACACGTGCGAAGATTCTACGCTGAAGCTGGGGCTGAAATTTTGTTTTTGTTGTAGGCCCGAAGTTCTGAAGATGGGGGTCGAAAATCTGTTGTTGGGGGACGAAATTTTGATCTGAAATTACACTTTGAAGATTTGACACTTGGAAGGTTGAGCAAATGACATCTACTAGGAGGAAGGGCTGACTTGGTGGAGAAGGAAGGTCTATTATTCTAAGGTCTTGGTCTATCTCATTTTGAATTTATTGAATGAAGAGTTTTTGACTGGGTTTTCCCCTATATAGGGATTTTAACCCTCGCTAAGTGCCTACATCTAGTGTACTTGATACTCGTGTTTTGGTCTTGGTAATTGCTTGATGAAACTAAGATAAAAGAAGAACATAGGAAAGATAATAAAAACTCAAAGAAATCACAAGTAATTATCAACATAAGAAAATCTTTCTGCCTTTCCAATTTTCTAACAAATCCAACCCAAAGCAACTCCAAGGGTCCCAGATCCAACTAGGGTGTCACCATGTCATATCCATGAGTCTCCAATGGTCAATGCAATGCCTCTTCTCTCTAGCATTAGGGCTCCAACAGGTGAACCAAGCCCTCCCTAGTCATCTCATGGAAGACCATCCTCATATGGGCTCTGAATCATGGTGTGCCCATTAGGTAGTGTTAAGGCCAGCTTGAGGGCATGCTCGGTCTAGTGGTGTGATCATCAAAAATCCTCTGTGCTGGGCAAAAGAAGATCAGCGTCCTGGGTCCTGGGATGTGTATAAACTGCTTAAGTCATCACATTTCCCAACGCTCTAATGTAAGTGGGAAACGTTGCATCCACTAATCCATCAAACCCTTGAAAGGCCTGGGTACCTATGGAGTGGATGCCCTCAAGGCCTAAGCTACTGTGGACCACCTGACATGACCAACTTAAACTCTAGCGAAGGAAACCATTCAATAGAGACTAAGATCATATAAGCATCTAAGTGGACCAAACTTACATGTTAAGGGCATATTAATACTTCAAGCTTGGATCACCTTGCAATATCTAACTAGACCAAGTCTCGTAAAGGTGTTCCCTACAATGGTAGAGGTGGCTAATAATCAACCCTATTAGGTGCTTCTAGCCCTTAAGGGGAGGTGGCAATTCCTGTTGAAAAGTGTAACTAGGTTCAGTCTTCATGACATGTGCAATTTTCATTGATGAAAAGAAGAAAAATAAAATTATTATTGTAATACTTGTCTCATGGGTTTCATGAGCAAGGAATTTTATTTTTTAGTGATGTCTCCCATTGTGAGCCTCGAGGATTTGTCATCTTGTCATAAAAAGTCAATGTCATGTATAAAGGACCCTTCTTAGGCATGTTTCATTTTGTATGAGTCACTAAATAAGTATGAAAGCCCTCCAAGACAAGCACAATACATCTCCTTCAAGTCAACTTCAAAAAGGAATAATATAAACTCTTCAAAGGACATGTCAGTTCATTATGATGAGAAACAACTATAAATAGGTTGATCAGCCTGATTTCAGGATGTAGATTTCGGTGAAGATTTCAGTCATGCTCTGCAGTTGACAAAAGTGCGAGAAAAGGAGATAGAAACCTCTCATCCAGTGTGGCAAGAAGGAGGAGGATACGAGTTGTTTTGGCACTGTTTTTGGTGCACCTTGTTTTTGGTACCTCACACATGTGACTAATCTTAAGGGCTCTGTAGTAGGGTTTCCACGGTCAGCAAAGAAGCCAAGAAGATCTCCACACCAACATACAGTTAGCCAAGGTTACAAGATTGAATCTCCTAGTCAAGCGAAGAAGGAAGATACCGCCAAACAACCCACGAGTGTAAATTACAGGGATACAGATAGGCCGAGAGTTGCAAATCTGTGGAAGAGACCGGAAATTTCAGAAGTGCATACAGTTTGACTTGCGTTGACTATAGAAGGAGGAAAGTGCTACTAGGTTGTTTCAAGAGGATCTCATCAAGGAAGGTTTGTGACTTGGTCTTGGAGTGGCAAATAGGTCAAGAATCTTGGTCTTGGTATTCGTCAATTGAAGTCTCTATAAGAAGAAGAATTTGTTCGGGTTTTCCTCTCAAGTGGGAGAGGTTTTGGCCCTAGCTGATAGCCTACATTCTGTGTCTCTTGTCTCTTTATGGTTTATGCATTGGTAACTGTTTGATGAAGAAGAACACTAATAATCTAAGTAAAAGAAGATCCTAATCTAAGAAGTAAAAAGCTTTCACAAGCACTGAATAATTGAAGAGAAATCACTTAATTGTTATGCCCTAGATTTCTCAACATTTCCAAGGTCAACACTTGAATCAATAGGTGTTAGTGTAAATGAGTGGCAATGTGGGGGAAAGGCTTCATGGCCAAGTGTCACGATCAAGGGGGCTAACTAAAGAGAGTCTGCATCCTCAGTGTATAGATGTAATGGAGGGAGCAATCATGGAGGCATGAATTACCCTGCTCGGTCTGCTTTTTCCACCCCTCAAGTGCACCTTTTACTTCTTTTTAATAATGCTTTTATTTTGGGTGCATAGCTCAAGGGTTAGAGCTTGCTCTTTATGATATAGCATTTAATTTTACCCCTCATGATGAGACAATTTATTGCTCATCGGGGTTGGGACATGCAAGGGTTCCTTTTGATGAAATGGAGCATCAAATGCTTAGGAACTGGGTGATGGCTAATGAGGGTAGAGCTCATGCTAGGCTTTTGCCCACGCGCTGATTTATGTTTTGGCCATCTTTTGGATTTTTTTTTTCTTTTTTTTTTCATTATGGCTTTATTATGCTTTTCCATTCTTTTAGCTGCATCAACCTCCAGGGCAATGTTTGTCAGGCCTACTCAAGGATGTGGACAAGACGGTGCCAAATCCCAATGAACCAATTGAAAAATTCCAGAAATCGGAATCCTTCTACAGCAACTAGTTAAGTTTCTTCTATTTTGTCATAAACTGAACAAAATTATTTACTTTTTGCTACGGTAAATAACGAAACCAACACACTGTAGTCTTCACTAATTTAAAATTATATGCAGAAACAAGAACTGAGCAAGAAGAGAACAAACACACATATGACATCGCTGTTTTTGGACTAATGTCCCTGGAAAAACCCAATGCGGGAAAAACGGTGCAACATCCGAGGGTTTGTATTATTAAGCAATAGTTCTGAATACAATTCTCCGGATGCCCAAACTGGAAATCCTATACAAAGATCAAACTGGACAAAAGATAGTGAGATGATCTCACCCCATCACTGGAAAATCCGACACTGATCTGCACTAGAGATGAGCCTCTGTGTTGTCTCTGTGCAATACTGCGTCACACCTACGCAGTTACTACGTCACTGCTGCTGGAATTGCGTTGCACGTCCTCTCGATCCTCTACTAGCTGGAAACTTCGGCCCTCTGGCATTCCGGTCTCACACCTCGGTTCTGGCACTAGATCCCGATTGTTCCCCAACAAAAATACGAACTCCCTTTGAAACTCTGTGTTGCCTCTGCGTGGTACTGCGCTGCCTCTCCGAACTACTCATTGCCCTCTCTGCCTTGCACTCTCTGAATCAGGGAAATTTTTCCACTAGAAACTACCTCTGCCCCTCACTGCAAGAATCTCCTCAATGATCTCTTTGGCTGCTTTGTGTTGCTCACTTGAGAAATCGATCTCTTGATCCGGCTCAATGTGTCTTCCAAATTCCCATTGAAGTCCTTCTTATAATCTTCTCGTTGAGAAATAAACGGCCCAGATTAGATGCTAATCAATGGCTCAGATCATATTGACTCGATCTTCGTCTTTTTCTAGAAGATTCACACCCAATTCTATTAATATACTTCAATTATTTTAATTCCCTAAGTTTAGACATAGGCATCCATTAAAAATAATTAATTATTCTAATAAAACATCCTCCGAGTGGAATTTCCAAAAACTATTTCTGCGTATTATGGAATACATGTGTCCAAGCCTCCCTGCAAATTTTGAGACTTAGAACACATCCAATGCTACCAGAAATCAACACTCCATCCTAGCGGGGAATGTGCTCTAGTAATGCAACCTGCTGAAGCATCACCCTAACTCTATAACATCTCCCTCTGCACTGTTGATGTCTAACATCAAGGCCACCAACTATTGCGCAAATGTTGCATCTATGTTGTTGTTGACCCTACATACTACTGCCCATTGCATATGCACTACAACTTTGTTACCGTTGCAGTAGAAAAACATCCAAATACTGAACTAAGTGTTCAGCGTGATGCATCTGATATTAAAGATCTAACTGCTGCTAGTCTCTGCGCCGGTGTTTTAAAAATCGGAATCGGGTTCCGATTCGACCGAGGGTCGGCTCCAACTCCGACTCCAACTCGGTATCGACTCGGCCGATTCGGTTTCAATACTCAGTTTTTGTAAAAAATACATTAAATATTTTTTTTTTTGAAAAAAAACATAATTTAAAGATTTTTATTCATGTTTCCAAACACAAAGCATTACAATATAGACAAAAGACAACATATGATCAAAGTAGGCTTATGAATATATCCATTATATCAAAATTGCACCCAGTGCACTGTCCAATACATGATGATGAGATAGAGATCAAAACAAAAAACATAAACAAGGAGGTTCTAAATGGCCTCCACAACAAAACATGAATAATCGCTACTGCAGCCTACTAGACATCTGACAAGCCAATGTCCTCTGGCTCTTCCTCAAACTCTGAGTCTGAACCAGAGGGGGAAACCACTCGCTCCTCCTCTGAATCAACATCCTCAACTGGAACTATACCCTTGCCCTTACCACTCTGAGATAGACGAGTTATGCGCCTCCGTCGTGGCTGACTAGAGGAAGTGCCTGTGCCTGCAACTGGAGGGCTGGGGACTGGGTCTGCTACTAGTGGATCTGCATTGAGCATAGCCTCTACCTGTGTATCGAAGTCAATCCCCACACCAATATCCTCATCAGAGTCAAACTCTGGTGGACAAGTCTCCATTACCCAACCTGATGTTGGATCAATATCCTCCAACACAATGGGATCTGAATTAGGTCTTTTGTTCAGCAATTGGTTGCATCTTAATCAGAGGTTGTACTGGACATACACTAGATCATTTAACCATTTTTGCACCAAACGGTTTCTCTTCTTTGTGTGAATCCTCTCAAAGACAGACCAATTGCGCTCACACCCAGAAGCACTGCATAGTGCAAGTTTGACTCAAAATGCGGATTACAAACCTCTGCAATTCAGGACAATGGCTACCAAATGCCTCCCACCATTGTGCTACAAAAAATGAGTTTCAGTGAGCTCAACAATTTATATCCAACTTTGAAATTGAAATTATAAACAATTATACAAAATAATAAAATATGAATTTGAAAATTGAAATTCTTTGTTTGCCTGGATCATCTGATTCCCTTGCAATCCTTGCAAGGTTCTTGCTAAAGGTACCTGTGGCTTGGCTGAACACAGTGATCTGATTGTGTATCTTCCACTGCCCACTCTCTATGGGGATCATGCAATCAATGCAGTCAATCAATCCATCTCTAACCTCCCCATTCAAAGCTCTTGCTTCCTGAGCTTTATAATGATACCTTGGGTTCATAAAATACCCAGCTGCATGCATAGGGCGATGGAGTTGATTGTTCCATCTCTGATCAATGATTGCCCAAATGGGCCCATACTTACCCACTCTGTCCTTGTATGTTGCCCTTATTTGCTCTTTTGCTTGATCCATAGCCTCATAAATGAAGCCCATAGCCAATCTTTCCCCATCCACCAAGCGCAACACCTTAACCAGTGGCTCAGCAAGTTTCACAATCTCTGCTGCCTTTTTCCAAAATATTTCTTCATTGACTTTCCTTTTCACATCTTTGCCATCCTGTTTGCGAGTCCACTGACATTCATTCTATTCATCACTAGAAAACAACTTTTGCAAGTTTCTATGTTGGGAAAGCATAGATTGCAATGTCAAAAAATGTGGTGCAAATCTAGTGATGGCAGGCCTAATAATTTCCTTGTCCCCTGTGTTTTTCCTCATCAGATTCAAAATCCATGAGTGATTGTAAATGTATTTTATGATACATTTGGCATGCTCTATAGTGTTCTTGATCCAGTCTATTTTGCCAATATCCTCAAGCATGAGGTCTATGCAATGTGTAGCACATGGGATCCAAAAGACGGTTCAGTGTTTTTCCTCTAACAATTTACCAGCAAGAACATAGTTAGAGGCATTGTTTGTGATGATTTGAACAACATTTGCCACCCCCACCTATTCAACAACCTCATCCAAAATATGAAACAACAAATGCGCATCTTTCACCCTATCAGATGCATCAACTGATTTTAGAAACATGGTTCCCCGTGGGCAAAAGACAAGAAAGTTTATGATGGTACGGTTCCTCTGATCAGTCCATCCATCTGACATGATGGTACATCCTATATGTGCCCATGAGTTTTTGAACTCTTTCAAATAATCATCAATGTTCATAATCTCTTTTTGCAAAAGAGATCCTCTTAACTCATGCATAGTAGGGCCTTTGAAGCCCTTTCCAGCAGCATATATGGCATCAAAAATAGGTTCATAATATGGTGAACGAGTAGCATTGAAGCGAATATCAGAATCATACCACCATCTAGCAATGTAATCACAAGCAACATCTCTCAATTCTTTTCTCCAATGAGCATCTAAAGTGGGCTGCACAGTTGGAGGACTAGGACCATGTGCAGTTGCACTATCAGAGGGAGAAGAGGGCACGAAAAAACTTTTGATAGTACCCCTATTTCTCATTGCACCCTTACCCTTTTCAGATATAGACTCCATAGAGGGAGGAACATAGCGAAAGGGTTTGATGCATTAGTGCAAGGGATAGATGAAGAACTCTCATAATCAAAACTTGGGTTGGCAGCTATCATATGTTGTAGATTTCTCTTCCTCCCAATTTCAGCCTGTATTTCTTTTTGCCTAATTTTCTCTTCCTCAAACTTCTAAAATTTTTCTTTCAACTCCTTCCTAATTTCCCCAATGTTTTGTGCTTCACATGGAGTAATTTGGCCTCTAAGACTAGCCAAATGTAGTTTCAGTCTATGAATGCCCCCTCCACCCCCCTTAATTTTTTTCTTACAAAATTTGCAATACATTTGATCATCAACCATTTCAGCATATGCCCAAGCAGCATCTTTCGCTCTAGGGGCCATTTTGGACTGAGTTTTTGACTTGGAAAGAAAAGGTTTAAATCTTAAAATGAAAACAAAAAAAGACTATTCATTCTATGTTCATTTCTTTCACCAAAAACTATGTTTACCATTTTCAGATTTGCAAAATAAATAAAACAAGCAAAGACAGATTTTAGAAGAGAAAAAATAAATACCTCTAGCCTCTAGCCTCCTCAATGCAGCACCAACAAACCAACTTCTCAATGCTGCTCCAAAGCTTGCCCAATAAGCTCCTCACTATTGCTCCAAAGCTTGCCCAAAAGACTCCTCAAAGCTGCTCCAAAACCAACTCCACAACTCTTCACAAAATCCTCACAAATGCTCAAGCAAATTCAACGAGATAGATGTGAGGTATTGAGAGGGGTTGGGTAGGTTAAATAGGATGGGGAGGGGTTAGATAAGGTAAACAAAACCTAACAGCAGAAAGAAAGAAAAAAACGATTTTCAAATCCGTTTTTAGGGATTTTTTGGGGCCCACGGCCGGCTAGAGCTGACCGGCCGAGCTAACTCGGGCTCGGTCACAAACCATCCGCCTGACCGGTTTAACCGCCAAGTCGGACCGGCCATCCCTTTGGCTCGGTTGACTCGGTCGGTTCCGAGCCTGGACGGCCGGTTTTTAAAACATAGCTCTGCGTTGACCCTCTGAAGCCTTTGTGTTGCTGCTGACTTTGCATTGTGCCAACTGCATTGTTGCCAACTCTGCTCAGTCTTTGGCACTCTCTAGCCACAACACTGTCACTCAAGCACTCTCCTCTGCACCAACTAACACTGGTCCATCCTGCTACTTCTGATATGGGCTCTTGTAGCAAGGTATTGATCCAAGAGGTGGACTCCTCAAGGATCCTGCCCAACTACAGCAAATCGAACTACAGTTCTAGATCACCCCAATTCTCCCCTAGAGATATGTGGGCAATCATTGCAAACACTTCCTCCTCGATCTTTGCAGTTGCAATTTGCGGATCATATTTCTCATCCTCGTCCTTCTTCTCGAGGAGGACAATGTGTAGCATAGTGACCAAACTCACCACACCAGAAACACTTGATCTTTGAGACATCCTTCTTCCGCCTCCGATGCTCCTATTATCCCTTTGATGCAAGGGTTGCATTCTCCTCCTCCTCTTGAGCTTCGTCCCACTGTTGTTGCTGCCATCAAGCTTGCACTTGACTAGATCACACCTCATCTGTTCATGTTGAAGAATTGCCCACATTCCTTCCCAATCCGGCAACTTATCTCTGACCAAGATACTCTGGACAAAGACTTGCCATTCTTCTGAGACTGGATTCAAGGCCAATCTCACCATCTTCGTGGCCTAAGGTGTTGACCCTACAGCCAACAACTGATCTTGGACTTCTCGAAGCTTCGACAAGAACGGATCCATGCGCTCTCCTTTCTGCATCCTCGTGGATCTCATCTTCTCCTCCAAGAACAACTTCCACTGCTCGGAAGATCCCTCATACAGCGTAGCCAATGCATCCCACATCACCTTGGCAGCCCCTTTGCCAGAAATGTGTAAAACAATATGATCCCTCACTCTGTCGAGGATCAATCTCTTGGCTTTAGCCATATCCTTCTTGTAGGCCTTCAATGGATTCGGATCTACGGGGACAACTACCACACTGTCGATGAAGGTTTTGAGATCATGCTCATCTAGAAGGAAGGACATCATTGACTTCCAGATCACACAGTTGGAGACACCCTCCAGCCGATCCTGGTCTCTCAACCCAGTTGCTGCCATCTCACCCAACCAAATGTCGAATGTTGCCTCTAACCCCCTGCGCAACTGGCTCTACGCACTCCCTACTGGAGTGAGAAAATAAAATCTCAATTCCTAAGGGAAATAAGAATTTCTTGAGCAAGAAATTCTCTGAGGTCAAAATTCCCTCACTTTGCTTCTCTTTCCTTCTTCTGACGCTTTTATCCACCAGCAAATGCTGCAGCAAAACTGTGTCCCACCTGAAGACTGCTCTGTGCTGAACCTATGTCACTGGCAGATTTCGATCTGGAAATCTTTTCTCTCTATCAACTCACTCAGAGAGAGATTTTCCACAAAAAAATTACCCTTCTAGATTGGACTGCGCAATCCCTCTGGGGATTTGATATGCTGCCTATGCAGCTCTTCGACCTACCTCTTTTGCTCAGTGTTGGCTCTTCCAGCTCTGCTCTCTTGCTTCACCTACACTTTGATACCATGTGAAAATTCCAGAAATCGGAATCCTTCTACAGCAACTGGTTAAGTTTCTTCTATTTTGTTATAAACTGAACAAAATTATTTATTGTTTGCTACCGTAAATAATGAAACCAACACACTACAGTCTTCACTAATTCAAAATTATATGCGGAAACAAGAACTGAGCAAGAAGAAAACAAACACACATATGACACTGTTGTTTTTGGACTAATGTCCCCGGAAAAACCCAATGCAGGAAAATCGATGCAACAGCTGAGGGTTTGTGTTATTAAGCAGTAGTTTTGAATATAGTTCTTCAGATGCCCAAACTTGCAATCCTATACAGAGATCTAACTAGACAAAAGATAGTGAGATGATCTCACCCCGTCACTGGAAAATCCAGCACTGATCTGCACTGCAGATGAGCCTCTACGTAGTATTGTGTCACATCTACGAAGTTACTGCCACACTGCTGTTGGGACTGCGTTGCACCTCCTCTCGATCCTCTGCTAGATGGAAACATTGACCATTTGGCCATCCAGTCTCACACCCCGGCTCCGGCACTAGATCCCGACTATTCCCCAGCAAAAATACGGACTCCCTCTGAATCTCTGCGCTGCCACAACGTAGCTTTGAGCTGCTTCTGCGTGGCACTGCGCTACCTCTCTGGATTACTCTCTGCCCTCTCTGCCTTGCACTCTCTGAATCAAGAAAAATCTTCAACCGAAAACTACCTCTCCCCCTCACTGCAAGAATCTCCTCGATGATCTATCTAGTTGCTCTGCGCTGCTCACTTGAGAAATCTATCTCTTGATTATGCTCGATGTGTCTTCCAAATGCCCATCAAAGTCCTTATAATCTTCTCGTTGAAAAAGCAACAACCTAGATTATATGCTAATCAATGGCTCAGATCATATTGACTCGATCTCTGTCTTTTTTTAGAAGATTCACACCCAGTTCTATTAATACACTTTAATTATTTTAATTCCCTAAATTTAGACTTAGGCATCCATTAAAAATATTAATTATTTTAATAAAACATCCTTGGGCTGGAATTTTCCAAAACAATTTCTGGGTATTTTGGAATACATGTGTCCAAGCCTCACTGCAAATTTTGAGACTTAAAGAACATTCGATGCTACCAAAAATCAACACCAATGACAAGTTAGACCCGAATAATGGAGATGGTATATAAGGGGTTTGTAATGTGACGAGGAAAGTGCCAAGTATGGTGTAAGGGAGAATGAAGACTATTTCAATCCAAGCTTTCCAAGTAGTGCCCCTCCTATAACCCTAAGGCCTCGAGGGAGGTCCCACTAGACTAGGACTAAAAAATTAACCTCTCGATAACGTGAGAGAACAAATTTACAATCAAAATTGGCCACTCTTCCAGATCGCCCCAGCATCCATACTAAATGCCCAAAACAAACAAGAATAAGCACATGATTGCAAAATTATCAAAGTACCTGTTGAATAGCAACCCACTTGAAGGTGAGAGGTGAATGGTTGATGCAGATGGCAGAGGCACGTGGCAAATCATTGTCGAGAAGTGAATGTCAACCGTTGTTAGCTAGATGTATGTTAAATGCAGGAGAAAAATTTTCCCTTATAGGGTTACCCATTTTGTGTTGAGAATTTAGAGGGTTGGAGGTTAATACAAATTCTCTTCTTGATAATTACTTGTGATACTTATGTCTTCTTCTTCTTTTAGTTTAGTTACTCTTTCATCAAGTCAATTATCAAAATACACAAGACACAAAAGTTAGCTCCTAGAGCCTGGGCAAAACCTCTCCCTCTTGGAGAGGAAAACCCGCAAAGAATTCTTATTATAGATCTTCAAATGACAAGTCCCATGACCCAGACTTAGACCCCTGACCTAGATATGCTTCCAAGACCTTGATCTTCTTGTATATGCTCGTATTTGAATTGCTTGAACAATTGTTGCCTCTTCTCCTTATGATGACTGTCTTAACTTCAACAAATGCTTTCTTCAGATCAGCAGCTCACACTCTTCCTGCACTTTTCCACAACCTAGCTTCAACAATTTTCTTCCAGCTCTTCTGTTTCAGATTAGTGTATATCCTTTGTTCTGTGTGCTTATTCATATGTTGCCCTTTACTTATATGTTGCTCTTTTATATGAGCTTATATGTTCCCTTTTATACGCAGGCATATACTATCCTTATATCTGTAATTTCTTCTTTCGAAAGTCTGCAATTTTTTCCTGAGATTAGGTTTAGTCCATTCCACAATACTTCTTGCATAGAATCCTGCTCCTAATCCGCATTGTAATAATCTCAGAGATGTTCGCAATTCTATCGGAAACTGTTCACAATTCTTCCTGTAGTTGACCGCACCTTTTGTTGTTACTTATCCGCTGTGTAATCTTAATTTTATCCGCAGTGTCATCTGGTATATCTTCGCACTTGGTTTAGTATTATCCGTAACATTCCTGAGATTTCTATCCGCAGATTTCAGAGATGTATTTTTCGAGCTGATGTTCACACTGTTCTGCGTAGCCTAGATGGGTATTTATACTTGTCACAGCCTGTGGTTGAGCCGACCAGCATATGAATAGGTGTGACTGATCTTTTAGGCCAACGTGTCCAGTTGATATGAAGCCGATTTCTCCAACGAGTATTCCAGCAAGGTTCCAACTGTTTTTCACTGTATTTTAAGCTTGTTTTCCAATGTTGCATTGAGGGTTGTTGAGAACTTATTCCACAAGGTCCTGGAGCATATAGCTAGACTGGATTTGACACTTAACTCAAACCTATTGGACATCAAGAAGAAGTCCATCTACTTAATAAATTATGCTCATGAAACCCATGAAGCAAATATAACAATAATGTATATTATTTTGACTTCTTCTTTTTCATAATTACATAGACAGCATGAAGACCGACCTAGTTACACTTTTCAACACTCCCTCTTAACTAGGGAGGTATTCATACAGGTACATGGTTACTTTCAAACTGAAGAATCTCATAAGAAGAATCGGAATGGTAATCACATCTGTATAGCATTATATCAACCAGCATTGTCCTAGTGCAAGGCCTTGACTAACAGCCCCATCTCTAGTTAGACTTTTCAACACTCCCTCTTAACTAGGGAGGTATTCATACAGGTACATGGTTACTTTCAACTGAAGAATCTCATAAGAAGAATCGGATTGGTAATCGCATCTGTATAGCATTATATCAACCAGCATTGTCTTAGTGCAAGGCCTTGACTAACAGCCCCATCTCTCAACGAGACAATGGGCTACAATGCTGGCAAGACACGTGAATTATAGACACCATCGTCATTGTCTCTCCAAGGTACATACTCCACCCAGGTGTTCCCAAAGTATGACCTTCTTGGACTATTCTTCTCTTGGGTAGCTAGTCCTCAAAGAATATCGGTCCCCGACTACTCTTATCTTGAATGCCCTAATACATTCTCAAAGAGTATCGAATTCCAGATGATTACCCAATCCTCCATTTTGTCTTCCCAAGTGAAGACCAGAATGATGTGTCTATCTCTCCCTCTCAACCAGGGAGGACCTATTCCACAAGGGAATGTACTCATTCCCATACAAGGAATGTACCTAAGCTCATTCTTACGAATTACCAAGTTTCTTCCAAGTAAGAAACTTATCATCAGGCTCCCTCTTAACAGGGACCTCCAGCAGCAATGGTGAGACACCCAGCTGCTCATGAAGAATTCCTGTCCTCGATGTCATGGATTTCGATATTGAGGAATCTTCAACATTTAGCTTCATAGGGAACAGATCATCCATCACTTCCATCCCGAGTCATGTCAGCTATCAGAAAGTGATTCATCATACTTCCTTATCTGGTCCACTGTTATGCCATGCTGCTTTCCTTCGAATCATCTCCAAGGATCATCCATCCTTTCTTATGATTAGCAACCCTGCACAAATTTATCCAGATAAACATATTCATATGAACTTTTAGAACAAAAGTTACCTTAGTGATGATCTTTCACCATGACATCTTCCTGTCGGCATCGACATCCTTCATACAAATTGACATGTCTCCTAATGATATTTTTGCCAAGGGTCTTCTTCTTTACCAAACTTTTGTCAGAGTCTACAAATCTTCCGAGGAGATCTTCTAGTCACATATTCTTGGCCTCCGGATGATAACTACCTCTTGGCATGGTTGCATTTCATGATCTCTTCCTCTCTGCACATTCTTCATTCCTAAGACATTACAAATTTTCCAATTTCTTGTTTATGTACAACCACCTCATATTCTATGAGGGCATATTATGTTGATTTCATCTGTCAGTGCACTGAGAGATCCTTCTTCATAGATCATACTTCTAAATATGGAATTCTATTACCTGCAACCATATGACATGACTTCACAGCATTCAATATCAGCATATATGTCTGCATACCTCATACCTATTTCCCTGAGTCATCCTGTAGAAATTTCTCTACAATGAAGAGCTTCATTCCTTTGGCCTACTTCATCAATATGTCATCACTTCCCAGAATTTTGTCATCGTGATGACCCTCGATCTAATGACTACTTTACTTTAGCAGAGAGATTTTCCAGAAGTTGTTTCACCGAGAGCTTCTTTCATGCTTCTATTGAGATGCTTCTTAATGGACATTGATTTCTATTATACAATTTTACAATCAATCATAGATCACTTAAAGAGAAAGATTATCTCAATCATAATAGAGATCTCTTTCTTCCTCCTTGGATCTTTTAGCATCAGGTTCTTCTCTTTCATTAGTGACATAGGCTTCTTTCTTTTTCCTCTTGTCCTTTCCAGATTTAGGACAATCTCTTTTATAATGCCCAAGTTCATTACATCCAAAGCATCGTACATTGTCCATATTCTTTCTTTTCTTTTGAGTGCCAAATTTTCTGAATCTACCTTTCTTCTTGTATGAGGCTGTAAAGGCATGATTCTCCTGACTTGGTCTTATATCAGCTTTGGCCTTTAGTCATGTTTCCTCTATTTTACATAGAGACCATAAATCATGGAATGGAGTGGCTTCTTTCTTCCCATATAGACTAGAAGTGAAGTTTCCCCATTCCTCTGGTAGAGCATTCAGCACCACTATAGTCATCTCAGTGTCAGACATCACTTCTCCTAGTTCCTGCAGTTGATCTTTTATTTCAGAAATCCTCATAAAGTATGGAGTGATTCTTGCTTCCCTTGATAATTTCATTTTGTATAGTTCTTGTCTCAGAGAGATTGCTTCTCCTGCAGTACTCACAGAGAATAGCTGCACCAATTTCTCATATATTTGTTTTGCAATCTTTAGTTTTGATACATAGGGAATGAGAGAGTCTATGATGGATTCTATAAGAATCCTACGGGCTCTACTTTCTCCCTTCATGTACTTGGCATGGGTTGGAGCATCTTCTTTTGGGGGTTGAACAGTAGATCCTTCGATATAGTCCATTACTTCGTCTTCAATTAAATTCAAGTTTGTTCTCTTCTTCCATGCACTAAAGTTTGATGACCCAACCGGCTTGTTGCTTTCTTTACAATAAGGCATCTCGACAGATAGGCTCATGAATACTTACTTGAGTGGATTTGCTTGCAGATTCCTTGATGATGATTGAGAATGAAGTCAAGGGTTTCCTTTCTTCAATGTTGTTTTACTTGAACCCTTGATTATAAAGACTATCTTCAGAGGTTGAGATTCTCTTCAAACAATGTCTTGAGTGCAAATCTTTGATGGCAAAGATTATTTTCTTGAATGAATTGATCTTTTGAATGAGATAGGAGATCTCAATTGAAGTAGTTAGATAATATTCCTTGCAAACTAATTTGTCTTTCCAACCCAAACTTTGATCTTTGCTTCTTTGAGTGTCTTTGTTGACAAGCAACCCTTATGTTCAACACCTTACCTCTGATACCATGTTGACAATTTGGAGGGCTGGAGGTTAATACAAATTCTCTTCTTGATAATTACTTGTGACCTTACTTGTGATACTTATGTCTTCTTCTTCTTTTAGTTTAGTTAATCTTTCATCAAGTCAATTATCAAAATACACAAGACACAAAATTTAGGCTCCTAGAGCCAGGGCAAAACCTCTCCCTCTTGGAGAGAAAAACCCGCAAAGAATTCTTCTTATAAATCTTCAAATGACAAGTACCATGACCCAGACTTAGACCCCTAACCTAGATATGCTTCCAAGACCTTGATCTTCTTGTATATGCTCGTATTTGAATTGCCTGAACTGTGGGAAGGTAAATCTTAATATTGTTGCCTCTTCTCTTTATGATGATTGTCTTAACTTCAACAAATGCTTTCTTCAGATCAGCAGCTCACACTCTTCCTGCATTTTTCCACAACCTAGCTTCAGCAATTTTCTTCCAGCTCTTCTGTTTCAGATTAGCGTATATCCTTTGTTATGTGTGCTTATTCATACGCTGCCCTTTACTTATACACTGCCCTTTTATCTAAGCTTATATGTTCCCTTTTATACGCGGGTATATACTGTCCTTATATCCGTAACTTCTTCCTTCAAAAGTCGAACTATTTTTCCTAAGATTAGGTTCAGTCCTTTCCGCAATACTTCTTGCACAGAATCCTGCTCCTAATCCGCACAATAATAATCTCATAGACGTTCGCAATTCTATCTGAAATTATCCGCAGTTCTTCCTGTAGTTGACCGCACCTTTTGCTGTTACTTATCTGCAGTGTAATCTTAATTTTATTCGCAGTGTAATCTGGTATATCTCCGCACTTGGTTCAGTATTATCCGTAACATTCTTGAGATTTCTATCCGCAGATTTCAGAGATGTATTTTTCGAGCCGATGTTCAAACTGTTCTGCGTAGCCTAAATGGGTATTTATACTTGTCACGACCTGTGGTTGAGCCGACCAGCATATGAATAGGTGTGACTGATCTTTTAGGCCGACGTGTCCAGCTGATATGAAGCGAACTTCTCCAAGGAGTATTCCAACAAGGTTCCAACTGTTTTTCACTGTATTTTAAGCTTGTTTTCCAACATTGCATTGAGGGTTGTTGAGAACTTATTCCACAAGGTCCTGGAGCATATAGCTAGACTGGATTTGACACTTAACTCAAACCTATTGGACATCAAGAAATCCATCTACTTAATACATTATGCTCATGAAACCCATGAAGCAAATATAACAATAATGTATATTATTTTGACTTTTTCTTTTTCATAATTACATAATTACATAGACAACATGAAGATCGACTTAGCTACACTTTTCAACATTTTGGTGGGTAATCGAGACTACAAAGAAGAAAAACCCATGTAAACAACATCGTTAAAAAGATCAGCACTATGAAAAAGAAGTGAAGGAATACCATGTTTTAGAAATGTAGCTTGGAAACCTTCGTTGTCAGCTACTTTGCTAGGGTCAAGGATCTAAACCACTCTTTTGATATAACCCAATTAAAGATGCATCAATTATAGACGCATAGAACATTTACATGCTATAATTTTGATATAACCAACAAGTCGCCTTGTCTCTTGTGAAGGCCGACTTGTTGCTTCAAGCTTGCACATTGACTAGGTCTTGGAGGGTCTTTGACTCTATTTTTTACTCAAATAAATTTTCTTTTACAATATGTAACATGTCCAAAAGGGTCTACCATACATGGCAATGACTCAATTGACCTGTAGACTCAATGACAAGCCCTAGAAGCACTCAATGGGTGCTTGACCTAAAAATAAATTTCCCTTGGACATGAAACCCATGCCTCAAGAATAACGATAATCATTTTTATTTTTCTCTTTACATCAAATACATGAAATCATGATTACATATATGAAGACCGAACCTAGTTACATATTTCAACACCTAGCTAAGAGGGAGTGTTGAATTTTGGTAGTTGCAGTCGGTATTCCTTACTATACGAGTTGTCCCTAAAGAAAAATGAAAAAGAAGAAATTTAGACTTTAAATTTTGCCTCCAAAAGTAAGGTCGACTCCAATTGTTTTGGTCGGCCCAGCCATAAAGACACACCTATTGGGGCACCCTAAACCACTATATATTAGCACTCGAACTCCCTCACTTGGAGCAATTCAAATCTCCCCAAAAACCATTTGTTTTTTGTTCACACGTGCGAAGGAGAGAGAGGAGAAGATGACAAAAGTTTGACCTGCGTTGACCAAGACTACTTTTGTCCTTTATGACCGAGATTATGGACAGTTGACCAAAATTAATTCTAGGCAGTTTGACCGCAGTTGACTAGGATTTCTAAGGCAGTTGCAGAACGCCGAAATTCGGCCCTATTGACCAGAGTTGACGAAATTTCAAAGCATTTTTCTCTATTGCAGCAAACTGATATTACTTCTCCTACTTGATAAATTATACAAGTTATTTACTGTGTTCTACAAGTAAAATACTAAAGCAAATACACTGCAACCTTCACTAAATAAACTGCGGAAATTAAATGCGAAAAAAAAACTTGAGCAAGAAAATTAGACACACATTACACCGTTACTTTTGGCCTAAGTCCCCGGAAAAACCCAATGCGAGAAAACCAGTGCAGCAGATGAGGGTTAGATATTATTAAGCAGAAGTTTCTGAATACAACTGGATGCCCAAATATGGCTATCCACAGAGAATCAACGAGTATTGCTTCACACTAACACTGGAAATCTGGCACTGACCCAACACTGAACTAGACAGCCCCACATTGCCTCTGCGCAGATCTGTGTCACCTCCTTATATTGGTCGTTCTGTTGGCTGGATGTCGATCTCTTGCCCCTCTAGTCTCACACCCCGGCACTCCGACACTAGGTCTGACTAAACCTCAGCAAAACTTTGGATCTCCTCAAGGCTGAAGCGCTGCCTCTGTGTGGCATTGTGTTGTCCAGCGTAGCCTCTACGTTGCCTCTTCTACATCCTCTTGTCTGCCCTTCTCTACAAAGTATTCCCAACTCATGAAAAGATCTTCCAACCAAAACTACCATTGCCCCTCACTACAATTGAATCAACTTGATCAAATCGTTCGACTGCTCCGCACCACTCACTTGATAAATTCGATCTCTAGACTCACTTGGTTTGTCTTCCAAATGCCCATCGAACTCCTCCTTGTAATCTTCTCGTTGACAAATCAACGGCCCAGATTAGATTCTAATCAATGGCTCAGATCATATTGATTCGATCTTTATATTTTTCTAGAAGATTCACACCTAGTTTTATTAATACCCTTTAGTTAATTTAATTTCCTAAGTTAGGCACCCATTAAAAATAATTAATTATTTTAATAAAACCCCATTCGGCTAGAATTTCCCAAAACGCTTTCTGGGCATTTTGGAATAAAGATGTCTAAGCCTCCCTGCAAAATTTGAGACTTAGAGCACATCTGATGCTACCAGAAATCAGCACTCTCTCTTAGCGAGGAATGCGCTCTAGTAATGTATCCTGCTGAAGCACTACACTGACTCTGTAACATTTCCCTCTGCGTTGTTGATGCCTTACATTGTTGCCCATCAACTACTGCGTTGTTGCATCTATGTTGTTGTTGACCCTGCATACTGCTGGCTACTGCAACTTTGCTATTGTTGCTACAGCAGAAAAACATCCAAAGTTACTGAACTAAGTGTTCAGTATGATGCATCTAATACTGAAGATCTGACTGCTGCTAGACTCTACGTTGACCCTCTGAAGCTGTTGCGTTGTTGCTGACTCTATGTTGTGCCTTCCTGCACGGCTGCCAAGCCTGCTCTGCATTGTTCAGACTTTGGCGCTCTCTAGCCACTGCGCTGTCACTTCCGCACTCCTCTACACCAACTGACACTAGTCCATCTTGCTACTGCTGATATGTGCTCTCGTAGCAAAGTACTGATCCATGAGGTGGACTCCTCAACGATCCTGCCCATCTGCAATTCTTTCGAACTACAGCTCTAGATCACCCCAATTCTCCTCTGGAGATATGTGGGAAATCATGGCGAACTCCTCCTCCTTGATCCTTGTAGTTGCAGCCTGCGGATCATGTTTCGTGTCCTTTTCCTTCTTCTTGAGAGGACACTATGTAGCATAGTGACTCATATCACCACACCGGAAACACTTGATCTTTGAGATGTCCTTTTTCTGTCTTCGCTGCTCTTATTGCCCCTTAGATGCAAGGGTTGCATTCTCTTCCTCCTCCTTGGGCTTCTACCCACTATTGTTGCTACCATCAAGTTTGCAGTTGATCATATCTCGCCTCACCTTTTCCTTCTGAAGAGCGGCCCACATTTGTTCCCAATCAGGCAACCTTTCTGTGCCTAGGATGCTCTGGACTCATCAGATACAGAGTTTAGAGCCAATCTGACCATCTCGATGGCCTTAGGTGTTGATCCGACAGCTGCCAACTGATCTCTAGTTTCCTGAAGCTTTGCAAGGAATGGATCAATGTGTTCATCTTTCTACATTCTCATAGATCGCATCTTCTTCTGCAAGTACATCTTTCACTGCTCGGAAGATCCTTGATACAGTGTCACTAAGGCATCCCACATCTCCTTGGCAGTCCCTTTGTCAGCCATGTGACATACTACATGATCCGTCACTGCGTCGAGGATCAAACGCTTAGCCTTCACCATATTCTTCTTGTAGGCTTTAAACGGATCTGCATCAACGGGGACAGTTACCACATTCTTGATAAAGGCTTTGAGATCATGCTCATCTAACAGACACGTGATCCTTACCTGCCAAATCATATAGATGGATGCACCATCCAACCGATCTTGATCTCTCAACCTGGTTGCGGCCATCTCTGTCGACTAAAAAATGTCGAACTGCTCCCTCTCTCTCCTATGCATAGTTGCTATGCTGGCCTATGCACTCCCTGTTGGAGTATGTAGATCGGCTCCTTGCTACTGTTGCTCAGCAACTGAGAATTAGAATTCCTTGGGAAGGAATTCACTGAGGAAGAAATTCCCTCAAGAAGTGCCTCCTTCCTTCTCGCACTTTTCTGCCAACAAAATGTTGCAGAAAAACTGCGTCCCACAGGAAACTGCTTTGCGTTGAAGCTTTTGTTGTGTTGCTCCCTTTGCCACTGACAAATCACGAACTGGAAATCTTACCTCTTTGTCGACTCACTCAGAGAGAGACTTTCCTCGAGAATCTTGCCCTCCTGGCTTGAACTGTGCAAACCCTTGGGGATTCGATCTGCTGCCTACGCAGCTATTCAATCGCCCTCCTCTTCAACGTTGAGTTCTCCTGATCTACTCTCTTGCTTCACCTGCACTGCTCTGATACCATGTGAAAATTCCTAATCCCGAAATTCCTACTGCAGCAAACTAATATTACTTCTCCTACTTGATAAATTATACAAGTTATTTATTGTGTTCTACAAGAAATTACTAAAGCAAATACACTGCTACCTTCACTAAATAAGTTGCGGAAATTAAATGCGGAAACAAGATCTAAGCAAGAAAATTAGACACACATTACACTGTTATTTTTGGACTAAGTCGCCGAAAAAACCAAATGCGGGAAAATAGGTGCAGCAGATGAGGGTTTGATATTATTAAGTAGGAGTTTTTGAATACAACTGGATGCCCAAATCTGGCTATCCACAGAGAATTAGTGAGGATTACCTCACACTAACACTGGAAATCCGACACTGACCCAACATTGAACTTAATAGCCCCATGCTACCTCTGCGCAGATCTACGTAACCTCCTTTTGTTGGTCATTCCACTGGTTGGATGTTGATCTCTTGCCCCTCCAGTTTCACACCTCGGCACTCTGGCATTGGATTTGACTGATCCTTAGCAAAGCTTTGGATCTCCTCAAGGTTGCAGCGTTGCCTCTGTGTGGCACTACGCTGCCCAGCATAGCCTCTACACTGCCTCTTCTCTAGCCTCTACACTGCCTCTTCTCTACCTTCTCTACAAAGTATTCCTGGCTCAGGAAAAAATCTTCCAACCAAAACTATCACTGCAATCGAATCAACTTGATCAAATCCTTCAGCTACTTCGTACTGCTCACTTGAGAAATTCGATATCTAGACTCACTCAATGTGTCTTCCAAATGCCCATCAAAGTTCTTGTAATCTTCTCGTTGACAAATCAACGGCCCAAATTAGATTCTAATCGATGGCTTGGATCATATTGACTCAATCTCCATCTTTTTCTAGAAGATTCACACCCAGTTTTATTAATACCCTTTAATTATTTTAATTTCCTAAGTTTAGAATTAGGCTCCCATTAAAAATAATCAATTATTTTAATAAAACCCCATCTGGGTGGAATTTCCCAAAACGCTTTCTAGGTATTTTGGAATACATGTGTTTAAGCCTCCCTGCAAAATTTGAGATTTAGAGCACATTCGATGCTACCAAAAATCAACACTCTCTCTTAGCAAGGAATGTGCTCTAGTAATGCATCTTGTTGAATCACTACACTGACTCTGTAACCTCTCCCTCTGCGATGTTGATGCATGACACTGTTGCCCATTACTGCATTTCTGCATCTATGTTGCTGCTGACCCTGCATACTACTGCCAACTCCATGTGCACTACAACTCTGTTGTTTCTACTGCAGCAGAAAAACATCCAAGTTACTAAATTTAGTGTTCAGTATGATGCATCTGATACTGAAGATTTGACTGTTGCTAGACTTTGCGCTGACCCTCTAAAGTTGTTGCGTTGTTGCTGACTCTACGTTGTGCCTTCCTACATTGCTACCAACCCTGCTCTACGCTGCTCAGACTCTGGCGCTCTCTAACCACTGCGCTATCACTCCAACACTCCTATGCACCAACTGACACTGGTCCACCCTGATATTGGTGATATGGGCTCCCGTAGCAAGGTACTGATCCATGAGGTGGACTCCTCAAGGATCCTTCCCATCTGCAGTTCTATTGAACTACAGCTTTAGATCACTCCAATTTTCCCCTGGAGATAATGTGGGCAATCATGGCGAACTCCTCCTTGATCCTTGCAGTTGTAGCCTCCGGATCATGTTTCTCGTCGTTGTCCTTCTTCTTGAGAGGACACTGTGTAGCGTAGTGACCCATATCACCACACCAAAAACACTTGATCTTTGAGATATCCTTTTTTCGCCTTCGTTGCTCCTGCTGCCCATTAGATGCAAGGGTTGGGTTCTCTTCCTCCTCCTTGGGCTTCAACCCACTACTGTTGTGGCCATCAAGTTTGCACTTGATCATATCTCGCCTCATCTCTTCCTACTAAAGAGCGGCCCACATTTGTTCCCAATCAGGCAACCTTTCTCTGCCCAAGATGCTCTGGACAAAGACATGCCACTCATCAAATACAGAGTTTAGAGCCGATCTGACCACTCAGTGGCCTGAGGTGCTGATCCGAACGTTGCCAACTGATCTTTGGTTTCCTGATGCTTTGCAAGAAATGGATCAATGTGTTCTCCCTTCTGGATCCTCATAGTTCGCGTCTTCTCCTACAAGTAAATCTTTCGCTGCTCGAAAGATCCTTGATACAGCGTCACTAAGGCATCCCACATCTACTTGGTAGTCCCTTTGCCAGCGATGTGACATACTACATGATCCCTCACTCCGTCAAGGATCAAACGCTTAGCCTTCGCCATATTCTTCTTGTAGGTTTTCAACGGATTTACATCAATGTGGACAGCTACCACATTCTCGATAAAGGCTTTGAGATCATGCCCATCTAACAGACGCGTGATCCTTGCTTGCTAGATCATATAGTTGGATGCACCATCCAACCGATCTTGATCTCTCAACCCAGTCACTGCCATCTCTGCTGACTGAAAAATGTCAAACTACTCCCTCTCTCTCCTCTGCACAGCTGCTACGCTAGCCTACGCACTCCATATTGGAGTATGTAGATCGGCTCCTTGCTACTGTTACTCAGCAACTAAGAATTAGAATTCCTTGGCAAGGAATTCACTGACGAAGAAATTCCCTCAAGAAAAATCTCCTTCTTCCTTCTAGCGCTTTTTTGCCCACAAAATGCTATAGAAAAACTCTGTCCCACAAAAAACTGCTCTGTGTTGAAGCTCTGTTGTGCTACTCCCTCTACCGCTAACAAATCATGAACTGGAAATCTTGCCTCTTTGCCAACTCACTCAAAGAGACTTTCCTCGAGAATCTTTCCCTTCCGCCTTGGACTGCGCAAACCCTTGGGGATTCGATCTGTTGCCTACGGAGCTATTCGATCTCCCTCCTCTTCAACGCTAAGTTCTCCTGATCTGCTCTCTTGCCTCACCTCCACTACTCTGATACCATGTGAAAATTCCTAATCCCGAAATCCCTATTATAGCAAACAAATATTACTTTTCCTAATTGATAAATTATATAAGTTATTTATTGTGTTCTACAAGTAAATACTGAAGCAAATACATTGCAACCTTCACTAAATAAACTATGGAAATTAAATGCGGAAACAAGATCTGAGCAAGAAAATTAGACACACATTACACCGTTATTTTTGGACTAAGTCCCCGGAAAAACCCAATGGGGGAAAACTGGTGCAGCAGATGAGGGTTTGATATTATTAAGCAGAAGTTTATGAATACAACTAGATGCCTAAATCTGGCTATCCAAAGAGAATCTGACTGACAGAGAATTAGTGAGGATTACCTCACACTAACACTGGAAATCCAGCAATGACCCAACACTGAACTGGACAACCCCACGCTGCCTCTGTGCAGATCTGCGTCACTCTGGCTGGGGACTACGTCACCTCCTTCTGCTGGTCCTTTTACTAGCTGGATGTTGATCTCTTGCCCTTCCAGTCTCACACCTTGAACCATTGCACTGGATCTGACTAATCCTCAACAAAACTTTGGATCTCCTCAAGGTTGTAGCGTTGCTTCTGCATGGCACTGCGCTGCCAAGCGTAGCCTCTATGTTGCCTCTTCTGCATCCTCTTCTCTGCCTTCTCTACAAAGTATTCTCGACTCACGAAAAGATCTTCCAACCGGAACTATCACTGCCCCTCACTACAATCGAATCAACTCGATCAAATCCTCCAGCTGCTTTGCATTGCTCACTTGAGAAATTCAATCTCTAGACTCACTCGGTGTGTCTTCCAAATGCCCATCGAAGTCCTTATAATCTTCTCGTTGACAAATCAACGGCCCAGTTTAGATTCTAATCAATGGCTTAGATCATATTGACTCGATCTCCATCTTTTTCTAGAAGATTCACACCCTATTTTATTAATACCCCTTAATTATTTTAATTTCCTAAGTTTAAACTTTAGCTCCCATAAAAAATTATTAATTATTTTAATAAAACCCCATTCGGGTGGAATTTCCCAAAACGCTTTATGGGTATTTTGGAATACATGTGTCTAAGCCTCCCTGCAAAATTTGAGACTTAGAGCACATCCGACGCTACTAGAAATCAACAGTCGATATTCCTTGCTATACGAGTTGGCCCTAAAGAAAAATGAAAAAGAAGAAATTTAAACTTTAAATTTTGCCTCCAAAAGTAAGGTCGCTCCAATTTTTTTGGTCGTCCCAGCCATAAAGACACACCTATTTGGGCACCCTAAACCACTATATATTGCACTCGACCTCCCTCACTTGGATAAATTCATATCTCACCAAAAACCATTTGTTTTTTGTTCACACGTGCGAAGGAGAGAGAGGAGAAGATGACAGAAGTTTGACCTGCATAAATTACATAATCTTTGTCTTCTTCATTACATAAATTCATAATTACAAGTCATTATGAACACTGAACCTAGTTACACTTTCCAACACTCCCTCTTAACTAGGTACATGGACACTCTCAATCTGATTAATCTCATAAGAAGAATCTGATTGGCAATCCCATCTGTATAGCATCATATCAACCAGCATTGTCATAGTGCAAAGCCTTGACTAACAGATCCATCTCTCCACGAGACCATGAGCTACAATGTTGGTGAGACCAATGATTATAGACACCATCATCATTGTCTCCAAGATAAATACTCCACCCGGGTGTTCACCAAGTATGACCTACTTGGACTATTCTTACTGTTAGATTCCCAGTCCTCAAAGAATATTCGTCCTTCCACGACTACTATTTCCTTGGATGCCCTAATACATCCCCCAAAAGAGTATCGGATGCCAGATGATTACCCAATCCTCCATTTTGTCTTCCCAGGTGAAGACCAGAATGTCGTGTCTATCTCTCCCTCTCAACTAGGGAGTACATATTCCACAAAGGAATGTACCTAAGCTCCCTCTCAGCTTAGGAATTACCAAGTTTCTTCCAAGTAAGAAACTTATTGACAGGCTCCCTCTTAATTAGGGACCTGCAACAGCAATGATGAAAACACCCAGCTGCTCATAAAGACTCCTTCCTTCAATGTCATGAATTTCTTTGTTGTTGAGGAATCTTCATCTTTGGGATCTCTACATAGGGTACAAATCATCCATCACTTTCATCCAAGAGTCATGTCTTGTATCAGGAAGTGATCCATCAATCTTCTCATCTGGTCTAGCTTCATGCCATGTTGCTTTCCTTCGAACCATATTTCTTCCAAGGATCTTTCATCCTGCCATATGGTTTTCAACATGTGGAAGACATATACTTCCCTTTGGCAGCCCTGCATAAGCTCATCAAATATTATTTAATAAATATGAACTTTTAAATAAAAAATTACCTTAGTGATGATCTTTTACCATGACATGTTCTTGTAGGCATCGGCATCCTTCGTTACATATTGACACATCTCCTAAAGATATGTATTGTCAAGGGTCTCCATCTTTTCCAGACTTTTATCAAAGTCTACATATCTTCCCAGGAGATTTTCTAGTCAAGTCTTCTTGGCTTCCTTGGATGTTGACTACCTCTGATCATGGTTGTGTTTTTCACGATCTCTTCCCTTTTCTTTCTCCACACAATTTCTTTTCATTCCAAGAACTTCCAATGTGCAGTTCCTTGATAATGTACAATCATCTCATATTCCATATGAGGACATACTATGTTGATTTCATCTGGTGTGGAACATGTCTATTGACAACCTGTGTATCGGAAGAGTTTCTGATTTCTTTAATCATACTTCTTCTACCTGCAACCATATGACCTGTCTATATAGCATCCAGTGTAAGCATAAATATTTATGTACCTCATTTTCTTTCCTTTTGAGACATCCTACAGCAGGTTGCCTTAAAATGAAAGAGTTTCATTCTCTTGACCCGCTTCATCAATATGTCACCATATTCTAATCCCAGAATTCTGCATGTTAGAATTCTCGAAGAAACCTTTTGCTTTCTTTCTAACCAGAGAATCCAAAAAGGATTCCATTAGAAAATGTCAGCGTCTGTTTCCATATTGATTATTGAATGATGACCCCTGATATAGATGACTACCTTCCATAAGTGTTGTTTTCAGTGAGGTTCCCAGGAGCCACTTATCTCATAGCATAGTTGTCACATATGTGTTTACAGACATTCTCCTATGACGAGTGTTCCTCCTTCAATGCTTCCATCATGATGCCAATTTTAAAGAGATGCATCTGTCTAATATACAGTGCTTCCTAACATACTATCTTACAACCGACAGATACCTCTTAAAGAGAAATATGATCTCAATCATAGTAGAGATCTTTCACTTCTTTCTTAGGTTTCTTTGAATCCGGTTCTTCCACTTCTTCGGCAACCTGAGCTTCTTCCTTTTTCCTCTTGTCCTTATTAGATTTGGGACAATCCTTCTTATAGTACCCATGTTTATTACATCCACATCATTGTATCTTATCCATGTTTCTTCCTTTCTTCTATGGACCAAACTTACCAAATCTTCCCTTTCTCCTTGACATGGCAGCATAGGCTAGATTCTCTTCATTTGATCCTATATCAACTTTAGCTTTTAATCTCGTCTCTTCTGTCTTACATAGAGACCATAGATCCTGGAATGGTATTGCTTCTTTCTTCCCATAGATACTTGAAGTGAAGCTTCCCCATCCCTCCAGTAGAGCATTCAGCACCATTGTAGTCATTTCTCTATCAGATATTACTGCTCCCAATTCCTGCAGTTGATCTCACATTTCAGAAATCTTCATAAGATATGAAGTGATTCCTTCCTCTCTTGACAACTTCAACTTGTATAGTTCTTGTCTCAGAGATATTACTTCCCCTACAGTACTTCACCAAAAACAGCTCCACCAATTTGTCATATATTTCTTTTGAAGATTCTAGTCTTGATACATAGGGGATGAGAGAGTCCTTTGTGGATTCTATAAGAATCCTCTGGGCTCTTATGTCTCCCTTCATGTATTTGGAATGTGCTTGAGTATCTTCTTTTGAAGGTCTAGTTCCTGACCCTTTGATATAGTCCAGGACTTCATTCTCAATAAGATTTAGATATGTCCTTTTCTTCCATGCAAGAAAGTTTGAAACCCCAACCAGTTTGTTGCTTTCTTTGCAAAAAGACATTTTGACAGATTCAGATGAAGTCATAAATATACTTACTTGAATAGATGCTTTTCTTCTACACCCAGCTTCCTTGTTGATGACGATATAGAAAGTAGCAGGAGCTCCCTCTTAGATAGCCTTCTTTAGGAGTGGTGTAAAGCAGTAGATCACCTGGGATCCTTGATGATGATGATCAAGGATGGCTTGATGATTGCTTCAGTAAAATGATGGTTTGATGATGTCTCCAACAATGTTGACTTGGCTTCAATCACGAGATAGCTTTAGATTTCTTGAAAATAAAAAATCACTTCCTTGATCTTGCTTTTCTTGAAAGGACCTTGATGTATAAGTCCTTTAAGGTCTTTGGTCTTCTTGAGATGGCTTGAGGGTTTCACCAATTCCTTGCAAGTTGTTCCTACTTAGATCTAGAGATCGACTTTACAAAGTAGATCCTTCTTTCAGCCTTGATGTCTTCTTGAAAACTGATCCTTGATCTTTTGATCCTTGTGTGTCTTCTTGCCAAATAGCATGTTCTTGTCTTCGGCACCTTAGCTCTGCTACCATGTTGAGAAATTACGGATTTTATTAAAATTTCTCTCTCGTGATAATTACTTGTGATTTCGTTATACTTCTTTTACTTAGATCTTATCTTCGTTAACTTATTATGTCTTTCGTCAAGTCAATTATCAAAACACAAGAGACACGAAGTTTAGGCTCTTCAAGCCAGGGCCAAAACCTCTCTCTCTTGGAGAGGAAAACCTGATAATCATTCTTCTTATAGATCATCAATTGACGAGTACCAAGACCATGACACAAACCCTTGACACCAATATGCCTCCAAGACCTTTGTCACTGCTCTTCTAGGCTACTTATGTTGATACTCATTTTCTGCACTGTACTGCACCTTTATTAGGGAAGCAAAGTCCCGAATCTAGCAATCCTAAAAACTGTGCTTCTCGGCTTCCTTCATAGTCTTCCTCGGCTGCCCTTGATCCCCCTTTCAATCTTCTTACTGCACCCTGGTAATCTGAAATATGTGAGGTATAGTGCAGCCCCAAGACTGAACTGTGGTGACCAAGAAAACCTTGTAGACCTGCCTCCTCCTTCACACTGAATGCAGACCTTATTCTCGCACTTCTGCTTCAGACTTGTTCTCTTCTTCGCATGCTTTGTAGCCTCTTTCTTTGCTGTGCATCCCTCTTCCTTACGCACTGCTTCTTCACACCAATTATAGACTTGTCTCTTACTATGACAGCCCTCGGCCTGCCTGAAACATACGTGGTAGAACAGACCAGAATCAGAGGTATGTATACCTCTCTTCCTTTTGCAGATCAGCCTTCTATCTTCGCACCAAAACAGACCCTTAACTCGCACTTTTATCACAGAACTTGATCTGAACTTGTTGTGTACTAATGAGGCCGCAGTCCACCCTTTATATAGGGACATTCCACTGCCTTGGGCTGACATGACTGACTGGGTGTAGGCCGACTTTATCAAGGAGATTTCCAACACCAATTGAGCCAACTTTATGGAGCATATGACAAGGTCTTGGAGCATACAAACACATCAATAATTGTCTTTTACAAGTGTAACAACACTTCCTATACATGACTCTAAATTATACATTTATGACAAGATGACAAATCCCTAAAGACATCAAGAAGAAGTCTTTGAACAATAATAAAAACTCCTTGCTCATGAAACCCATGACGCAAGTATTACAAAATACATTTTATTATCTTTGTCTTCTTCATTACATAAATTCATAATTACAAGTCATTATGAAGACCGAACCTAGTTACACTTTCCAACATACTTCTGTCCTGTTTGACCGAGATTATGGACAGTTGACCAAATTTATTTCTGGGCAGTATGACCGCAGTTGACTAGGATTTCTGAGGCAGTTGCAAGAGGCCGAAATTCGGCCCTATTGACCAGAGTTGACGAAATTTCAGAGCAGTTTTAGGAGGCCAAAAAAAGTGGTCTGTTTGCCCAAGTTTGACCTATTAAATCTTGTGGTCGGTCTGACATATTTTGACTGGGAAAAATCAGATTGTACTTTTGATGAATTGAATAATTTCTCCTAAGAAAATATTGCTAGGTTTTTCCCTAGTTAGAGTTTTCCCAGGGTAAAAATTTGGGTCTCTTGTGTTTGGTTGTTTCTTCGTGATTCTACTGTCATTATCATTTTACAGTTGAGATTTTTTTATGCATAATTGCTTAATGATGAATGTGACACAAGAAGAATTAATTAAGAAATCCTTAGAAGTAATTACCAAACTAGAAGTTCCGGATGCGGATGTCAATATGGGTTAAGAGGCCTCCAGGCCTGGCGCACACACCAAGGAGGTTCACCTGGGGTGGCCACATGGCCCCCCATGGTGTTATTAATGGCATGCTCATTAATCTCGAGCACTTGCTCATTACTCCTCCTCGCCGTCATTCGAATTGTCCTGCTCGCCGCACCAGCCCTCAAATGGAGCACCACTGCTCGCATTCCTCGGATTGCTTCGGCTCTGCTCGCCGACCTTCGTCTCCTCTGCGCTCGCATTGCCCGGGCGGCTGTGCTTTCAGTGAGGCGTGCTTTGGTTCTGGTGGCAGACGCTCTCTGCATTGTTGTTTGGACGCGCTTCCAGGCCATCGGTTTTCTTATAGTAACTTCTGCCCTGTTCTGTTCAATTCGCATTTTTCTCCTGTCAATATTGGTCAAGTTAACTCCATTCCTGCAGCTCCTTCTGGCAACTGGTCGGATTCCTCCCGGAATTTCAGTATGCCCAGGCTCAGGCAAAGAATGTCTTGCAGGAAAAGTGCCTCTAGAGGCAGGTCCATGAGCGAGAGACCCTCCAATTCTACTGCAGGTTACTCCATGGACCATGCTGAAGAGCATCACATTCCTCTGTATGTTGATCCTGCTGGTCGTCTCCATGACAGCATTGCCCCGGCGCCTCCTCAGCCCTCGCTCCCGCCTCGTGCTCCTGCTCTGAATGTTCATTCGCCTCCCCCGCTTCAGGCCTCCGCCCCCCCTCTTCGCCCTGGCAGTCATTTCACTACGCATTCAACGCAACAAGTGGAGCCGCGTTTCGACTATGCTGACGACCGACCCTCCATTATTGCCCTCATTTCGATCTCTTTGCGGGAAGAAGTCACTCTCCCTCCTGTTCAACCGCGTAACCCTGTGCACCCCCCTTCTAAACCTAGCTATGAGCCCCCCTCTGGCCCTGCTCCCGGTCCTAGCTCGCGCCCCCTCAGATTCCCGCCTGTCTCTGCAACTGCGCATTCAGGACAGGCGCACTTGCTGATGGAAGCTGGCCCGTCTGGTGAAGATGCTGATAAGAATGATGAAGAGGATGCGGAAGATCACTATGGCTGCCGAATCGAGGAAGAGAATCCGGAATCCGACTAATTGCTCCAGGATCGATTCTCAGTATGATTTCTGTGTTAGAATTTTTGATAAATTTTTGTTTTCTATAGTCACCCACAGCAGACAAAGCTGCATGTATTTTTTGGCACTTTTAAGTTATGATAATCTGCATGTAAGGGATATAAGTGACTATGCACCGGTTTCCCAGTTCCTGGGCGGTGGCAACTTTGACAAAAGAGCTGGTTTCCCGTTAAAGGGCAGCTTCATAGCTAGACAAACAATGGATTTCAAGCCCGGTCTCAGGCTTCCTCAGCTGAACCGAGGTAGTTTTGTATTTTAATGTTTATAATAGAAATAGAGTAATTTAGAAAAAAAAAAATTACCAAACTAGAAGATCATGAAAAATCAACAGAGCCAACTAGGGATAGCAAGGTACCAGCAATTTCCCTTCTCACTTCATTGTTTGAGGGTGGGACAAAATGTTTCCCGACATTTTATGCCTAAGGGGTTATCTCAAACAGTTGTAGCCAATGTTGTTGGGCATTTGACCAATTCCATGCCAGCAAGTGCCCAATTTGAATCCCCTTGGGTGAGGTGCACCAGTCTTTACAAACGGGTTTAATGGAAATGCCATCCACAAATATGAGAAAGCATCCTTGGGTTTCACTGCAAGGTTTTCCGTGGCAAAAAAAATTGCTTGGTTATTTGTTCACCTATGTGGATTAGCTCTCAATTGCAGAAGTAGCTCTTCCGCAATTTTAAGGATAAGGTAAAATGTACTATTTTGTAAAAAACTAAATGTACTATTTTGTCAAAAACTAACTAGATTACTAATTAACATAATGCTATCTGGCTCTTCATATCTATGAGTAATTTATCCTCGGACTTAACTTTTTGCCAGCTATTTGACAGCTATCCACAGCCAAGACAAGGAAACTCACCAATTGACTGAAAATGCACATGTTCTGCATGTTGGAATTATTGGTGCAATCTGTACATGTGGCCACAGCCCATTCATAGGTATCATTAGTGGATTTGTCACCATGGATAAGGCCATAATTTATTATTTTTTGTATTACTAGTTGTGGTTAAGACTGACCTACTAAAATTTGATATGTAGAGATGACACCCTACTTGAATTATGTATAAATACACAATGCAAACCTCATTCGAAAATCACCATTTTGATCATTGAACTAAAGCTCTCTAATATAAAGTGTTTAAGCCGATTAGCACTCTACACCTTTTGTTTTCTCTTGTGGCTGGCATATTTTCTCTTTTTATGTGCATTTTGCATGTCATGTCTGATGCACTCATGCTTGGGCATCTTTCTCTCTCTAGCACACTTTTGGTTCATCCCTTGCACAATTTAGTGTTATTTTTTCATTTTTAATGTAGATCTTTGGGTTGACATTTTGGTTTCATTCGATCCTCTTTTTCTATTTGTGATCTCAACAAGGTATCAGAGCAAGTGTGAAATTTTCCTGCTCAATTTAATGTTGTTTTTAAGGTTTTTCTTCCTGGATACTCATGCTGATATTTCTGTGATCTGGCTTGGCATGCAGAGGAAACCCTAAATGGAGGAATTTTGGGGTTGTTTCATTGTGTTTTTGCTGGCTGCAAAGGCACTTTATTAGGGTTTTTTAGTGTCCATTTTCTTCACTAATTACAAAGTTCCTGTCTATGATATTGGTGCATCCAGCATTAGGGTTTACTTGCTGATTTATTTCAGCATCTTTTCATCAGTTGTTCTGGGGCTATGGGCTGGAAACATCACTTTTTTTATGACTGTAAAACCAATGCTTCAGACCTGATTTTTCTGCAACAGTTTGGAGACATTTTCCTGGAGGCATCACTTTTTATACCTGCAGAAAGTGGGTTTCTAGATATGGCATTTCAACAGTGGTTTTTGGATATCATTAGCTAGTGGCATTGCCCTAAGGGCTGTGGAACTAGTGTTTCCAGATATTGTTTTTTTACTATAGCTGATCTAGAGAATTTGGGCTAGAGGCATTGCCCTAAACATTGTGGATCTAGCGTTTCTCTGATCATATCCAATTTATGGTTTCCTACAGTTTTATCCGAGAGTTTCAACCTACCTTCAAGTGCACAATATAGTAACTAATCCAAAAGTTTGTTTGGATCCTCTCTTTTAGGGTTCACTTTAACAGTTAGTCCAATGTTCTCTCGCTTTCACCTACAATACTATGGGTTTGAATCTCTTCTTTCACTGTTTTACCCGAATACAAGGATTGCACTTCTCTTCTAGGGTTCCTTGGGTAGCTCTAAGGGTTTTTCCCTCTTTACAAGAGCAGCACTTCCTTCCTAGGGTTTTTTCCCCTCTCTTCAAAATCAAGAGCTATTATCTTGTTTATTCTTTGTAGTGATATTTCTCTAGGGCCGTATTTTTTGGGTAACATTTGTACTACATAAATACAATAACAATACACTATAGATTTCTTGGAAGTCCCTCTTTGGTCTACACAAGGGATACCTTGAAGACTTTAGAAGAGACTTCTTTTCGGAACTTAATAATCCCAAAACGGTTCATAGGGCCACTTATATTAGGGAAAATCTTATACAAAAGGACTCGATATGTAATGATTGTCATAGGAAGAGTTGTGACTTCAAGTCTTGCATGACTAGTCTTCAAGAGATTGAAGAAACTACAAAAGTAACGTTTTAAAACATAGATCTTCTGGAGGATACTACAAACACAGTTTAAAATGCACATCTAGTAGTGCACTTTGCAGATGGGCTTGACTATTGTGCCAAACCTTTGATCAAGGTATGACTTCAGTTTTGCATTTCAAGTTGTTTGGATCAAGCACATGGGCCCATGTTCTAGTGTATTTTCTATATGATCCTTCTAGTACATATGTTATATTTGATGAAGTTTTATGCATCGTCTGCTAGATCATTTCCACTGCCCCTTTCCAAGGATTTTTCCACAAATGATTCCCAGCATGTTGTGGTGCACATATGGCATTGCATTTTGTCTATTGGGCCTTACCTGTTCTAAGAAGTGATGATCTGATTATCGATCCACATTTGAAGACGTTGCTTACGCTCCAAGAATTAGTTGTTTTCTAGTGGATGCTTCATTTTACTACAATACAAGGCCTGCCTCTTGATTATTGGAGTTGGTTCATAGTGATATTTTTTGGAACATGACCACTCGTTCTTGTGGGGGAGCTAAGTACTTTCTACCCTTCATTGATGTCATATCTATTCACAGTTCCACAAGATTTGACCCACTATTTTTATAGATGGATCTGCAAACGATGCTTAACCTTTTTCAATGAATCTCTTCTTTCCACATTATGGTGTTGGTCTTTATTGGATGTATTATTTTCACATGCTTCAACCTTAAGGACAATTTAAGCCATGTTTTGTACCTTACCTTCAAATGATCAACATGTTATAGTGGATCCTTCTCTTTATGATGTTGGATTACTCTAGACGCTCTCACTCGGCTGCTTTTAATGATCAAGCTCACGGACATTGACTTAGCTATATTTCAAGTTTCAACCAAAGGCAACCTTTACTAGATTGTGGAACCATGTCATGTGGGAGGAATGGGATTCATGAGTGTGTTGAGATTTTGGGGTGTTGGGGTAGCATCGGATGTGCTCTAGCTCCCAAACTTTGTGGAGGGACTAGAGTACATAAGATCTCCAAGACCCGGAAAGCGTTTTGGGAAATTCCATCCTGTTTAAGAGATATTTATTAATTAATCTTTGTAATTAAAGACCCTAAGTCTAACTTAGGAAAATTAAAAGATTAAAGGTAATTAAATTAAACATGTGATGAGAATGACTTAAGTGACGCGGATCAAGCATCTTCTAATCTTAGAAGTCGATTCAAGATTAAATCACAACCATTGAAGTCTCAACGAGAAAAGTATAAGAAGATGGCTTCGGGTCAGTTGGAGAACACATACACTTGCAGAGCACTGAAGCTAAGCTGCAATTCTAGGGTGTGGTTTGCTAAGAATTTTAGAAGTGTTTTCGCTGCGGAGAGGGGCAGTATTGGCAAGGGGGGATGGTCTAGTCCCAAGCCAAGAGTACAACAAGGGCAGAGAAGCAGCAGACCGAGGCAGCGCAGAGCAGCCGAGAGCCCAGCAGGGGCAGCACAGAGGCAGCAGGAGGCAAGGAGGGCTGACGCAGGGGCAGCATAACCCAGTCTAGGGTGATGCAGGCCCTTCCTGAGCAACGCAAAGGCTGACGCAGAGGGCTTCAGAACAGCGTTGGGGTTTCTAGAGGCCGAAAAAGGCTAAGTTCTGTAAATCCCGTTTGAGGCTTTGAATCTTTCAGTTTTCTGTCTCCAGAATAGAGGTATTGCTGCAGTTTTTATTTTTCTGTCGGGTTAACCAATTTGGTGCCCAGATCTGTTGTACTTAGAATCTGCTTAATAATAAAAACCCTCCAGAAGCTAGAAGACCAGTTTTCCCGCATTGGGTTTTTCCAGGGACAGTTGTCCAGAAAATCCTTGTGTGTCACTTTGTCATTGTACATGTTATTCAGTTTAGATCTATATGTGTAGGTTGTTAATGTATTTACTTCAATGTTAATGCTGAATATTTCAGATTAATAACTTGTGTAAGTAGGAGAAGTAAATCAATAATTTAACAGTAGGGTTTCTGTTTAAGAATATTCATAAATTTTCACATAGTATCAGAGAGATTGCAGATCTAACTGAATCTCCAGCAAGAAGTCTGAAGAGTCTGTGTTGTAGAAAACTACAGCAGTAGCAAATAATCCAGAGAGGGCAGCACAGCAATAGAAGGACGTAGAGGCAGCTAGGGCTGATGCAGTCCCAGTTGGGTGACGCAGAGACAGCGCAAAGCCTTCCAGAGGGACGCATGAGCAGCCTGCGTTGCGCTAAGCCAGTATGCTCACGCAGAGGCCAGCCATGGTGACGCAGTCCGGAATCTGATTGCTATGCAGAGTGTTGTGAATCGGAAGTTGAGCTGCAGACCTTCAGCAGTTGCTGGTGGGGTGAAGATTTTGTCAATGCAGAATTTAGCCTAAGCTAAGTTGACAAAGAGCGGAAGGAGAACAGCTTCTCAGAAGATTTCCTGCCAAAGAAATCTAAAGATCAATCAGAGGACCAAAGGAATCTGAAGATTGATCAGAGGATCGAAGAGAGTTGATTCGTTGCGTTTGGCAGACTTCCAAGAGAGGGAGCCAGTTGTCAAAGGGAGCAGAGGGTGCCTTTCTTGCCAAGGACCCTAGATCTAAGTCTCTAACAGAGAGAGGAGGATCAGTTACGAAAAATTTATGAGCAGATGGTGCCACACGAACTATGTGATCAGGATAGGTTGGACGGCCTGTCCAACTTTGCAATCTAGAAGGCCAGAATCCTGGTAGTCCTTAAGGCCTACGGTATACGGGAGCATGCAGAGAAATTCTTGGCTACACCGACCGATGCGAAATTCCTGGAGAAGCACAATGAAGCAGCGACACATGCCAAGCGCTTCATTATGGACGAGGTCAAAGATCATGTGGTTCCACACATAGCCGAGAAGGCGACGGCTCATGAGATGTGGGTAGCCCTAACCACATTGTATGAAGGAAGGTCCGTCCAGAGAAAGATGATTTTGGAGAACCAACTGAAGTTATTCATGATGACCAAGGGAGAGGAGATCGATCCTTTTCTATCCAGACTGCAGGCGATCCGAGATCAGCTGACTGGCATGGGGGTCAAGGTAGATGACGATGTCATGGTGAGAACTGCTCTCAATGCAGTCACAGAGAACTTGGAAACTTTTGTCCAAAGTCTCTTGGGCAGAGCAGACCTTCCCAACGGGACAACATGTGGGCTATCCTCCGACAAGAGGAGATCCGTCGTATGACCAAAAGACAGTACAGCACCAGTTCGAGCAAGATAAAGAAGGAAGAAGACAAAGATGCAACTTTGGCATCAAAGAGGTAGCAAGGGAGAAAGAAGCGTGATCTATCGAAGATCAAATGTTTCCAGTGCGACGAACTTGGACATTTCGCCAACAATTGTCCTCAGAAGAAGAAGGACAAGGAAGCCTCTAGTTCCAAGGCTATTGTAGTAGACGATGGCCCTGACGATGATGTAGCCATGAGCGCTCATGAACCACGAAAGTGGGGCAATCTTGATTTGTAGAGCAACTACAGAGTAGTGGCGGGATCCTTGAGTAGCCCAACTCTTAGATCACATCCGTGCTACGGGAGCCTTAAGACAGTAGCGGGACAAGTGGAGCAATGGGAGCAGAGGATCATGGATGGAGTAGAGGCAGAGCTGACACGTTGATGAGGGAGCAGCGCAGTGCACATACAGCAGCAGTGTAGGGTACGCAGTGGAGTGGCTGTAGCAATGCGGAGGCTTCAAGAGGACAGTGCAGCGAAGCCACAGCGTAGAGGACAGCAGCGCAGAGACAGTGCAGAGCAAATCTGCTTATGCAGTGCAGAGCTGCAACAGCGCATTAGCCTTTAGCGGACAGTGCAGAGCAGTAGCCTATGGAGCTTCATTGATGAGATGCAGCCCAACTAACTTGTTTGTCAAAGATTGGGCAGGAGTCCTTCAGTTACTTACTCTCAGCAACTGAGTTGCAGTGTAGCAGTTGGTAGCACGATGCAACAAATTGAGAGGGAGCTACAGTATGTATGTAGCAGTGACGGTGGCAGCGTCATGGGCAGCAGTACGAGAGAGCAGCAGCAGCGCAGTGATGAAGGACAGCAGGCCAAGCATCAGCGCAGATACCCACACCAAAGATCAGTGCAGAACTTCAGGGTGAAGTATTTTTGCTAGAGCACATTCCTCGCTAAGAGGGAGTGTTGAGATTTTCAGGTGTTGGGGTAGCATCAGATGTGCTCTAGCTCCCAAACTTTGTGGAGGGACTAGAGTACATAAGATCTCCAAGACCCAGAAAGCGTTTTGGGAAATTCCATCATGTTTAAGAGATATTTAATTAATTAATCCTTTTAATTAAGGACCCTAAGTCTAACTTAGGAAAATTAAAAGATTAAAGGTAATTAAATTAAACATGTGATGAGAATGACTTAAGTGATGCGGATCAAGCATCTTCTAATCTTAGTTGTCGATTCAAGATTAGATCACAGTCTTTGAAGTCTCAACGAGAAAAGTAGAAGAAGAGGGTTTGGGGTCAGTTGGAGAACACACACATTGGCAGAGCACTGAAGCTAAGCTGGAATTCTAAGGCGTGGTTTGCTAAGAATTTCAGAAGTGTTTCAGCTGCGGAGAGGGGCAGTATTGGCGAGTGGGATGGTCTAGTCCCAGGCCAAGAATACAACGAGGGCAGAGAAGCAGCAGACTGAGGCAACGCAGAGCAGCCGAGAACCCAGCAGGGGCAGCAAGAGGGCTAACGCAGTGCCAGCAGGGCTGACGCGGTCCCAGGAGGACTGACGCAGGCCCAACCAAGGCAGCACAAGGGCAACATAACCCAGTCTAGGGTGACGCGGGCCCTTCCTGAGCAACGCAGAGGCTGAAGCAGAGGGCTTCAGAGCAGCGTTGGGGGGTTTCTAGAGGCCGGAAAAGGCTGAATTCTGTAAATCCCGTTTAAGGGTGTGAAGCAGTAATTCAGTCTCCAAAATAGAGGTACTGTTGCAGTTTTTATTTCTCTGTCGGGTTAACCAGTTTGTTGCCCAGATCTGTTGTACTTAGAATCTGCTTGATAATAAAAAAACCTCCAGAAGCTAGAAGACTGGTTTTCCTGCATTGGGTTTTTCCAAGGACAGTTGTCCAGAAAATCCTTGTGTGTCACTTTGTCATTGTGCATGTTATTCAGTTCAAATATGTATGTGTAGGTTGTTAATGTATTTAATTCGATGTTAATGCTGAAGATTTCAGATTAATAACTTGTGTAAGTAGGAGAAGTAAATCAATAATTTAACAATAGGGTTTCTGTTTAAGAATATTCAGAAATTTTCACAGAGGGGTGATGCGGCCCCTTGCTCAGCATTAAAGGGGGAAGTTAATATTGTGTTGTAATGACTTCTCTTTGTGCCCCTCTGTTCAGTTCAAGGGGGGTGTTGAAAATATTGGTGTAATATGTACATGTGGCCACAACCCATTCATATGTATCATCAATGTACTTGTAGTAATAATTAAGGCTATACTTTATTCTTTTATGGTGTTACTCGGTGTGGTTAAGGTCAACTTAGTAAACTTTGATGTGTAGACTCAATAACCCTCTTGGAGAATGGACCATAGCTATGTAGGCCCATAGCCCCTCTTGGGACGACGCCCTACTTGTGTATAAATACACAACTCAAACTTCATTTGTAAATCATGTTTTTTTTATCATTGAACTAGGGCTCTCTGATACGGAGTGTTTAAACCTACAGGCACTCTATTTTTGGATATCTTTTGATTGGCATATTTTCTCTTTTACATGCATTTGTACATCTCATATATGCACACTCATGCCTGGGCAGCTTTCTCTTTCTAGAAGACTCTTGATTCATCCCCAGTGCACTTCATTAGTGCTGTTTGTTTCTCTTTTTACTGGAAGCTTTTGGGTTGCCATTATTTTCCTTTCAATCCCTTCATTCTCACCATTGCATCTACTGCACATTGTCTATTATGGGTGCTGGTAGCAAATACTTGTAGTTGGATATTCTCGGTAACCAGTTTGGCAATACAATTATATTATTACATTTACAGTGGCACGCCTTGCATGGTATACATAACTACTAAAAAACAAGAATCGTTGTGCCATATTGTTCTTTTCAGCCTAAACATTCCTTGTTTCGATTCCTTCCACAGAAAAGCCTTACGGAACAATGATAGCAACAAGAATCTGTTCACTCGTTGAAATCAAATTGTACTATTGGTGGATGTTCAAAAAAACAATAATCACTAAGGACTTTGCAATGCTAGGGTAAACCGGACTACATCCAAATAGATTAGAATCGTGGATCCATAAATTTGCATCTACAAACCATAATTAGCGAAGTATTCTATTAAGGTATGTCAAATTTAGTTGAACAAAATCGACAGAATTTCACTAACTTGTGAATAGCTCACTACTCTAAGCAACTTATGGATTTCTACGCACTGAGCTGAAATGTCTGAACAAACTAAAGGAGGATAGTTTCAGCAATACAACTCGTAGAAATGACAGACAGAACAGGTTGCAAGTACTTTATCAGTGTATAGATGTCCATAGATGACTTTGCCCCTAACAGATGCATCTAATGGACCCTTGTGCGAGATGGAATAAAATTCAATCACGAGTCATGAATCTTTGGTCTCTGAGAAATGCCCTTGGAAAAGTTAACAATTACTTGATTAAATTTATCTCAGAACCTCAACCAGTACAGAGTAGTCCTACTTCATCTCTCGACAAATATTGTAAATGTTGAAATTGGCTTATTCTAAACGAAATTTGATGGCATGAAGTCGTTAATAGTTTGAAGACCGTCTTCAAAAGTTTTCATGGGCCGAGAATTTCGTTATTCTAAAATACTTACAAGCAGCTGATAATAAATGGTTGAGGTGGGATTGTTTGTAAAGCAAACTTACGACGCGAACCATTGGGGCGAGGATGTGCTTGTTCCTGTAATCGATCTTCTCCATCTTCCTCGCTCTAAGAGAGTCCGGAGCAGGGGCGCTGCGGTGAAAAGAAGCCTCTGTCTTTTGATATCTTATTCAAATCGCAGTTGCAACCTTCCTTCCTCCACTGCAAGGGTTTGAATGTGACGTTTTACTTGAATCCCGCAGCAGAGAACTAGGCAGACCCGTCCCGGTAAAACTGGTCTGACTGCAAAATTTAATGGCGGAGACATCAATTGTGATCCGCGAATATGGGTAGATTTCTTCGCGCTGATTTATGTCGGAAAAGCGCATTACCACCCAAAAGAATATATATTATTCCTTTATTTATTTTTTTCAAATTGTGTATTTTTTCCTTTAGGGATGGAATGGAATTTAAGTCAATGGTGCTTATTTTTTTTTGGTTGAAAGCATACGGGAAAGTAAAAGATTATAGTTTGATATTTAATATAATAGGTTGAGTGAAGAAACGAAGACATTTTGGATAAAGTTATGAGAATATGTTAACATCTGTTTTTTGGCATTGTTTTTTAGTGTTGAGATTATTGGAAGGTTGGGCTAGCGCATTATCAATTTGAATAAGAAAATAATTGAAATGCAAACAGCAAAAAGCAAGAAACTCATAATCTCATAAACTATTTTTAATCTCGTTAAAATTTCATTTCATTTAATTGGTTAAGAGTTTAATTTAGTTGATTTTCAATTAATAAATTAATTCATTGGTTTAAATTAAATCAATTTATTATAATTTTGTAATATATATGATGATGATTGACGCTATGTGATTCATTTCACTAGTTTCAATTTCACTTCTTCACCCATGTGAGCATCACCAGATGCAATGAGTGCTAAGCGGACTATTCAAAAATCATGAGAAATTAGTCAGTTACAACTACCTCTCATGGAAATGGTCATAGATGAATTACTAACGCAGTTGAATCCCAAAAATGATATCTAATATAATACACTGCGGAAACCCCTCATACTTAAAATTATAAAAATAACTTTTAATTTTCTTAAAAATATATATATTACTATATTTTGATTAGTTAAAAAGATTGATATCATTATTTTTATGTGTTTGTAAATTATTTGTCAGAAATAAAAATATATTAAAAATTCAAAAAATAATAATAATAATTCAACAACAAAAAAAAAAAACCATGTAGCTTTTTCACATATCTTTTTTTAAGGTTCTTTAGATATGGGGGGTGGGTACGAAATGATTTCAAGTGCAGTTGATGATATGGTGTCGGTACGAAATGGTTGCAAGTGCAATTGATGATATGGCATGGGTACAATCAAACTCTGATTGCATTTATTAATCGGCTATTATTGTACCTGTCGCTGGCAAGATACTACACATCAGGATTTTCTTGATTGTGACATTAATTCACCTTGATTAGACATATGTTTTCAAAAAATATATATTTTTGCCATGGTTCACTATAAGATTTATTATTGTTTATTTATTTTAATTATTTTAATTTGAATTATATGTTATCTAATTGGCCAAAAACTTTCACTTGTTATTGCAAAATGCCTAGATTTTATCACCATTATTTGTATTTTCATTACAAAAACATTCATATCTATCCTGCAGATCTTGTACTTTATCTGGAGTCGCATTAAGCAAAATAACGAGACAGTGCTGAACGCATTTTCCCCATACGAGCCACCCATTATGGTCTATCACATAGCACGCACATACATAGAGAGAGTCGTTTTCTCTGTATCAGTCACCATTTATGGTCTCTGACAGATTGTTATATACCTAAACTCCTGAGGCCCTGTCAAATTGGTTTAACCTTCACCATATAATAATATTCCAACTCTTTTGAAATATTTATTAAACCCAATTTGCAAAATCGAACCTTTGAACTTGCTCTACGTTGATTTATGTGGAGCCTATGCATTCAATGTTTAACATTAACATTTTCAAAACTGACATTTACCATTGAAACCAACGCTTGATCTTTTGGCCACATAATCAAAGTTTGATGAACGATTTTAAATGGAATAAACGTTGGGCCATACCTCATTAATTTCCATGCAACTTAACTAGTTATCACCCTTGGATCTCCTACTCTTGAGATTGAACACATATCATGTTCCTTTCACCACAAAGATTTAGCACTTAAATCTCACGCGAAATGGGCAGTTTGGGACTGATGACGTGTTAACAAATAATTGGATCACGTGGATTTTTGCGATGCAATTTATCGCAATTGCGTCTTAGGAAAAAGATTAAACATTGCATTCCTCTCATTGCAAAATTCCGATGCGATTGTGCTCAATCGCAATCGCATTTTCGGAGATAGATTATAACAGTCCACTTCATTTTAAATCTCTGATGCGATCGAGATTTGGTAAAAACGTTTTCACTCAAACAAATTGCGATGTGATCATCGCAATCGGAAAATTGGCATGAATCATATTCTATTTATCTTGCGCACCATTGAAGACTTGCGATGCGATTGTTATTTTGCCTTTATATTATTCATCGCATCGCAAAAGATCAAAAGTGAATTTTAACATTTAAACCGTTCTTCTTCTTCTTCTTCTTCTTCTTCTTCTTCTTTTCTAAATTCCAGTTTCGGATTGCTTTAAACGTTGTTTTCCAACAGAAATTTTAACTTGATTCAAGCCAAAATTCGTGGCTCCTCTCAAACACGATTTCCTCTTCATAAAAAACTGGGATCGACCTCTAATTGCGTTGAAGTTAGAATCATTTACTGTATATTCAACAACAGCGTTGAATTTCAACTAACACCATTCCAACCGAATGATGTTTCCTACACTTGGATCAAATGTTGATGGCAAAATGTCTAAGTTTGCAGTTCGAATGCTGAGATCGGTGTCAATTACCAAATTTTGTATCGATTCATGTGAATCGAACCAATCAAACCATCTGCTATAAAAACCATTCACTTGTCCATCTAAAAGCTTGAGAACACTTTTGATTATGGAGCTTCTCTTCATAAATTACGCAGCAATTTAACCACGATATCAGTATTATTCACACTGATTCCTCCATTAAATGCAGAGCCTTATTTTAGAGCTCTATGACAGAGTTCCATCCACAAAGTTAATCACAGGGATTCAACTATTCCCATACAGAAATTGATTCGACCAATGCACATGTAAAACTGGACAGATTCATTCAGATACAAAATCTTGAATTTACTTACAAAGCTTTGGCCAGATCTTCGTTTATAGTAATGAGTTAGAATGTTAAATTTAAGTTGTAAACATTTTGAGAGTATGGAATCTATTTATGTATGTCAACTATTCACACAACCTTATGTTCGAGCGATAACAAACATTATAATTAAATGTTAATAAAACTTAAACCATCGCAAAACATGCACCTCAGACTTCAAACCTGTTTAAACCGACATGCAATAACACATTTCGCGTTACAAATGAAAGGTCGTGACGTCGCCTTATGGAGGCGTGATGAAATATACAATGGCGTGGATAAAACAATATCGGGTCCGAAAAATGTCTTTGTGTACCGAGGTGTTGTATTGTACAACAACCCTCCCCATTTTTAAATTTTTGGAATAAATCCCATTTAAAAATAAGTCCCCCTTTTATATATTTTCCATACATAAAAATATGCATATCACATTTTATTCACAGAGTTTACAAGTTTTAAAAACTTTATGATATGATGAGTTAAAAGACCTTTTAACATATTTTGAACATATTAGAAAAATTGTATACTTAGAAATATGTTAAAATGAATAGTAAATTGCAATCGGAAATTCGGAAAAGTTATTTTAAAGAGTTGTTATTGCTTTGAGAAGTTCCGATGAGATTGTGCTCAATTGCAATCGCATTTCGGAATAATATTAAGTATTGCACTTTTACTATTTATAACAATGTGCTGTGATTTATCGTAATCGCGTCTCGGGAAAAAGATTAAACATTGCATTCCTCTCGTTGCAAAATTCTGATGCGATTGCGCTCAATCGAAATCGCATTTTCGGAGATAGATTATAACAGTCCACTTCATTTTAAATCTCCAATGCGATCGGGATTTGGTAAAAACGTTTTCACTCAAACAAATTGTGATGCGATCATCGCAATCGGAAAATCGGCATGAATTATATTCTATTTATCTTACGCACCATTGAAGACTTGCGATGCAATTGTTATTTTGCCTTTATATTTATTCATCGCATCACAAAAGATCAAAAGTGAATTTTAACATTTATTACAATGATTCGCCGATCTCCGATTGTATGACAATATTAATTCAAAATCAGACGGAGGATCATGGGTTATTTTGTTCTCAATACGTGAATGTCACCCCTTGGAGAGCATTTATGTTGAAAATACAGAGAGATTAAATGGTAATTAAAATCTTTGTAGCTGCTCTCATTATTGTGTTTTATTTCGGCTGAAATCATTCATTTGAATTGCAGAACAAAAGTCTGAATCCTTTCATTCGCAGAACCAGAGAAATTTTACCCGACTCTGAAATGTCAAAGAGAAGCAGAAAGTCTGAAGCTGCTTTTGTTGCAAATGCTCTTGTGCTAAACATGTCGCCCAAGGAAAAACCGGCGAAGCTCAAGCTAGTCACAAACACCTCCTGTCAAGGACTGGGGAAGATGACATGGGAGAATGTATACAATTTGCTTGAAAAAGAGAAACCTAGGGTTATTGTGCCCAAAGAAACTGTTCCTGATGAAGAAGATTATGACTCTGACTCTGAAACTCAACTTAGTCCATTGGCAAATTCATTTTTACACCGAGTTGCTGCCCGGGCGAATATTTTTCCCTACTATGATGTTATCAGATGGGTCATTGACAATGTGACCATTCAAAACAGGAATTTTGTTTCTGCTTCTGGATCAGTGTTCGGGTCATTCAGGGCAGAAGATATTAAAGCAATGTACCATCTTCCCAATCCACAAAAGATTTACAACAAAGAATTCCTTAAGGAATATGCTGCAGAACATCCAAACCAGGCAGAGCCAATCAAAGAATGGAGGAATAACGCTGAGAAACATAAGCAAGAGGCATCCGGTATGTACTCTATGGAGTCTCTCGCACCTCCATATTGTTTTGTCGTAGCAACGATGTGTAGGTTGTTCGGAAACGACAACTCTGCTAGATTTTCTATTCAAATGGTCCCGTTAATTCATTCTGCTGTTAATTCTGAAATTATGGATTGGCCTGTCATTTTGTCGGATAAGATAGTTAATCGAATTCTAGAGTATAGAAAATATAAGAATTCAGGGAATTCTTCCCCTTTCCATTTTTGTCCTATATTTTGGACGCCCTTTGTTTCAATTTTGAGTTCCCCATGCTAGGTTGGAAGTGGACTCCAAAAGAACCTATTCCTATTCATGTGTATCATAATTTCTTATGGAAAGAACATTTCAAACTTCATGTTTATAGAGTCTGCCATGGTTTTCTAATTCCAATCTACCAAACCATTTTTGGTCATTTCCCTCCTAGACTGTCCAATGAAGCCAAGAATGATTTGTCTTCTATCAGAGATTGGTTCAGAGAAGAAAAATTCACTTATATCATAATTTTTGGGAGTATTGTTCAACCACATATCCTTCCCCTATATGTTCCAGATAAGATGTTAGCTCAGGAGATTTCCTATCAACTGACAGTTGAAGGAATGTCTAGAATTTTGAAAAGCAATAAAAAGCTTATGTGGCCTACCTTCCCTTTTAAGTGTGGTGACTATACTCTTAATAGTTTTTCTCATGCTGAGAAAGAAGTTGGTAAGATTTCTAATCTTAAGTTTTCAACAATTCCTAGAAGACAATACGACCCAAGGAAAGTGGCGCATGATTTTACTACTTCTGTTTCGATTGCCCGATTCGAGCATGAACCAGACATTTTTGATGATTTATTTGTTTCCATGGATGATATATCCCAAGTCTTTGATTCAGCCAAGTCCAAGTTACAGGCCGAGGACTTGAAATTTTTTTTATTGTATAGAAGCCAAAGGTTACTTAATGTGCCTCTTAGTCAGTTGAGAGCTCTCATACAGGAGAAATCATCACAACAAGCAAGAAGTGCTTCTGGTAAAGAAGTAGAAGGAGCTGATCCTGTTTTAGGGAAAAAGGATGACAGCAGTAAAGCCGACACTGCTAAAATAGAAACAGCTTCTCAAAAAGATACACAGAAGCCTTTAGTGCAAACAGAAAAAGGGAACACTGGCACTGATGCCCAGGTACATATTGTAAAGGGAAGTATAGAAAGTAAAAACACTGAACAGGCACCCAAGAATGATGCAGATTCTCAACTTGGAGGAAAAGTAGATACTGAATTGGTTGTTTCTTCTCATTTGCTAAATCAATATCAACAATTTGCACAACAGATAGGATTGCAAAACAATCCTCAAGTTGACGATCCCAAAGATCAGGATGTGGAAATCATTCCTGAAAACCCCACTGGAGAAATTATGCTAAAGATAGAAGAAATCCCTCATTTAGATATATTCTACAGTCCCAAACATAGGGCTGTGGTAAGAAAACAAAGGAAAAGGAGGAGAACAGATCAAGATGTTCTTTTGGCATCACAGAGGGAATTGCTAAATGTTGTTTATAAAAATGTTGAGGTGGATCCATCTGAGGATCTCACCAAATTGTCTCTGTATGCTGGTGCCTATAGTGCTGCCACTATAGATAAAGCTTCTGAAGTTTCACAGCTAGTAAAACAAAAGGATATGCAAATTGTTATCTTTGAAGAACAGGTTGCAGGTGATCAACAAAAGATTATTCAGTTGGAACAGCGGGTACAGGATGCAGAACTCAGAGCTAAAAAACTAGAAGACCAACAAAATATTGATGAACAAGCCTTGGGAAAACAACAACAGTTGACTCAAGAAGTAGAAAAGCTACAAAATCTTTTACAAAATGAGAGAAATTCAAAGGTTGAATAGGAAAAAATGTTCCAATCAGAAATCAACAAGTTCAAGGAGTATCCCAAGCTGGCTCAATTCATTACTGAAGCTCTTGAAATCAACAAACTGTTATCTCAACAGTTAAATGAATTTTGTTTAAAGTTGACACAAATTGAGCCTTTGTGCGAAATTACATCGTCTTTGATAGATAAATCAGTCACTCTTAGGCAAGAAATTGAAGATGTTGATGATAAGATTTCCGAGTTTCTTTCATGGCGGGATACAGAGCAAGGAAGAAAAGCTAACCTTCCTAGAATTGAAGAGAGACACAAGGAAATTCTATTTATGGAATGGGAACAACAGTTAATGAAATCAGAAAGATCCATATCAAGGGCTAAAATTTTAATGAATAATACAACACAATTGATTAATGACAGCCTGTATGCTACCAATTTGATCTCAGATTGTACCCCACGTGAGTTACCTAAAGTAAAAGAAGTTGATTCCAGGTGGAAGCAAGAGATAATCGATAAAAATCAAAAGATTAACAAACTTCAAGGAATTTCATGGGATAATATGTGGTCTTATCTGATTAAGCCACGCAGCCAACAGATGGCCATCAAATTCCTTTCGAATGCTATTCAATGTATCATTCCTGAATTCTCTGATGATACATACATTGGACAGTTACATTAAAAAATGAGTCGGCCAACAGAAGTCCAAGATATGCTCAATGTCTGCCACCTTCATTCGTCCACCTCAATCGATGATTAATGAGCCAGTCTTCTACAAGCTCGCATTTTAGTTTAAGATATTTTATTTTAGATGGATTGTAGGAATAATTTTAGTTACTTTGTTTTATTGAGTACCTATTTAAAACCCTTTTATGCATTTAGAAAGGGGTCCTTAATTTGTAATATTTTTTGACTTGGAGATTACATTTTTGTACTCCATTTACTTCTATATTCTTTTATAAAGAGTCACATCTGGTGATTCTATGCGGAATTATTTTTTAAGAGTTGCATTTCTGTACCTTGGAGTTGATTTTGCATTGGAATTGCTGGATTAGAGTATCAGATTTCATTTGAAAGTCTCAAGATGGATACGGTATTTCTATCTATTCACTGCTAATTTCTTTTGTCATATGATATTCTCTTTTAAATTTGCTATCGTTTATGTGTGCTTCGTTTTACAATATTTCTTTATATATATATATCATTTTTTAGTATATTAGAAATATTTATCTTTCATAAGTGTATGTAAATGATATACAATGATGAATACAATATGCTAATATAACTCTGTTTAATTTCTTAAACAGAGTTATCTTTATTCGTTGCTGCACATTTCAATTAAGATATAATACATTTTTATGGTTATTTTTCAATTGAAATAATTTCAAGTTGTATTCACATATGATACCCGGGTTAGTTTTAGAATTTCTTTATCAGTATTTAAATTAGATTAGCTAGTATTTTCATTTCAAGTCATTTAGTCTCATTTCCCCCATCCAATCATTCCATTACCAACCCATTCAAATTACTAGGAAATTGGTCCTACAAATCCAGTCGGAGCCACCATTCCAAACGAAAAAGGAGTTGTCCTAAGGTCCCGACCGGGTGGTTAACCCCCGATGTTTGAAGCAGCGATTTTTAAGGCTTCAACATTTTTGGCGCTAGAAGGAGGGTCAAAGCTATGAATGGCAAATAAATCTAAATCCGAAAGCCATTCTAAAAGCACATCACCCTCATCACCTTCAATTTCTTCCACATCTCAAATCACAAGAGAATAAATTGAGAAAAGTATTCAAACACCCACTACCAAAGTTTCAGAACAATCAGATAATCCAATTCCTGAGTCCCCTGAAGTTGAGGCTTTGACCCATGAACTTCAAAGTTTCTCATTATCATTAGAAGAGTCGGAATTATCTGAAGGTAGTGTCACTTCGCAGTTTGTTTCTTCTAGACCTCTTACTAGATCACAAAGTGAAAAGCTTGGAATTTCTCCAAAAGAATTTTCTATTCCTATTAGGGTCAAATCAAGAAAAACTCCACCGGAAACAGAAAGTGGTACCAGTTCTTCATTGCATATTCAAACAACTGTTTCCCAAGCTCCAAATCAAGAAAGTACAGTAGTCTCATCTACATCTATTGAATCTTCCTCCTCTGCTCAGACTACATCTTCTCAATCTTCATCTCCTCAAACCACATCTACTCAGTCGTTAATTGTTTCTTCTGGTACTTCAACAGTTACTACTAATATACCAGTTATCCTTTCTAGTTCGTCTATTATCGTTACAAGAATGGCACAACCAGCACAAAGACCATGGACCAGACTAGGAGCTGTGAATATGGCTGCACCTTTGCATGATCTACTTGATCATCCTGAAAAATGGCTCCCAAAGTTTAGTCCAGATAGTGGTATATCAGTAGAAGAACATATCAATAATTCCATGCTTGCTATAAATCTGAATCAAGTGGAGCATGAAGATGTTGTTGTCCGATTATTTCCCTATACTTTACAAGGAACAGTAGGATTCTGGTACTTTTCCTTACCTGCTGATTCTATCACTGATTGGGATATGTTTGAGGAACAATTTTTAACTAAATATGGAGATGATAGATCAGTTGCTACCTTGATTAACGATCTCTCCAATTTAAAGACTCAATCAAAGGAACCCATTAAAGACTTTAACTCGCGATTTAATAAACTCTTTAACAAGATCCCTGCAACATCTAAACCAAGTGAACAAGTTAGAAGTGAATGGTACATTAACACTTTACCCTCAAATATAGCAATTTTCGTAGACAGAGCTGCAAAGGCAACTCTAGCTGAAAATATGAAGGAAGCTATTTCAGTGGAAAAACGGATGATAGCTCTTGATAAGAAAAATGTTGTTGACGAAAGAAAATCAAAGAAAGTCACTTTTAAAGACGATTCCAAGAAAAAGACACCAAGAGATCCATATGACATGGAAGGTTTACAGAAGGTCCTCAAAACCATGTTTAATGAAATGGTTGAGATCAAGAAGCAGGTAGCAGAAACGTCTACAAAGAAACCATTTAGAAATTTCAGGAGAAATCAAAGTGAATCAAAGCCTCCCAATGCAATTTCCAATGCAGAATCAGAAGATGAAGAAGAAGAAGACAATCCTCTAATATCAGATGAAGAAGATGAAAGAGAAGAAGAAGTTGAATTAAATGGAATGTGGGATTTCATTATCCCCAATTCAGATAGTGACATAGAACAGGAAGTTATGCCTGTAAATACGAGGAGCAAATCTACATCGGAACCTGCTCAAACTGTTCCAAAAAAGAAAAATACAACTTCAAATACCAAGGACAAAACTCCTGCAAAAAAGACTTCTTCATTACCCACTCACAATCAGCCATCGTCTCCCAATCCTCCCACATCATCATCCAAAACTCTGGTAGTATCAGATCCGATGGATTATAATATTGTTGAGGACATGAAAAAGACTAAAGCGAATATCTCATTACATGAACTCATCAAACTCAAACATCAACAAAAGTTGTTGTTAAAAGAGTTAAATGCTACACCTATTACTCCTCTACCAAGTAGTGTAGTAGCTAAAGCAGCTAAAGGAACTGGTAAGCCACCAGACAAAGTAGATGCATCTGACACTGTTCTTATTGGAGAAAGATCAAGTTCCCAGACACCTCCATTTCTGCTAACCTATGAAATCTACAATAAGAATTTGCATAATTGTTTGATTGATTCGGGAGCATATTCTAATATAATGCCTTCTTCTGTTTGTGCTAAGTTGAATATCGAACCTCAGAAGTCTGTTGTTCATATTGTACAATTGGATCGCTCCAAGGTTCAAGTTATTGGAGAAATCAATTCAGTCACTATTAGACTAGCCTCTGACCCTAGGATTGTTCAAAGAATTGATATTTTAATTGCAGATATTCCAGAATTCTATGGATTAGTCTTAAGCAGGGACTGGTCTGCGAAACTTAATGGTTATATCTCAACCGATTATTCACATATGTGGCTTCCCTACAAAGGGAAACCTAATCAAATCAAAGTCGAACGAGAGAAACATATGACGCACACTGTAACTGAATTCGAGCAACCAAATGAACCTGTAGCTTTCAACAACAATATTCTTAGAGGTTATTCTGCCAAGTCTTTTCTTGGAAATTTTGCTGCACCACAATCACCATTCTCTGTAAATACTTTTGTTTCTCAAATTGAGAATTTTTCGTAATCTGATTCTTCCAGAATTGCAAATATTTCTGATTCTTTTGTAGATAATAGGCTGAAAACCACATTTAGAACCAAATGGGGAACCTATGCTTATCATAAAATGCCTTTTGGTTTAGTGAATGCAGGAGCTACTTTCTAGAGAGCCATGGACATAGCATTTAAGGGTCTGATTAATAAATCAGTTGTCATTTATCTTGATGATATAACAGTTTATTCAAAGAAAAGATCCAATCATTTACAAGATTTGAAACAAATATTTGAAAGATGTAGGAGATTTGGTATTTCATTAAACCCAAAGAAATCTTTTTTTGCTCTTGATCAAGGAAAACTCTTAGGGTTTGTTGTATCTGTTAGCCACCTATAATATTTTGTTATACCAAAATGTGGCTAAGACTTTTTTAGCCTCCAAGAAGCAAATTTTATCACTAAAAATTGTTGGCTCTTGAAGACTCCTTGAAGGCCTCATGCCTCTGTCCGAAATCTTCATTTACTATTTCCATTTCATGCTCTGAAATTCTGCTAATTTCATAAGAAGAGACTGCTGAAGAACCATCATTTTCGCCCTTCTCCCACTCAAAACTAACCTTCATATGCTCCCCTTTTTCTCCATAAAATCCCCTTTTGTTTTCATGATTCATTTTATCCCCTTCATGAAAATCACTCTTATAAAGTTAAAGACTCACTCTTTAACCTTACCGAAACCCTCCATTTCCTTTGAAAATCGTTTAAAAACGCATTTTTCATAAGTATTGGACTTAAGCCCTTAGGCTAAGTCTTTAACCCCCTTTTTCTTCCATACGCCCACACCCTAAGACCCAGCACTAACTCTGGAGGCGCTTATCGCATCGCAGATCGCAAATTATGGTTTTATTTAAAATGCTCATCGCAAGAATCTGCAATGCGATCAATCGCAAATGTCGCATTATCGCATTTTCTATGGTGCGTTTCATTGACTCTTCGCAAAATCTTGCGATGCGATCGTTCCGCCCGATCGCATATCGCAAATCGCATGTTTCGTTGTTTACATCCGTTTGATCCATCGCAAATATTTGCGATGCGATTGCCCGATCGCATTTTCTCTCCATCGCACTATCCACGATTGCGATCGATCTCGCCGGGTCCACCGTACGATACCCCCGCCATTCATATAAAAAATGCCTCTTTCCTTTGTAAGTCGAAAATTGTCATATTTCATTGTTTATAAAGGTTTTGCCCATTAAATCCCTCCATCGCGCAAATCACAAAAATCGCATTTTTATGTGAAACCCCTGATCACTCATCGCAAATATATGCGATGCGATTTTGCGATCTCTTTGACCACCTCTGAATAAAATCTCCACTGTTGGATGCATCCATCCAACGCCCATGATCTTTCCCGCCTTCTGAAGCAATCTAAACCTAAAAGCGCATGATTTTTTAATGGTTTTTGTGTTTTGCAGGTGTTTTAATGGTTTTCCATTGTATAACGAAGGAAAGTCGAGGGTTAGGAAAGACGTTTCTTGCGCCTTCGAGCTATTAAAAAGAACCATTCACAGGTTTGAATTCAATGATTTATCAATGTTTCATGAGCATTGATAGCACGTAAAATGGCCTGTGCGGCCCTGCACATCGAGAAGACATTGTTTTATTCAAAAACAGTTAAAGAGTATAAGTTTGAAGACAGTTTTACGGGGATTACGGCTAAGACAGTTATCAAAAGCCTAATCCCCAACTCAAAACATAGTTTAAAGAAAACCTAAAGTGTTTTATCAGACAGAAAGCCTCCACCGCCACATCTGAGGCAAATTGATTCCTCAGCTACCATAGAGCCACCTGTTGCCTCAAACCTTCAAAATAGAGGCCGAAGTTATTGAAGAAAATCAGATATTCACCTCCAGCGCAGCCAGGGAGTTACTTTTGCAAGGAAATAAATGCAGAAATATCGGCAGGGTTACTCCAAACATTACACAAAGCCTCAAAGTCAAATAAAGCTCCCACCGAGCTTAAGTCATAAATGTAAAACAATTAATACAGAAGACCACTTGTAAAATTCTTCATCGAGCCCCTCAAAAGGCCAAGAAGTCTTGAATCTGTATTAATTTATTCGAGAGATCTTTCGTTAGATTTCACCTCCTCATTCTTCTATAAATACCTCAATAGAAGATGAGAAGTTGTTGGTTGAGTTGCTTACAGAGCTTTGAAATACATTTGAGCCTAAACTCCTGATTGTAAATAGTGTTCACTGGCCCTTGGAGCTCTGCTTGTGATAGATTAGTTAGGTTGAATAGTGAAGATGATTGCTGAACTGAAACATTGGACTTGAAGACTGTAACCAGTTTGACATCAATATAAAAGTTGTTTCTTGGGATCCTGGTCTATGTCATTGGTGAAGTGCATCTCTCTTTGTTATTGTTTTCCTTATATGTATGCCATATTGTTCATATTCCTCTGTAAAGAACAGTTTAAACAAGGTTAGGATCTACTGTATATCAGTAACCTTCTCTGGCTGAGAAATTTTTATCTTAATGTTTTCCTCAAGTTTGTTTATTTAAGAATGATTCAATATTGTTTAAACAGTTAGGAATGTTGGCGTTCCCTCGTCCTTTTGTTTACATAAACATTGTTCTTGAATGTTATTTCCATTATTTGCTATTAAAGTTAGACGAGAGAAGATATGGTTTGCCCTGATTCCTAGATTCTTTTCTCCAAAGGCAGATTCTGAAAGTTTCCCTTGGTGTTGACTGAAAGCAGACTAAGTTTAAAAGTACTTTATCTGATCTTAAGTCACACTTTGTTTCTCTTATGTGTTTTCATACTTTCTGAAGGTAATTATGTGGATTCTTTTGGATACTCTGTCAATTAAGCTGCTTCAATAGAACTTGCCCAAGAAGTTTATGGTTAGCCCCGTCCTTGGTTGGTTTTAAACAGTTACTTAAGAGACTTTTCTTGTTTGGACTGACTATAAATCCTCTGAGAAATTATTATCAGTTTCCACCCCTCAAACACTTTATTGTTTCCATCCCATCACTCTAATCTCAATAATCTTGTGGTATAGATGACTTGCCCCTTGGATCACTCTTGATGTTGTTGTTCAATTAAAGCCCTGTTATGACTCCATAGCCCAATGGATTAAAAACTAGCGTTATATCTATCTCTTAGCCATAGCTGTTCTTCCCTCTTGCAACTTCTCACCTTTGAAACTCTTTGCATTCAGGACTTTTCACCTCGAACAGTAATCATGCTCAACCATCCCAAAACAAAACAAAACCCTTGGACTTTATAACTAGCCTAATATCATTACCTCAAACTTCAAAGACAATATCCATCTTTATACATATTGGAGAGATCCCTCTCCAGATTCAGGAGGGCTAGATCCTAGGATCCCAAAGTTGGTTGAAACGATGTTAACTCTGTGATCGGACTTTTTGCCAATCTTGCTTATTACAGAGACCTAACAATATCAAAAGATGGTATATATATATCGATCCTGATAGAGTTAAAGAAATTTCTGACATTTCTTTACCTCACAATAAAAAGTCCATGCAATCATTTCTAGGTCAGATTAATTTTGTAAAAAGATTCATTCCAGATTTTTCTTTAATTGTTTTGCCTATGTAGAATATGATTAGGAAAAACTCAGTATTCAAATGGGGTCATAAAGAAAAAGAAGCCTTCAATGCAATCAAGAAGGCAATTATTGATGCACCTGCATTGAATACTCCCAATTTTTCCAATGATTTTATTATGTATACTTTGGCAACTAAAACTTCTTATGATGTTGTTTTAACACAGCTCAATGATCAAAAAATCGAAGCACCAATTTCTTTCTTCAGGAAAATCTGCAAGGAGCTGAGCTGAATTATTATGATCTTGAAAAACAAGCTTTCGCTGTATTTAAGTCAATCAAGCATTTTAGGTCTTTTCTCTTAAAAACGCACACAAAAGTGATTGTTCCTTTCTCAGTAGTAAGACAATTACCAATTCAAAGAGAAGTAGGAGAAAAAAAGGCTAATTGGGTAACAACCTTGCAAGAATATGATATTGACATTAAACCAGCAAAGATTGTTAGAGAACAAGGTTTTTGCAGATTATTAGCAGGAGCTCATAATATATTAGAAAATCAAGATCCAGAGAATGCTATTTCAGTAAGTCAGATAAGTGTTACAGATTCTGAATCTCAATATGCTGATTTGATATTTTACTTGAAAAATGGGTATGCTCCTTCCAGTCTCAACTATAAGAATAAACGTGCTTTAAGATTAAAAGCTACTAAATATGAAATCATTGATAATGTGTTATTCAGAAAAAATTATGATTCAATCTTACTAAGATGTCTTGAAAAGACTGAGGCAGATTTTCCAAACTGCTAGTGGAAGGCAGAGGAAGCCAACTTTTCCTTTACAACCAGTAAACATTGAACAACCATTTGAGCAATGGGGGCTTGATATTATTGGTGAGATAACTCCTCATTCTTCCAAGCATCATAAGTACATTCTCACAACAATAGATTACTTCACAAAATTGGTAGAAGCAATTCCTCTGAAGGTAGTCAACTCTGACACAATTATTGATTTCATCGATTAATTCATCATTACCAGGTTTGGTGTACCTAACGCTCTAGTCTGTGATAATGCATCTTATTTTTCTGGTAATAGTATAATGAAATTTGCAATTAAGAGAGGTTTTAAATTGAAATATTCAGCTAACTATTATCCACAAGGTAATGATTTAGCTGAATCCACTAATAAAAATCTCCTCAAAATCATTAAAAGGACTATTGATCAAAGCCAAAAGAATTGGCACAACTCTTTAATCTTTGCATTGTGGGTTGCTCGTATTACTCTTAAAGCTTCTATTGGAACTTCACGTTTCAATTTAGTTTATGGTAAATAAGCTGTAATACCATCAAATCTAGCTCTTCCATCATTAGCCGTGGTGCAATTCATTGAAGAAAATCCTTCCTCATCCATTCAATTGAGATTTGATCAAATCCTAAAATTAAAAGAGGAAAGAGAAAAAGCAAGAATTGTTCATTGTTAAGTCCCTATATCACTAGTATAGTCCCTTATTATTGTTAGTGTAACCCCCTTATTGTTATTATTGAACCCTTGTAACCCCCATTTTGTTATTATTGTGCCCTTAAATTATTATTGTTAGGTCGGCTAGGATTACATTGTGGCCCACTAGGATTACATTATGGCCCCATGGACTCATATATATAGAAAGGAGGTTTTGTAAATTGTATCATCCAAGAATTGTTCATTCATGTAATGTATTGGAGGTTGCCCCCTCGAAGTGGCTTATTTCTAAGGCGTTGATATCTCTTTTCTTCTATTTTTGGAGCTGGTTACACAACATTTGGTATCAGAGCTTTGGATTCTAGGGTTTCGCTGCTCCAAATAGGTCATCGTGGCATTTTCGCTATAACTTTTTTTCTACGAAGTTTCAGAAGCTAAAATTTTTAGGGTGCAAAGCCGAAATCCTAAGGAAGATTGTCTAAAAATTTCAGAGCTTGGTTCGCAATATTTTTGGAGATATGATATGTGGAAGTTAGGTCTTTTTTCAGGCTCCTAAACAGGTCATCGTGGCATTTGCGCTATAAAAATTTTTCTACGAAGGTTCAAAATCTGAAATTCGTATGGTGCGAAGCTGAAATCCTGAGGAAACTCTTCAAAAAAATTTAGAGCTTGGTGCGCAATACTTTTGGATATATGATCTGTGGAAGGTAGTGCTTTTTCAGGCTCCTGAATTTCATCTCAAAGAGGTGATCGTGGGAAAAGTTCAATAACTCTCTCTCTGGGCATCGGATTGGAGTGCCGTAAAAAGTGGTCGCAAGTACACGGACTGTAGTTTCTTGGATATCAATCTCAGAGACAAAGGACGAAACAGTGACACGTGGCAAGTCATACAAGTTTTCTCTACTGAACCAGTCCAAAATTAGGTCATTGTGGGAGATTGGAGACAACTTTGTCTTGGAGAATCAAAATCAGGTCAGACCTGTGGCATTTGAAAGATAATTTAGAGGGCTACGTTGGTACTGAAATTAAAATATTGAAGTGCTGAAATCACAGAGATAATCCAATTTCAATATCGAGCTCCTCAAAAGCAAGAAAAAGGTGTGTATTTGTTTTTTAAAATTGGATAACGTTTGTTTGAAAAAGAAGTTTGAAGTGATTCCAAGGGCATATTGAAGAATATTTATCAGCATTGGGTTATATAATGCCTCCAAAAAATAATTCCATATCCATTAAGCCCTTAGAAATCTATACAATGATGCATGAAGAGGAAGAATTGCAGTATGAGATATCAAAATTACGGTACCAAGTGCAACAAGTTTCGATCTTACGAAGAGCAATCAAAGATGAAATAGATGGTTGAAAAGCAGAAATGGAGGCTAATTTGGATGGTTTGAAGGATCAAATAATAGCTAATATGGATAATAAATTAGTGGAAGATCACATTGAGCATCAACAACAAGTTCTCCAACTCTCAAAGGATAACCCAACTTTGGTGCAAAATCTAATGAAACAACAAGAAGATCAACATCACATCGAAAGAAGTTATGAAGCAGTCATAGAAACAAGAAATCGACAAGTACGATCAATTTCAGAGTATCTTAGCAAGTGGAAGAACTTTCTTGTAGAATATTTCACATGGGAGGATGAGAATTTTATACAGAAGCATCAAGAAATAATCAAGCGTTGAGGACAACACTTGTTTGAAGGAGAGGGGCATGTTAAGTCCCTATATCACTAGTATAGTCCCTTATTATTGTTAGTGTAACCCCCTTATTGTTATTATTGTACCCTTGTAACCCCCATTTTTGTTATTATTGTGCCCTTAAATTATTATTGTTAGGTCGGCTAGGATTACATTGTGGCCCACTAGGATTACATTATGGCCCCATGGACTCCTATATATAGAAAGGAGGTTTTGTAAATTGTATCCATCCAAGAATCGTTCATTTATGTAATGTATTGGAGGTTGCCCCCTCGAAGTGGCTTATTTCTAAGGCGTTTATATCTTTTTTCTTCTATTTTTGGAGCTGGTTACACAACATTCATGAAAAACATCAACAACTTGTTAAATCCTCTTTTGATTCAAATTCCACCGGCTCAAAAAATTTGTCAATTGGTGATCTTGTTCTAAAATGGGATAAAGCACATGAGGAAAAAGGTAAGCATACCAAATTCCAAAAGATGTGGCTTGGACCATTTCAGATTGCTGAAAAGATAGACTCATATACATTCATACTTCAAGATTTAACAGGAAAGAGAGAATCTCTTCCTGTAAACGGGCTTCTCTTAAAGAAATTCTTTTCATGAGGAGGTAACCCCTTCTTACTTGTACATATCCACTTCTGCAATTTTCATTTGTTTTTTGTAAAATAAAGTTTGTTAATAGTCTTTAATTGACTTTTTTACTATTAGAAAATTATCTTAGAAAGAATGTTATAAATACTTATTTTAAGTAAAATAATTTTTTTTAGGGAATTGATTACAATTTTTATATAGTTTAAATAAAATGTTAAACTTTGAAAATTTGTTTAAAGCATTTGCATGATCTTATGAAACTTTGTGGAAAATGTAAATCATTATAAGTTTATTAAGCAAAGAAAGGTTATCTTTAAAAAGTAAAGACTTTTTCAAGCTTTGGCAAACAAAAACTCTGAAAATTGTCATCCATTTATTCTTAAGGATGCAACTATTTCACCCCATCCATTTCGATTGTGATTTTTTAGAATGTAATTCTAAAGAAATTATATGACCAAATTTAGGAGATAAGAGGTCTCATCACGAGCCTGCTTACCATGATCATAGGAAGTAATGAAACTGACATTACCAATACTGCATACCAAAACAGGGTAATGGCTTATAAATTAAGACAAGGAGTTTCATCACGAGCTAGCTTGTTTAGTTTAATTACAAATAGTGAATGGCATTGTTACTAACTGGCTACCAAATCAGAACAATGGCTCTTAAATTAAGAAAAATAAATAAAAGACAAAAATATGAGAAAATATGTCTTATGAATTTATTTTTAATGAGTCCTAGTCTTAATTGGATGGGACAATGAATAGTTAATGGTTAAAAGGTAACCCTGTCGAAACTATGAACATTTGCTGGCAGCAGAGGCAATACCTGTGACAATAGAGTATATTACATAGCTAAACTTGAGAAAAACCACTTACTTTATTATTATCAACCAATCAAAGCTTGAGATAACCCAAAAAATGTTTTTATCCTTGAAGAATTAGAAAGAAATTGTAAGTGATTTTTATTCTTTTTCATAGTTAGATTTTATTTGAATTATCTTAAAAAAAAGTTTTCATTATCTTTAGAAATTTTTGCTTACTTGAAATATAGTATTCATTTCATTTTTTGAGAGATAATTGTTTCTTCCAGTGAATCGCCAATTGTTGTACTGTACAACAACCCTCCCCATTTTAAAATTTTTAGAATAAATCCCATTTAAAAATAGGCCCCCTTTTTATATATTTTCCATAAGTAAAAAGATGCATATCACATTTTATTTACAAAGTTTACAAGTTTTAAAAACTTTCCGATCCGATGAGTTAAAAGACCTTTTAACATATTTTGAACATATTAGAAAAATTTATACTTAGAAATATGTTAAAATGAATAGTAAATCGCAATCGGAAATTCAGAAAAGTTCTTTTAAAGAGTTTTTATTGCTTTGAGAAGTTTCGATGCGATCGCGCTCAATTGCAATCGCATTTAGGAATAATATTAAGTATTGCACTTTTTCTATTTATAACAATGCGATGCAATTTATCGCAATCGCGTCTCGAGAAAAAGATTAAACATTGCATTCCTCTCATTGCAAAATTCCGATGCGATTACGCTCAATCACAATCGCATTTTCGGAGATAGATTATAACAGTCCACTTCATTTTAAATCTCCGATGTGATCGGGATTTGGAAAAAACATTTTCACTCAAACAAATTGCGATGCGATCATCGCAATCGGAAAATCGGCATGAATCATATTCTATTTATCTTGCGCACCATTGAAGACTTGCGATGCGATTCTTATTTTGCCTTTATATTTATTCATCGCATCACAAAAGATCAAAAGTGAAATTTAACATTTATTACAAGGATTCGTCGATCTCTGATTGCTACGTGGCTTCTCCAAAAGTTTATCGCACACATTATAAAAATACCATTTACTACCTTGTGAGCATGCGATATACCATTACGATTTTGTAAGATCATCACTATTGGATGGAAAACAAGATGCGTCGTTGGCTTGGAAAATTGTTGAAAACAAATGAGTTGAATAAAGTTTAATAATTTAAATTGCCTCAATGTATTTATTTAACATTTTGCTATAAATATTTGAGATTCTATGATATAACATTACACAACAGCATTGTATACAAGCAATAACAGAGAATGCAATTATAGAAATTTAAAATTTAAATTAAATTATGTTCTAAATAAACTTTATCATTTTTGTATTATTATTTATTTTAATTATAAAAACTTGAAAAAATTATTTAAAAAAAAAATAGTTGTAAAAAATTACTAGGATTGAAATTTGTTGAAATGTTAAATAAATCTAATGCAAATAATAATACTTAAAATTGTGATTTTTTAAAAATAATTTTAGTAATTGGGATTATGTTAAATAGTTATAGTGAATAATTCTTATTTTTCTAATTCAGATTCAAATTTTCAACATGATAAACATTAATGTGTTGATGATTATTACTTAAATTAGTTATATTTGAACTAACCTATACCATTTTCGTATATATGTAGATTAACTTCACAGTTTGACAGTTTTCGAACTCCACACCTCTGAGATATTTCAGCCATGAGTATTAATTGTACTGTGGCTAATTATATCAATTTAATGGTTTTGATATTTCTCGGGATCTTATCTCATTAAGTGTTTCGTGCCAATTTTTATGGCTCTATTAATTCTGTTCAACTTGCTATTTTAACTAATTCTCTTTCCGTTTCCTGTGCATAGAAATGCATGTGAGTCTAGGCAGTTCACTCTATTAGTGTTGTACGGAAGCTTGTGCATTGAAGGTTATAAACCTTTTCAATTAATATGAGATTAACAACGTTCAAGTCTTACCACATTAACTTCACCTTTCAAATATGCTTTATTTTGAATGTAGTATGGTTGAAACCATAGGTAATAAAGATAAGGTTATAAGGCCATGGGTAATTATATAAAGACTTTTATCGTAAGTCGAAACAAGTAAATTAAGTTATGTTTGTACTATATATTGTACACTAACGAAGGAATCTGACCCCCGAGGAACTTGACATCAGTGGTGAACTTCTATAGACTGACCTGCAGTCATATATAGCATTACTAAGTACACATCAGCCACATGCTAATAAGAACATCATAAATAAAATTGTGATGCATGGAGCTCTTATTACTTGTATGATTAGAAGTTGCAAATAGAACATATGGATAACACTTTAAAATTGGAATCTATCATGTTTAAAATGCTTAACCATAGATTAACTAATTATAAGTATATTATAGTTAAAAAAATAAGTTTTTATTTACGTTAATTATAATTTAATACTTAATAAATATATATATAGTAGATATTTATTTTGTTCAATTTGCCACTTCTCTTTAAATTATTTGTGCTAATAGTTTGTTTATTTATTATTTTATACTATTAAATATTGAACTGCAATTGCAAAATACTCTTAATTTATATAATTTTTATTAATGTAAATTTAGTAAATTATGATAAATAAATATAATAAATTATTTTTTAAAATAAGTTTCCACTTAAATTATTATTATCAATAATTTTTTGTATAATATTTAGGTATGATGAAGTTCTTATAAATTTAATTTGCATAATATTTATACATCTTCTATACTATATATATTTTTTTAAATAAATATTCAATTTTATTTTTAGTTCTTGCTACTTAGTTTAATTTAATTACTAATTTATTTTGTATTGTTATTATGTAATTAGTATTGGTTAAATGTAATTAATATTTAACTTGTTTCACACCATTGTTAAAACACAAATTAAGCTTAAAAAAGAAATTAGGCTGGGGGCGTTGTTTAGTCTTCATTAAATTATAAATAGTCATTAATATATTTTTGACTTTCCTATCAAATTTGATTGAAAACGCTTTTAAGAACCATTGGATCCAGGTCATTAAATAATTTATTAAAAAACATAAATTACAGATTTATCTTTGTCTAATTCGAGGATTACATTAAAGTAAATCCATATCAAATCTACATGCTGCTACATGAAAAGATTTGGTTGACTGATCCCATGCATGGCAATAAGGGTCAGACCCCATACAACTTATTCATTAGCAATATATTCCTCCAGTTACGTCACTATGTAGGCATTGAATCTTATTACAGGGAATTAAATGGGGTAGAATAAATATTTCAATTTATTTAAAGAGAATTAAATGGTGTAGAATATGAACTCAATAGAATTTCGATTTGTGGAGTTGTTTCAGTTTTCATCAATTTGTAATGTTATCCACATAGTTTTGACTTGCCGCTCCAAATTATTGAATTTTGGTATGTGGAGTTGTTTAGTTTTCATTAAATTATAAATTAGTTATTAATATATTTTCTACTGGGTTGAAAATACTTTTAAGAACCATTGTATCCACATCATTAAATATTTTTTTAAAGAACACAAATTACAGATTTATCTTTTCTCGCTTCGAGGATTACATTAAAGTAAATCCATGTCGAATCTACATTTATCATCGGTCATTTCTTGATTGTACAAATTCTCACAGTCGTCCACCTATTCTGTTGCGAAAAGCATCATGAAAAAATAAAACTCAAATTTCAATGTTATTAATTATACATAGAATCATTATTAACAATAAGGTTTTCTGCATCGAATATGTAATTTATGATATTAATTATGCAAGTGCATATCTGAGTTGGAGGATCTAGTCGATGTCACAGACATCCCATGTAGATCTCTTGATATCAACAACCATTAATTCAAAATTAAATACCATAAAATTATGGCAGTTGTACTAGTTTCTAATTTGTAGTTGTTATTTTGCTTGAAGCTCTGTTAATTTTACTTCCGCTCTTTAGATTTTATATTGTTGACTGTCGAAATCTTTGTATTCTGCTCAACACATCTGCAAGTAGATTTATCGTGCGACTCGACACTCTGCAAGAAAGCTTTCGCAAGTCAGGCTGGAACTGTGCGCCTCTGGTTGCAAGGTTTGCTAAGCATAATTTCTCTTACTCTTTCACGTAATTCCACATATTAAATTCGCTTTCTTGCTTTGATTCTGAGTGCAAAGTGGATGATATCCTACCTGCAATTTACATATTATGGAATGTGTTTTTAAATGATAGCCGATGGAACATTGATGATTGCAATTCCATTCGAATTTGAAAAGTTGGTACGTCCTACAAATCTCGTTTATTTTTAACAAATTTACAAAGTTCCTAGAAGTACTTCTCAAGATTATATCATACAGAGAAAACATAGAAAACAGAATTTTGTTAGGTCTCTAGCATGAGAATACCATTTGTATCAGCCTTAGAGGATTCAAAGTCATTTCCCTTGGAACGACTTTGTTTACTAAAGCCTTCATTCATTAAAAAATGTAGATTATTATCATCATCATTTTCTGAATCAAATTCCACTTCATTTGTAGCTTCGGTGTTAGTAGATCAAAAACTATGTTCTTGTTTGACTTAAAAAGTTTTTGCCATAATTTTAATTTTCAAAAAGATAAAATACTTTTCGTAATTTTAATTTTTTTTTAAATTATTATTTAATTAAAAATTACTTAGTTGTAATTTTAATTTTTTCTAAAATCTTCAAGATTACGTCGTAATTTTACTTTTCAACAAAAATTACATCACACAGACTATATGTTTTGAAGTTTGTTTCCATTTTCAACAAAGATTACATCGTAATTTTACTTTTCAACAAAAAATATATATCTCAAAGAGTGGATGTTTTTAAGTTTGTTTCCATCGCATTATTTTATTATTTAATTGAAAATTAAAATATATATATAATTTGATATAGAATAAATTTTTTCATCCTATAAATCCTTGCCTGACTCGATTCTATACCATTTATCTGGTTGTCAAAATGCATTGGCTCTGCATTATTTGGCTTTTTTTTTTTTTTTTTGCAATTTTAACTAACCTGGACAGTACAGTACTGCTAGGAAGGCGAGTTTGAGTGACATTTTCTAACAAAATAATCTTTTGTTCTCTTAAGCTTTCAATTTTGTCAGAAAAGTTTTGATTGAGGTTCTCCAAATTCGATGTATGATCATGCTCTTGAAGTAATTCCCGAGTGATCGCTACAGTCCCGTTCTCTTAAGCTTTCGATTTTGTCAGAAAAGTTTTGATTGAGGTTCTCCAAATTCGATGTATGATCATGATCTTGAAGTAATTCCCGAGTGATCGCTACAGTCCCGTTTCTTGCATCTACAATCTATGATAAGGTTCATAGTTTTCCAGTTCCCAATCTTTAGGTGTTTATTCTGATTCTTGAAATATCATCTGAATTTCGTTTTGAACTTCCTGTAATTGATTCTGAGCATTTGAGATAGAAACTTCATGTTCCGTCTCTTTCTTTGCAAGTTCTTGAAATATCGCCTGAATTTTGTGTGGAACTTCCTGTAATTGATTATGAGCATTTGAGATAGAAACTTCATGTTCCGTCTCTTTCTTTGCATGTTCTTGAAATATCGCCTGAATTTTGTGTTGAACTTCCTGTAATTAATTATGAGCATTTTAGATAGAAACTTCATGTTCTGTCTCTTCTTTTGCAAGTTCTTGAAATATCGCCTGAATTTTGTGTTGAACTTCCTGTAATTGATTCTGAGCATTTGAGATAGAAACTTCATGTTCCGTCTCTTTCTTTGCAAGTTCTTTTCTCAATTATTTCTCAACTTGCTCCAACGCATCTTTGATTTTGCTTTCAGCTTCAAATTGTGAACTCATTTGAATGTGATTTTCCAAAAAAATAGTCTTTCCATCTTTTTAAGCTTTTGATTTCATGAAAAAGGATTTGATTTGAGATTATGCAACTTCGACATCTTATCATCTTCGATCTTGGGGGAGTTCCCCTCCTTCGAGGAAGCTTATCCGTTTGCAATATTAACGACTTTGTTTACTAAAGCCTCCGTTCATTAAAAAATGTAGATTATTATCATCATCATTTTCTGAATCAAATTTCACTTCATTTGTAGCTTCGGTGTTAGCAGATCAAAAACTATGTTCTTGTTCATAGAACAACATATTAGCACGATTATTATCATTTCTATCTAAAAGCACTTCGACCTTGACTTTATGATGCAAAATTCGAAGGTGTCTATTGCATCGTTTCCTAGTTTTTGCATTCGATGGCCAATGACGGAGTTGCTAGACATTAAATAACATCCAAAGGCGTGAAAAGTCGAAACAAATATTAAATGTGATGACAACAAGGGAGAGAAAAGAAATACTTCTATTCCTTAACAATAAAAACTGTTGTTACAATGTCTTCCTCTCACAGAGGGTTTTACAAAATAGTGACTGCTGCAAAGCACAATGCACAAAATTTGATTATGTGTCTCTCAGTTCAAAAAAAAATAATACTGCTATGTAGACCTATTCTATTTCGCACTCTGCTCTGCTTTTTAAAATAAAAACATATGACACTGTTACAAAGACTCTTGGGCCTTTTATATGTGGCAGCACATATTACAATAAAAATAAAACTAAAGCAATACGCCCTTTCGGAGCCACCCAAAATGAAGGCTCATATTAAAAACATTGAAATGTTTTAACATTAGCTCTTATAACAAAGTGCTTTATAAAAAAATTGTCATGCATATAAAACATATTAAAACCTTTGACATAAAACCTTTGCATTAGGCAATGAATGAAAACAAAACTCGGCCGGATTTCAAAATGCGATGAACCAAATTGCATTAACACATTTCGCATTACAAATCTGTCCCTACTGACATTCTGATTGCGATGAACGCATCCGAACTCGCCACATCAGCAAGACACTGTGGGGACCATCGGAGTTTAAAAATGAAAACATCTGCATTCATATAAAAATCAAAATGATTCTGTTCACTGTGTTTAAAACAAAAAGTATTATGTTTCACCCAAAACAGAGACTCTCCCCGAACACAAAAAAAAATGATCGTTTTTCAAACGCAGAGAATTAGTGCCGATAATCAAAAAACTAATTGTTCACCATTTTAGAAAGTAGTTGGAACACAAAAAACTGGAGATAAAAAATGGAACAGTGAAAACAGAAGTAGCTAATAGAACAGATGCAAAGCCAAGGGTAGTTAAGACAGCCCCAAAAACAAAACTCTATGAAAGAAATTAAAGTTCAAGTTATTTTGTGGTCATTGGTATCCTCCAAGAAATTATTGCATCTTGTGCATATTATGGAGGCAAGAAAATGCAAGCACCTCAGTTGAAAGTTAGTCAGAATTAATGTTTAAATAATTGCTTCTAGAATACAAGACACCTAACAAGAGTCATCAATTTAATTGATCAAGTAAAAGCAACACTAGGAGCAGTCAAAACAGAAGTAGCGAATAGAACAGATGCAAAGGCAAGGGTAGTTTATAGGTGATGTAGTTATAGCTTACTGAGAATAGTACTTGTTACACTATAGTCTAGAAATTTATAGAAAATTAGAGTAGCTACCCAAATAGTCACATTAGTCTTATTGCTATGGACCTATGGTGGTGGTAGTCTTAGTCCCATGCCCTAAGTTATTATTATAGGATCTTAAAGATTTCATATAGTATAAATCAATATTGTTCTGTATCATCTATTATTCACATTATCCTGCACAAGTTACTATGTCTCAACTTCTGGTATTGCTCTTATTCTTCAGTCAGTTGATACCTTGGGATAGTTAATTTGCTGTTTTTTTTCTTGATGTTTTAACAAAGTTAGGTGCCACTTGCTGCATTGAATGGAATATATAAATTTGGAACGATGGAATGCAGTGACATGCAACTTTCAAAGATGCTACAACAACTAATAGGAGAAGAAGACACCGCTAATATCAAAATAGACTGTAGAAACAAAGCAACGGATAAAACAAGTGTTGGATACTTTGCATGTAGACCTTGTAAGAAGTGGTTTAACTGCAACTTCAAATGGTGCAAATGTTGTTGTTGTATGCAGTACATTTGTTAATATGAAAAAAATAATAAGCAGTTGTCAAAGATCAACACGAAGGAAAGCAAAGAAAAAAACAAATAGTCAATACTTTAAATCTAGATGTCGTACCAGGTCGTATAGATACGACTTGAGATGATCCAAATGTTGTTGTTGTATACACCATCATTGTTAATGTCCATAGAACAATGACTAGTTGTTAGCAATCATCATAGAATACATTTTTTCGTCATTGAAATGAATATTTTGTCTTATCACAAAAAGTGGTGTAACCACCAAATTTTCAAAATATAATGATAGAATTAGTCCATATTATGTTGACCTATCTTGTCCAATATTTGCTACATTGACTTGCAAGTACATGCTTTGGTGCAATAAAGTTGGGACTTGCATAAGGGATGAATGCTTTGTAATAACTAAGTCGATTCTCACGTTCAACTATTTGTATGAAGCATATTGTTGCCTTCAAGATGTTATTATGCTAT